>VZZY01002809.1:495474-511154 GCA_013400335.1 Eurystomus gularis
ACCAATTGGCGAGCTCCGTTGCCACGGCTGCCCGAAAGACCAATCCCAGCGCTCATAAGCAACGGGGGGAGACGCCTCAGCGCTGCGATAGGCTGGCCCGCCCGTCGCTCGCGCGGATGACGTCGTCTGCGGTGGGGCGGGCGGGCTCCCGGCTGCCGCTGCCGGGGTTGGTGAGTTAGCGCCGGGGACGGAGCGGCGGAGCNGCGGGGTTTCTGCACGGCGAGCGCCGCCCGCGCCGGTTTGCCCGGCGGCACTTTGGAGGCCTTTCGGAGAGCAGAAGGGCTGTCTCCCCGTGCCAGGACCGCCGTGGTTCTCTCCCACGCCACGGCGAGGGACTGCAGAACGCCGCCGGCAACCCGGCAAAGAGCTGTAGCCGGTCTGGCGCTGCTCAGCGCACCCCCGTAAACCTGGCAAGGCCAAGGAGCGTCAGCCGTCCCCGCCCGCCCTGAGAGCAGGGACAGAGGAGTGCAGGTGATTATTCTCTTCACATTAAACCGGGCAAAGATGAAGCATGTCACACCAAGCCACAGGCGCTGTCCTGCAGGCGCAGGGACACCGTGCTGGAAGCTGACATGAGTTGATGACGTTCACTCTCGGCTTCTCCAAGGCGCTTGAGGAGCCACCAGACCTGCACCCAACGAGCCTGCTCAGCCCCTGCGGTCTTCACACTCTCCATCTCTCCAATGCCCTGTTACCTGCACCAAGCTTCACCTTTATTTTTCTATCACTTTCCCTGTTTCTTATCCCACCTGTTCTCTCTTCCCCTGACTTTCTTTTGGTCTCACAAGGAAGAAAAAGTCAACATGGAAGGATGGAATAGAGCATAAAATTCTTCCTTTCCAAGCAGTTGAATGCCTGCTGACCTTTACTGCCCCTTCGTTAAAGCGTCCTTTCAGAGAAGCAAAAGGAAGTTTTTTGGTTCCGTCAGTTGTGGCTTAGAGGTTTGGGTTTTTTTCCTGACTGGTGTCAGATCCAAACTACAAGTTCCACAGGTGCAAAAATTGTATGTTTTTGCAAACTGTCCCTCACCAAAACTAACTAAACCACAGCTAGTTTGGTTAAGAAGTCAAGTGCATCTGTCACATCCACACAGAAAAAGGAGAAAGTTAAGTAATTTTCAACCGCAGTGTGCAACTGAAAAGAGCCAGCTCTGCTTTTTGGAACACACTTTTACTTACTAGAAGTAGTTGGTGTTCATCTTTTTCCATTACTCAATACTAGGGAGAGATTACTCAGTGCTGACCATGAAGAGACCAACCTGCCTTGCTTTAATTCAACAACACGCAAAGAAAATTCCTTTGGAAAACGCAGCCTCTTCTTTTAAATTCATGAATTAGGTTCCCAGATCTACCCTCACGTCTTGGTAGCCAAGTGACTACAACATCTGAAAGTGTGTACAAACTGACGTACATCAAAGTTACGCTAAAGAGTGCTTCCTCACTTGCAGCAATGAGGAAAGTGCAGTTTTAAGTATTCATCTACAAACACATCTGCAAACTGTACAGTAGCTGCTAGTTTCTTCTAAAAAGCTCCAGGAAGTCAAACCAATACATCCAGCATTAGTGCCGTAAGGCAGTAATGAAAACAACGGTTTTATTTGTGTTGTGACACTTAACACTGGTTCCAGACAGAATAATTACACTTGTGAGGTGCTGTCATAATAAACACCACAAAAAGCTGTTACAGAAACAGAAGTTCTGGTAAGACACACAAGTTTAACACCAGAGAGCGAGCTGTGGGAAAAATACTCGCAGCTTCCATGAACTGTGTACAACTTGGTGTGTAAGAAACTGTAAGGACAGAAAAAAAAAACAACTTTAAAGACGAAGTTAAGGCTCCTATTGGCAAGTGACCTTCCTATTGGAAGCATATGGAAACTATTTTTGCTGAACAGGGTGCAGCTTGAGGACTTATACCTGTGCAAGAAGTGTCACGAGGATGATACTGTGGAGCTCAATGTCCCATTAGTAAGGGTTGCGTGTCTTTTTCGCCCTCTTTACACCGCTCTTTACTGTACAAATGAGCCTTTACCATTTGCACTCCAAGATAAAGACATACATGCAAGCAAAGTCCCCATGAAATGTAAAAGGAGAAGGTGTTTCTTCTCTTGTCCCCTTTCAGCAGGGAATACAATGGGTATTTCCAGGATAGAAGGAAATCCCTCTGTAAAAAAGGCTACACCGAGTACCTGCAGTTACTGCATAGTAAACTTGTCTGGTTTAGCTTTCAAACTGCATGAAGGTGTAAGGCTGGATAAAATCAAGCAAACCAGCCTCTCAGTTAACAGCCGTGTCAGGTACGTCGGGTTGCACTCCATGTGAGCAAGATGAAGCAGCATGGGCAGAATCTGCGCTAGCGCTGAAGAGAATGAAGAGAGCAGTGCCTGTAATGAAACCCAGAACTAAACCAGTGCAGGTTCCAAAATGGCATCTGACTCACACCTGGGGGCCTGGCAGCAGGGGATCACCCAGACGGCTCAAAATCATCTAACCCATGAAGGGACCCACTATACATTCTGACGTTCATTTAAAACAATCTTCACGCATTTATTTATACTGTCCCTCCCTCAAAGCTCCATACCCGTTTCCTTCAGGATTTCAGAAGCCATTACAGAAAAGGTCTTTACTGGAAGTTAGCAAAGTTTTGTTTAACAAAATGCTTTGCAGGCATCATAGGATACGAAGTATCCCTGCTGAGCACCCCAACGAAGAGGAGATCTTGAACACAGACAGCAGGGGGGAAAAGAGCACAGGACACTAGCTCACGTAAGAGCTGCTGCTGCTGAATCCCGATTTACCTGCGGGTACAAAGTACCCACCTGCACTTATCACAAAGTACAAGTAATCTGTCTTGCAGCATCTCAGAAGACATCAGTGCTACCCATACCTGTCAGGCAAAGCTTGACCCATTCATGCTCCAGTCTGCGGGTGACAGGGCTTTGGGGAGCGCTGCCCTCTCAGCAGGACTTCACTGCCCTGCCTGGGGCAGGCTGGAACATCAGCTGGTCGCTCTGAAATACGGGTCAGGGCAGACAGTCCAACCTACTCAACACTGCAAGCTCCTGTATAAAGGATGCAGACTCAAGTTTTGAAATCCTGTTCTTGGGAGCTAAATTTAAAGCTACAGTAAGTGACTTCAGGAATCAGAAGCATCTGCTTACTCTTTGCCCATATTTATTCTCTAGAGGTGACCATGTTTGGTACAAGATGAAATAACACTCTCCATATTGAAAAATTAGCATCACCACGCTGACTGAATCGAGAGTTCAATTTTTTCTGTGAAAAGATGTTAGTGATCCCAGTTCAGGCCCTTCAAAGACTAGATATCCCACAGCTGACAACCCTGTTACCTACTAAGGAGAGGAGATATTTGGGAGAGGCACACTACAACGCCCAGTTAGCACAACTCACAGGTATCTTTGGCAATGCATCCATTCTAATGAATTATTCCTGTATAAATCTTTCAAAGGACAGCATCCTATTACCTTACTCTCAATCTCTTTGATTTCATGAAAGCTCACACTTGAGAATGTGTAACTGTAAAATAACTTTCATTCCTTTATTCAAACTTCACGTATACAGTGGACAAAAAGACATTTTAAAATAGATCCATATAATTATATGGATTTTTGCAACATATCAAATTCAGATCAAAATTAGATATACACTGTATTCCACAATCAAGCTAAAGCTTAAGTGTATACTTCATTTCTGTAATTAAACCCAGGAACTACTCTGAACACTGGAACATTCACCAGTCAAATTCCACCGAGTGGGAAGTTGTTTAGAGCAATTTGGAGGTTCAGAATCCCTCTTCACAGGGGCTATACGGCCACACTGTAAGCAAGTATTTGAATTAGGCAGTTTCCCTTCTATTCTTCCCAACAGCCTTCATTTTACAAAAGCCGCTGCTGTGAGTTGTGATGGATACAGGAAGATTTAGACCAGTGGTTTTCAGTATGCAGGTTGCCAACCCCAAATTAGGAGGAGATCATCAGCAGTTATCTTTATATAAAGAACAGCCAGAGCCTAAACTCAGCTTGTCTTCACAGTCCTGATGTGGATTTGCTCGTGGATGGGTGTTTTTCCTCAGGTGCTAGTAGCACAAGCACTCTTCATGCAACTGGAAAGGACCAAAAGCTTGAAATGAGAGGCAGAAGATTGACAGTGGATGTGGTTTTAAGAGAAAAGCTGGAGGGAACTTCCATGTTCCATAAGCCAAAGAGCTCCACAAAACATCCAGTCCCAATGGAAGAGATAATGACAGTTAAATGCAAAGTTCAAGTTAGCACGTTTCCAGTGTAAAAACATTCCCTCCGCTAGACCTTAGTACTGCCTTAGTCAGAAACTAACAACTGATTCCAAACACCACTTCAAAAATAATACAGCTCTTCTTCTAAAGAAGTACAGGTAATAACGTACGGAAATCTAGAGTAACAGGTCAGCACTTTACAAAAAAGTTGTAAGACTTAAATAATCCCTTTTAAAACTGCTTAACGCATCTGATAAATAGCTTGCGTGCCCGTCTGATATACGCTGTACCGTTTGGCTCCTGAATCCCAAACCTTTCGGTAAGAGATACCACACCTAGAACACTGTCAAATAAATATTGAAAAACCAAAAGATACTGGTTTGAAGCATTACGCGAGATAATCAGCGTGACACATACAGGGAATGCCATCCTGGCTGAACAGATTATGAAGCAGTATTCTCCATGAAATACTAGGCACAAGAATAAATCAATTAGACAGTTTTTCTGCCTAACGGACAAGTCTAAAATTAACATTCTTGGCAATACAACGTGGTAACTGATATGCTTCTCAATATTTAAGAGCCTTAATCGCAAAAATAATGAAGCAATGTTTATATATTTGTGTCTCTGACAAGCAGTTACAGTTCTGGGCAGATTTCTTCTATGCTGTGTGTTCTACTTTCCAGCTGGTCTCGAGTAGCATGTGCTGCATAAGAAAGATTACAAAAACAAACAAACAAACAAAAACAAACAGGTAATTCTTCACATTCATTGAATATTTTCAAAACACACACAAAAATCCTCCTGAAATCATCTGTGCTTCTCCAAAGATAATGTTTGCCAACCCATCTTAGCAACCTACAAGTTTTTAGCTTGAGAGTGCAGAAACGTCCCCAGTAGTCATTTGACCCTCATGTTCTGAAGAGCTGGCTAACACCATTGCTCAGCACACCAAGCCCCAAACACGTACCACCCCTGGAACTGGGAGGATTTAACCCCAGGCATTAAGAGAGTTCAATTTGCAGAACTAACGTATGACGTTCCTGAAACATAAGCAACCATAATACTTGTCAGGTCAAAAAACCACATCCAGATGGTAATTGTCTTCAAAACAGGCCAGTTAGGCTTGGGCATGAGACTTGTTACCAAGGGCAGTCTAAGAAGCGAACAGCATCACTGACAAGCAACACCAATCTGCGTGTGCTCCCAGCCTGCTCACTTCAGCCATCCTTAGGGTGCTGGTGCTCACCACGGTTGAGAAAGCACCATGTATTCTGTACCTACCAAAGGCCAGAAGGGCACCCAGCAGTTAGCTGACAGCCAAGCTGATGAGCAGCGTCTGAGCAGGGTTATCATAGCAACGAATGCTAAATGAACCATAAAGACAGGACAATAGTTTTACTGCTTGTCAATTGAGCTGCTGTAGGTCACACCCTTGTACATGATACTTTTGCAGAAAAGATAGGTCTGCATCGAAATCATCACGCTCAAATCTACCTACACCAGGAATCTCTCCTTCAGTGATTTCAAAGAGAATTTTTAAAGGAAAAGTGTTGGTGGAGAGGAACAAAGGTCACTATTTTGCTGGCAAAGTCTATTTATGTCATTCATGGAGTCATAAATAGGGAGTAGCCAGAGAAATTCCAGAGGAATTGCTGAAGCAAGCAATCCTAATGCAGTCTACCACAACTTGACCTTTCTTTTCCACCAAAAAGCTTGGCTGCTAGAATCCGTATGCATGGGATCAGGTACGGCTACTTGAGGCAAGAAAGGAGTGATCCACCCACTTGAAACACTTAGTAGCCCAAGAATGAAGACATGGGCAAAAACATACAAACAGTTCTCACCATCACTGACTGGACTGGCCATCTTCATTTCAATCAGCAAGAAATCTCAGTCTGTAACCAAAAAGTGCAACTCATTATTAGCAGACCTGGTGGTATCCAACAGAAGCCTTCTTAAAAACCTGTCCTAAGTCTTGAGCCCCTTCTTCAAAAGGAGGGTGTGGAGATTAGAAGAGTACTGTTAGTATTACTCAAAGGCAAAACAGACAGGATTAGAGGGTAGAAAGGAGCATTGGATAAGAGAAACACAGAATCTTTAAGGGATCTTCATGAACAAAAAAAAAAAATTCCAAGTGAGAAGATGGTTTCAAATTGCCTGAAAAACAACCCAGGAGCCAGTGGAGTCCTCAGGTCACAACAGACCATTAAGAAACGCCTCTTACATCCCATCTTTACCTGGGACGATCACGAGTGCTATAGAAGTCATGTTATTCCACTGGAATAAAAAGACACTATGTGCCAGCTCCCACATACACAGAGTGACAGGCTCAGACATGACAGGTGAGTGGTAGCCACAGCATCAGATGAACTGAAGTCAAATGGAAGTTACCAAAATGTAGCTACAATACAACATGCAGGAACAGACGTTTCCTTTGCAATTAAAAGCAAGGGTCAGAGCTGTTAGTTCAAGAGCAAAGCCAAAATAAGCGATCACAAAAAATCAGCTCCTGTATCACCGAATACACAGAGTAAAGAAAACCCTCCTTTTCTGCTAAGGAAGTACTTTAAAGTACGCTGATTTGAAGTAAAAGAGCTCTTCAAAAGCTATCGAGATTACTAATTTATTTTTTTTTAAACACGCACTTACAGTCCTAGCAGGGCAATCTCAGGAACAAGAATATTAATAATATCTTTATCCACTTCCATGAGGGAATCAACCAAACTGAAATAGTGTTAAATACTCAATTGCTTTAAAAAAAAAAAGCACGGCAAGACCAAATACAGAGGAGAAAAAAACTCAAGTAGCAATTCAGTAGAGATGAAAGAGTGATAAAGAGATGTCACCTCAAAAAAGTTATTTCAGCAAAACTTTGACATCACTTTAACACAGCTATGTGGCTGAACATTTATCATCTCAATGTAGGAATTTCTTAAGATGTGGGCAGTGGCAGAAGACAGAGAGGTTTGTTAACAGTTCTGTCCATATTCCATCATCCTTTGACCAGCCCTGCACAAAGAATCACACATGATCAGTCTGAGGGTGTTCAGTTCACCAGCTGCTACAAAAGCGAGACCAGCACTTAACCTCAGAAGAGCTGATCAAGTACAGAGACCAAAAGCTGTGATAACTGAGAGATTAGGAGATAAGGAAGCATCAAGGTTTGTTAAGCAGAATGATACCAAACAAAAACGGAGATTTGATAACTAATCAAGTTAGTGGAAAGTATTTCTATATGCTGTGGTGTGGAGGTGAGACAGTTAACGGGTTCACAAGTTGGCAAACAGCTAATTTATAGAATCTATTGGCCATGAGCAGTCTAAAATTGATAATTACCAGTTGTGGCTCTGAAGCTGGTTATGAGGCAAGGTGGAATGGACTTCAACAACAGAGATGGAAAAATGCTGCAAAGGTGTGCCTTCTTTCCACTGGCGAATGCAGCTGAGGAGCGGAGTTGCCTCTGTTTTACAGCAGAGTGCAGGGAGATGGCAGCTTCAAGCCATGGAGAAAGGTCATAAGGTTGCCTACTGGAGCCCTCCTTTCCCCTGGAGAGTGAAGTTCTAGTAAAGAGCCATTATAAGGCGTGTGTTAATTTACTGGATAAAGTCAGTCCATTAATGGGTCTCAGACACATACCAAATGACCCTTTCAGAGCAATTATAAAAGCGTTAGTCCTCTTGTAATACATAATGGGACTACAATGTGCAATCCACAGAACTCAAAACCATAAAACTTTGCAAATCACCTTTTTATCAAGCGGAATTTAAACCATATAGAGTAGTTCCTAGTTCACATGGTTGTGGAAAGCGAACGTGAACCAAGTTAAACCCATGCAGCATCTTCCCATGTCTGCAGACTGTGCTAACGTCTCACAGCTTTGCCGAGCAGCAGATGAATGAGGCTTGCAGACTTCATTGCCACTGGTCTCATGAGCAACAGATGTCTATGTTTTTAATGCCAAAAACTTGCTCAAAGTGCTGTTACACACCGAGGTGGTACTGAACAGCTGTAATTACTCTCCAGAAGGCCACCACAAAAATCAAACGACACTTATTGTACAGTCTCCCCTTTTCACACAGAGAGAAGCTTAAAGAGGAAAGAGAAAGTGTCAGCCTCTACAGTTTTATGAGTTTCCTATCAAGGGCCCTGAAGCAGGTTCCAGAAACAGCTCCCAGCCATAAGTCCCAGACTTTCTTCCAGTAGCTGAACTAAAAGCAGAGCTGAGGGTCTTATCCCATACTGTAGAAATGAACACTACTGCTTAAGGACAAGTGTGATCTGAAGTCCTAACAGCAGTTTTACGTCACAGCAAGACAGGCAGAAATTCTTACTCAGGAAGTCAGATACACTCCTCTCAACAGGGAGGAAGCATTTTGTGCTGGTTTCCCATTGCTGGCTACGGGACGGTTTGGGAGCTGAACCACAACATAAGGCCAGGCTCTCCTCTGTGGCCACAGCTTTAAGTGTTGTACAAGACAACTCTTCCTTTAAAAAGGATGCTAGCAACTTCACGGCCAAGAATCTGGGGAGATAATACACAGCAGAGGGGTTTGCTTTTCTGTTACATCACAGCAAGCATAAGGCTACATGCTTTTAGCCATACTGATGGTTTTGGTACCACACTATAAATCTGCCCATCGAGACAGCGTGCAGTATTGGACACTGAGCGTTAAATACATACTGCCTCCTTCCTAGTTATTCTCACAGTGGAGTGTATTCATTTCAAAACAGCTGAAAGGGCCACCAGTACTTAAACATACTTTTTGTTTCATCAGTAGCTCACCATGTTCAGCCACTTCTGTATTCATTGTTTCTATATCTGCAGCATCACGCATCTCTTCATCTTCATCATCATCCTCTTCTTCACCACGCAGTTCTTTTGCAATGAGCTGTCTCGCCAGTTTGATGTTTCTTCCTTCATTGTAGTGCATTTTTCTCTTCATTTCAAACTGTTTCTTTTTCTCTGGGGAGAAAAAAAAAAAAAAAGGAAGTCAACTTATTTTCTCTTCAGATTGGCACTAACTGCTTCCTAGGTCAAATTTATTCCTACCTTGAAAGTCTTGATTTGATTATGCTTATGCTTGATTACATGGTCAAGCAATCACTGGATTAAAATTATTTTCTTCAAACAGTGGAATGTTATTTTAAAGGAGTCTGACTTTAAAAAAGGCTGGTCGTTAACAGACTAGAATGGCTGGAGCACTTTTAAAAGAACCTGTCTGCAAGGAAGAGCAAGTCTGAACCAAGAGAAGCATCTAGTCACAGCATACGAAATTCTGAAGTTTCGCAACCATAGTTTCTACATAAACTTAAGGACAAACCGAGCCCTGCTGGTGGGACAGAAGATGAACTTTTGCAGATGTCTGACTTGACTGCTGGCTACTTACCAAGGGCCAGTTATAAGAGATACATTTACCACATGTAGAAGAAAATATTTTCCACTTTCCCTGTGGCCTGAAGCCGAACTTTGCTCCATATATTTTAAACATTAGCAGGTCTAGCAGTAACACATAATTAAATTAAATTTTGCTTACTGGCAGCCTCAACACAGTTTTTTTTTCTTCCTTTAGAATATAAATGTTTTGTGCTCAAAGTTGGGGCCAGGAAAGATGAGAACTAACAGCTAAATAACACAAGTCTGAAACCTTAGAAGTATTATTATTTGACTGTTTACTCAAAATGTTCTAGTCCGAGCCAACACAAAACAACATCTCTATTCAAGATGCAATTTGCTTTGGAATAAATACAGATTTCCTGCTGGATCCACCTACCAGTTGCTTTGAAAACAAGAGAAATATAATCTGTATGTTTGCAAGCAATTAGTAGCATCTTAATTGCAGCGGTACTCATTGAATTGTGAAGTCTACCTGAAATACATTCAGATTAAGAACTACTCCCACATCCCAAAACCAAAAGAGCTTCTTATTTGAGAAGTCTAGGTTTCTTAAGAGGAATTCCCACACCTTAAGCTCATGTACAAGGGGGGGAGGGGGAAGCCAGAAACAGCAAATTCCTGTTTATATATAGATCCCAAACCAAACAGCCCCGATTAGAAACAAACAGCATATTTGTTCCATCTTTCCACTTACCCTTCAAAGACTATTTCTCTCCATTTTCTAATCACAACATTTTTCTTACAGTTCCTTTTCTTCCCAAATATTTCTTACTGAAAATCTGAAACTATGTGGGAAAAAAGACCAAACAAAGCAAAGCAAAGAAAACAACTTATGTCTACCTCGTTCTTCAGGTGTTAATTCTTCATCCTCTTCCTCCTCCTCACTGCTTTCCTCTTGCTTTGCTATAACCTTGGGTCCTTTACCTTCAGCTGCAGCTGCCAGTCTACAGAAATCATGCCATACAAAATGCTGAAACAGCAAGTTTTTCACTATTTAAAGCACATGACATTTCAGAACACTCATACAGATGGCTTTGTTCATTCTTTTTGCCATATTTATGTGTTCTAACAATCTGCAAAGCATTTGAAGTACCAGTGGCACTATCAAATACCAAAAACTACAGAATTTGACAACAGTAAAAGTCTGACTTCTAAAGAAATCAGCAACACCTTTCCATAAAGAAAAACTACTCCAGGAAAGAGAAAATTATCTTAACGTTTAGTCAATTTTCTATGACAATACTTACTTTTTACTCAACACATCTGCTTTTAAGGGCTCATTTGATTCTGAATCACTCACTGCGTCCTCATCGTCTTCTCCTACCATGCTTGGAGGGCAAACAAAAAAGTAGCCTTTATCAATAACTTGCTGCTTAAAATTTGCTTGATAAAACAGTCAAAACACTCAACTAAAAGACTCCTGTAATACTTTAAGGACTCCAAGTCTAATTTAATATTGCTATGACTTTACGTTCTAGTACACTGATGTTAACTGAAAAAAATAAAGTCAATACAAGTCAGAATGATTTATCCCATTCAAAGCCTAAAGCTGTCTAGACATAAACCTTCTGAAAATTGACTTTGTCCTTTTTGACAGTTCTCCTCAACACCTATAAGCCTTTATTTAGAACCTTTGTAAATCCGAATATGTTGCATATATGCAGTAGACCTGCAAAGTCTGTCAGGCAATCAGCTATGATAAATACATCACGCACAAAGCCACATTTTGCTGTAAAGCACCATTTCACCAGACCTCGCTGAGGACAGCAGTTCAGCAAGCCTACCCGTGGTAAGGAGTACTTGGCTCGTCTATTTTCATCAAGCCATAATCTTTGCCTGCTGGGTGGTACGTAGCTATGATGTTCATTTCATCCCACTTCTGGGATTTTTTCCTGAAATAAGAAAACAAAGCTGAATTTTCTTATGTTCTAGAAACAATTAGTTCTGTTCAGCCACAGAAGGAATGTTAGAACATCTTCTGACCTCTATTACATACTAAGCACAAAGAATATTGTTATGACAGACAGGTATGTTCAAACTATGTCTGTTAAATACTGTTCTATACATACCTCACTTAGGTCATGACAAATTATCAGAGCAACACCATTTCCCTAACAATTCACAACAGCTAAATAAACTCAGAGATCTATAAACGTATTCTTATTCATACACATTCATACATTTTTCTCGAGAGACTATTGGTCTTATTCAATCACTGTCCCATTAACTGTCTGCTCCTGTTACAACTCGCTCTCAAATCATTCTTCCTCTTACTACAACCCACAACACTTCAACAAAACCAAATGGCTTCCACCTCACCTCTGCTCAGCGCGCTGCTACGATTATTAGTGAAACTGTTACAAACCAGTATCAACCAACAAGTAACTTCCTGCAGTAAAACAAATAGCACCCAGCGAGCTGGTTATTAATACTGCTTTTGTCATCCCAAACTGGAAGCGTAAACCAGAACTGATTCAGTGCTGTAATGAAGCCGGAGGAGTTTTACTTTTTACAGAAGCACCAGTGATGTTACAGTACTTAGAATTTCCTCAATTAATCAGAGACTGTACCATTTTAAGTATACTTGCAGAAACAAAAGCCCACCCAAGCTGATAAAATATCTAAGCCACACGGAAAGCAGTTTTCTTGTGGCCAGAGGAAGAGTCACCCCTCCACTGATCTAAAAGCCACAGAAAGGTTTAATCACCAGAAACTACCAGGTTCCACATTTTTATCTAAAAAGGTTATTGTGATCTTCATCCAAAGTGGTTTTTCCTTAGATTAAACCAAGAAATTTAACTTTAGAATAGTCAAGTAATTCTACTATTAATATGACTTTAAGTTTTAACATATTCCTGTTGCAAATTATTATTTAAGGAAGCCAATGTTACAGGACTTTTGTGTGGGTTTGTTCGGGGCTTTGGGGTGGGGGCAGCTGGCTAGATGACTTCAACTTAACTACTCATTTAAACACAGATTGTTCAATTAACAAATCTGAAAGATATTCAATCTCAATAAACTGCTCTTGGGCAGAGTGCTATCTGTAAAACAAAACAAAGTGAAATTCTAAACACAAACCAAATTTTACATTTACAGACAGCACTGCATAATGCAATGGCAAAAAACCTAAAGGCATGGAAAAAAAAAAAAATATATATATATATGCATGCAGGAGTCAATGCTGAATCCTGCAGGCCACAGACTTGTGCTCCAGAAATAAATACAAACCAAGTGAGCTTAATCCCCTCAGCACACAGGAACCAAAGCCAAACTCTCATGTTGGAGGCTTCAGAGCTATTCAATCACTTTGTTCGAACCGCAACACAAGGACTGCAACCTAAGCGGACACCACGTGAGTCAGACCGCCCGCTCTGGCGGCGTGGGGAGTCATGAGCTTCCTGATGACAAAGCAAGAGCTCTGCTCTAGGAATGCCATTTATTCAAACCTATCTATTTAGGAGTCGAAAAATCATCAGCTAAAAACCTGCTTAAAGTTCATCTATGACTAACGTAAGATGATCATACAGTTGCATTGTGGCACCATGAGAATTTTTATTAGCCGTAGCAGCTGGACGATGGTACACAGCCCCTGTAAAGAGCCAGAGCTTAGCTGAAGGGGAAATATGACAGCTGGGAGAAACTCCCATCACAGGCTTTGTATTCACTGTGTCACCTGGGCTCACAACTCAACACCAAATAATACTGGCAAACTCAGAAGAATCTCTTGGGCATACGCTGCTCTCAAAGTTCGACAGACTACAGTGAGCAATTCAGGAACTTAAAAACACAGGGTGAGTTGGTTAGGTTTCTTGCACTCATTTCTTTAAACTCAGATTCCAACGCTAAAAATCTTGGCCGTGGAACACCTCCCAAAGCACAATTTAAAATTCAGCTAAGAAAAAAAATTCTCGTTGGTGGCAAAATACCAAACATGTCATTTCACCCCTCCAGGTAAGAAGTCATCACATGAGTGACTAAGTGTGCTAAAAGCCCACACCTCCCTTGGCTGTTGCCAGTTCAGCACACTTGGGCATGCCTGAGCAGCGCAACAGTAATGATACAGCTTAGGACCGTCATAGCAAAATGCTTCCTGACATCCCTTCAGATTCAGAAACAGGAAATCTAATCTTCCATAGGAAAATTAGACTTGAAAAATCTCAGAAGAGCTCATCTGTATTCTCTCACATCTCTAAGTACACATCATCATTTATTTTGAGACCACACCTTGACAGGCAAAAAGTTTCTGCAGCAGTATTACTCAGAGGAACACCTCTGACACCTCACCTGCTCCTATCGTAGCAGACTCTGCCAAGAATGTACCTGCCATTAAACCAGGATCTCGGCTCTCAGGGTGCAGTTCCAGTGGTGTCCCAACTTCACAAGCTTCCCTCTTCCACCATATTTTCATTAAGGAAGTTTTCCAAATAATTTTACCGTCACTAACAGCAATGCGAGGTCAATAACGATGCAAAGACAAGGGAGCTCTACTGAACACGGTGCTTTAAAAGATGACAGCTGACACAGTGAGCTCTTTCATCTGCAGCTATTTTTAAAGGTATTTCTAATATTGAAATTCAGGTCTGAATAAGCAGAGAAGCTGCTGCTAGAGGTGCACCAAGAAAACAGATACCTGAATTTATAAACTAATTTTTTATCTTCAAGGAAAATCACAGGTGTACGACTCCTTATTCTAAGTACAAAATTATTTTGCTGAAGTCAGAAATAATCCTGATTTAATTAACGTTGCCAACCAAAAATAATACGTGCACACAAACCAACTTTAAATACCCTATATTGATCTTTCCAGGAAATCTAATGTAGCCTGCCAGGTTTAGCCAATATCCTTCAACTTGCAAGGCAATTTCAGAATTAATCTATCTGACTTCACTGACTCACATCAGCAGACAGGAAATAAAAGCTGGACTCGCGCCCACCTCACAAGGAATTCCTGCGTACTATAACCAATATACCACACACTCAGCTCACCAGTTTGTACTCTAATTTCTAATCGTTCTTCAAGATGGTACAAAAGAGGCTGCAGAGAATAAAATAGAGGCTACCACTAGCCAGTTTTATTTTATGCCTGGTTTGATACTAAACACCCCTTGTGCTACATCATGTTGAAACTAAAAAAGGGGGAAAAAACCCAATAGAATTTGTGTAGCATATTGGTACTTAAACTCACCTTCTTCAAAAAACATCATTTCTTTCCTTCAGGTGCAATAATTTCTCCCTGGAAAGCAGGAGCAGCTAGCACTTGCAACACAGCAAACCAAAAACTTTTCATTCTTATCTTTCTGACTTTAGACTCATGACTTAAACAGGCAAAGAGGAAAGGAATATTACCACAATACAAAAACATAACTGCATGTCCATCTTATCATTTCTCTCCTTGCAATACTGAGGTCCCAAATGAAGAAAACCATCAAAAGCAGTTTTTATAAACGCAGAGTTCAGGTCAACCCTGGTCATCACGATGTCCTGGAGTCTCGGAGCAACGTGAAGCAGCGCAACCTGGGTGCTAACATCAGGAAAAGGGCAACAATTCCGACTAGAGATCGCCTCTTGCATATTTGGACTAATCGATCATATTACAATTAAACCAAGATTTTCTTGCCGTTCCAAACGCAAACCACGTGGCCTGTGCCTATTCTCAAACGCGAGAGCTTTGCAGATGAATCCTGCACAACCGAGGACACGTTTTACTTACGTTTCAACCCAGGAAAGGTCCTCTCCCCAGGGACGTGCTTCTAGTTACAGAGAAGCAAATTACCTCGGACTAAGACTAAATCTCCCGTGGCAAAGCACATTTCCCAGACTTTAAGCTGTCCTTCTAGCAAGCGTGGAACCTTCCTGTTTGTCTTTCGTACGGGCATTTACAGATAACACTGCTTCTGCAAAGATTTCGTAACCGGCAGAAATCACATCAGCTCTTGCAGCTGCCGCGCCGCACTCTCGCTCGGGCCACGGAGACAGCGGGGCAGGCTCCAGCCGCCCCTGCCTGCACAGCCCCGGCGTTCCCCCCTTCCCA
>VZZY01002809.1:511914-549728 GCA_013400335.1 Eurystomus gularis
GAAGCGGGCGTCTGGCGAGGCGGGCGTGGAACGACCTCCTCCGGAGAGCGAACCGGGCCGAGCGCTGCCGTGCGGCTGCCAGCGTCCTGGCGCGGCCTCCATCGCCCGCTCAGCCGCAGGGTGCGGGTGGAGCGCTTGGCGCCACAGGAGCGGCGGCGTTAGGATTTACAAGCTCAAAGGGCTTTAGCGCAGCAGGTGTGTCTGACCCCGGCGAGGCCTCCCTCCCGTCTCAGCCTCCGCCACTGGAAACGGTCAGGGAAATGCTGGCTCTCTGCTCGACTCCTGTGGCCGTCCAGGGGAAAGGAGGTGCTTTGCTGGACACCCACACTGAGCAGGGTTGCACCGCAGCCGGTGTAGAACGTTTCCTGCAGATTTAGAGTATTCTGTGTCCACATTGTTCCTTCACGTCACTAAAGGCAGCAGGAGATGGGGGTCCCAGCCAGCTAAAGCCACGACATGGGGTTGCTGGCATGGCTCCAACAATGGGAAGAGCCCACACATCCAGTCCCAGAGCTGGAAAGACTTCCAGGCTCCCGGAGCAAACCATTTAGCTTCAGACATGGTCACTCGTGTCGCATTGCGTTCCTGCTCTCGTAGCGCCATGGACTCAGAAGAGGGGTAGACCCTGCATGCCAAGCCTGCCAGCCTGCTCAGAAAGAGCATGCAGCTGGGAAGGTACAAAAGCCCCAAAGCAGATATTTTTATTTTGTTTTTAATGAGTTGCATCAATGCTATTCAAGCAGGCTTGTCGCAGTGCCTGTTGAACACCTGCCAGGGCAGGTGCCGTGCCAGCAGGCGCTCAGTACGTACACAAACAGTGAGCAGGATGCCGGGCAGAGCCTGCTGTCTCATTGTTCAGGAAAAGCCTTGGGAGGGGAGGACAAGGGAGCAGACCCATCTCTCTCTGTCTGCTTATAGGTACACTCAGAGCTGACCCTTTAGAACTGCTGGAGCAGCCTCACTTGAGGCAAGTCATGTACAGACACTGGGGATGGAGTGAATCTGAATTTCTGGACATTTTTTGACCTCTCAGACTTTAAATACAAAGGGCTAGATCTGATTGCTAGTGAGGAGGTCTGCTGACTTGGCGGTAACATACACCTATAGGCCTGCATCCAAGAATGTGAAAGACCTCTAGTCTCGGTTCCCAGGCTGCAGGACCTATCCCCATGTCTGGGCATCGCCGCTGGAAAGGCAGGGCCCACGATGTGGCTCAGACACCGTAGGCCCCTGGCAGGCCCAGAATGATCAAGACAAAAATGGGAAACAAACCTGGGGGCACATAACAAGTTTTCCCGTGGGACTAATACGTGCACGTCACATCTCATAGCCTTCCCCACCCACATACTGGAGGACTCACAGCAGCAGAGTTTCATGTCTGCACTTCAGTGTTTCTTCCCTTCAGTTAGTTACTCTGCGAAAGTCAGTGAGACAAAAAAAGCAGAGAGTGATAGAGGGAATGACAGCGAGGAGAAACTCAGGGCTGGCAGACTACCGTTAGCGAAGGGATTATTACATTTCTCTGTTGCATAGAGAAATTCTAATAGATAATAAAGCAACAAAGTTCATTGCTGGTCTAGCGCTGTGTCACTGCATGCTGGGAGTTACATCTCAGGAGGGCAGCTAGCTTGATCCGTGGGAATCATTTTCTCAGTGTCAATCTTGTAGGACTGGAGAACGCTCTTCAGGTGCTCCACGGTTTCTGGGTGCATCTCAGGAGTTCTTGATTTAATCCAGGCGTACTCAATGTGGAAGAGCCAGAGGATGTTGGTGCAGGAGTACACCAGTGAGTAGTTTTCATAGTCGGTGGAGATAACCCAGTAAGGGGCAGAAGGCATGACTAGGAGAAAGAAGGGCACTGTGAACACCGTGGGTAACTGACTCCGGCCCGCTCTGCGGCACCACAGCCATGGCTCCTGCTGCTGTTCCCGCTTTTGCTGCTCCTGAGCCACGTAACTGTGCCCAGTACAGGGAGCTATCATTTATTAAAACCTATCAGGACTCCTTGTTCTCCCCAGAGGGACTCGGGAAAGGCACAAAGCCCTGACTAGGAAGGTCTTGCTGGAAAGTTAACACTGTGACCTGAACAGCTCAGCTGGGCCACTGACAACCAGCTGAACTCATACCCATGTGAGGGTGCTTGCTGGTGGAAAGGCGCCCTAGGGCTGGAGCTGACACTGGTGATCAGAGGAGCACAAACCACCACCTGCCTTCCCACCACCCACTGCCACACACACCCAGGTGGTGAGAACCATTATGGCTCAGCCCATCCCACCAGCATCAGCCATGTGGGCCAAATTCTGTTCTCCATCAGGCTGCTATGCCCAAAGCATCTGCTCTGCTGAGGGACAGCCACTCCAGCTTCAAACCGCCAGGCCGAAAGCAGAGGTGGGTGCAGTGGGCAGGCGTATGTGCCCTGGGATTTATTTCCGGTGCACTCAGGAACGCTGGGTGCTGTTCTCTGGGGCTCGCGTCCAGTGAGGATGAGTAGGGTCGCACACCCTGCGGGCAGAATGGCTGCGGGTGATGCCTCAGCAGCATGTAATTAAGTCTGGCTGTGCTTGTGAGCAGTAATTGTCCTTTGCAAGTACCCCTGCTCCACCCGTTTCTCCAAATAACTGGCCTGTGCGAGTGCTATAAACAGCCAAGGAGAAGGTGCAAGGGAGAAGGTGTGAGGGAGCAAAAAAAGAAGGGGGCCAAGAGGAGACCACTGCTCTCTTCCCAAGTGTTACTGCAGAGAGACGAAAGTGCTCAGCACCATGAACAAATGCAGAGCACCTTGGCAGGCCCCTGTCGTCTGTTGCATTGACAAGGGAAGAAAAAGCAAACAAACCCACCTTGTTAATGGCTATTAAAAGGTGCTTATAAGCAGAGGCAGGGTGGGCTAGTAGCTCTAGCACTGCGTTCAAAGAAACAAGCCTACTCCTGGCCCTTGCAGCAGCTCCCCCTCCTCCTGTCCCCATCTGTGAAACAACCTGGAAGGACAGTGATGCAGCTGATCTGTCTTGCTTTGAGATCAGTGGGTGAAGAGCGCTCCACCACTGCAGGGGCTGTAAACATGTCACCAGACCACTGCCTGCTG
Source organism: Eurystomus gularis (assembly GCA_013400335.1). Lineage (NCBI taxonomy): Eukaryota > Metazoa > Chordata > Aves > Coraciiformes > Coraciidae > Eurystomus > Eurystomus gularis. The sequence continues at coordinate 514,997 of VZZY01002809.1, forward strand.
GTCACAGTGTCTGTCCTAACCCTTTGCCATTGCCCCATCGTGCTGCACTGACATCACCAGGCCAGCTTTGCCTCTTGCTTTGCCGGCTTTGCACCCCCGAGGACACGGAGGCTTTGTGCAGGCGCTGCCCTCCTGCGCTGCTGAGGCCAGTGGGCACCAGGGAGCTGGTGGAGGCAGTGGGCCTCCCAGCCACACACTTACACCAGTTAAAGCGGACGCCCAGCTTGGCCGGCTCCTTTACATCCATGTGCATGATTTCTCCTTCAACTTCGTTGACTTTGCCATTGGAACTAAGGGGAGAATGACAAGGCAAGAAATAAAAACAAGTGAGTCTCAACGTTTTTTTTTCTTCCGCTAAATCATCTCTCCTGACGCACCCACCTGCCAGGAGGTGGCCGAAACGCATACCAGCTAACCACAGCATCTCAGGAGGGACACCTTGACCCTGGGGACAGCTTCAGCAGCAGCTAGGGCACACCAGGTCCTGGGCGAGGTGCAGGGGGGACAAATGCTCTCCCAGGTTAAACCACCCCAGTGCCCCAGGGTGCCTCTCTCCAAGTGTGCCTGCCAGCAGGGTGTACTTTGGTGGCAGGGGAACAGTGAGAGAGAAGAGGGAGAGCAAGACCCCTCTGCACAGACCAGGAGGATCCCAGCATGGATTATGGATGTGCCAGGGAGCAGCTGAACTCCTGCTAGTTATGGAAGGCACGTGTTCACCCACATTTCTTCCAGAACACGGCACATTCCTCCGTACCCAAATTACCGTCCTTGCTTGGTGAGGCAGCGTTTGTGTCGCTGCTGGACCAGAGCACTGCTGTGCTGGCAGCAAGCCCAACAACTAAGGCTGCCTGTCTTGTAATTGCATTTTTCCCTGGATGCCTCAAGACCTGGATGCTGCCTGTGGGGCAGGAAAGTTTCACGCTTCCCTGTGAAACAGGAACAGCCAAGGAGGTGCCAGTGCTGCCAGCAGTGGAGGCTGAGGGGCTGATGCTGGAGCCATGCACAGTGCACACCTGACCCAAAATATTCCTGACATTTGAGGGTCCTGAGCTGCCGCAGTGCTGACACCCATGGTCCGATTAATCTCCACAGATTAATGCAGGCGCAAATCAAAGGCCAGCTGTTTGCCAGGCGCTGCCCTGGCAGCAGAGCTGCAGACAGAGCTGCACGGTCAGCGGGTGGCATGGACGCTGCTCTCTGCCCGACACAAGGGATGTGTCGCTGCCTTGTTGTTATTGTGAGCCAGAACAAAGTCCCCATGCCATGCCAGGAGTGCAGGGGACAGTGCTGCTTTCACCGCTCGCTCCCTCTCATTCATTCCGCCCCTCACAGCCGCACCCCACAACTGCCAGGGCTGGTGATGAAAACAGATGAATTAATATCTGCATCTATCCATGCAAAAATCCAGGAGGGTTCAGGATAATTGCAGACTATCAAGTATAATAAAGACAACAATCAGTGCCTTCACTTTGCTCGCTGATTTAAACTGGCAACTATTGCTGGTCCCCTTACACAGCAGTTACTACCAGTGTCAGGTAAATGCTCCAGAAAAAGGCTGACAAATATTTGCTTAATTAAACCAACCCATGTACTTCACCTCCCCTGCCCCTTTTCACTGAGTCCCTTTACTCTGGAGCAAAGGGGAGCAGCGGGCGCAGGCACCTCTCAGCACGCAGGGGCACAAGGTGCTGGCTGCCGTCCCATAACCAGCCCTGTGATCCCCCAGGACAGGACCCGGGGTATCCAGCTTCTCAGCCATCAGCCATCACTCAGGGATCACAAGCCAGCCAAGGAGAAGGCCCAGGCTATTTCACACTGGAGTCACCACATGCCCTTGACCTATTTTCTCACTGCCCACCTTGGGCAGTGAAACAGAGACCTGGTGAGCCCCAGGGAAGCACGGGCAGAAAGCAGAGACCCGCATCTCTGCCATAACTGCAGCAAAGCCCGTTACCCCAGCAGAGCTACTGCAACCACAGGGTGCTTCCCCCAGCACCCCCAGACCCAGAAACAGGAAGTCTGGGGAAAATGACCCCCCAGGATGGCAATAGCAAGAGAGGTGACAGGAGTGCCACCACTGCAGCAAGGACATGACCTGAATGGAAAAACTTACAGCAGCTCCTTGTTGATCACCTTGAACTTCCCATTCTCCTTCAACGAATAATTTGCCTGGACGCAGCTTCCTTTCTCAAAACTGGAGGGCAGCTTCTCTATCTCGTACCATTTCCCCAAATACTGATAAAGAAATTCCAGAGAGATGCTTTTAGCACTAGAGGGCTGAGGCAGAGCAGCCCACCTCGTTTGCCAGCATGGTTTTGCCTGCTAGGTTTGTTTGAGCATCCACCTCCAGGGCGCAGGAGGCTGGGGGGAGGTTGTGAGGCCACAGACCTGCGCTGGCAGCTCCGGCACAAGGCACTGAGACTGGACCTGCCACCCCCAGCCCCGTGCACCCAGGCAGTTCGCCAGCGGTCCCATGCCCCCTTAGCCTAACTCTCTGCCCACCGTGAGATTGATAGAAAGCTTTTCACACCTTGTTGATATCAAAGTCTTCTTGAACTGATGGATCTGGGCATGGTCCCATGTGAAACATCTGGCCTTTTCCAAAGCCAAGGAGGCCGAGCAGAACCGAGAGCCGCACTGCCGGGCCCAGCATGGCTGCTTCGGGACGCAGGCAAGAAATGAACCTGGGGAGAAGGAAAAGAGCTGAGCTGGGGCCTCCCTGGAGCACAACTTTGTGGGAAATATGGCAAGAAGGATATGATGTCTGCAGCAGGGCACCTCAGAGGCACAGCAAGGAGAAAAGGATTATGAGAAGAGCACAGAGGCACTGTGCCGAGTAAGTCCCTAGCCAAAAGCAGCCTCAAGCCCTGCCTGTGCTCAGGCTGTGCCCAGCAGCTCTGCGGGAAGCAAGACAACGCCTGGTGAGAGCACTTGTACCTGTCACCTACACCCGCCATCAAGCAAGATGCAGCGGTGATAAACACCTGAGGACATGTGGGAGCATCATCATCTGTCCAAAGCTGAGGCAAGGGGAAATACAGAGAAGTTTGTTATAAAATGCTGGAGCACAAGGAACATGCTCCAGAGCTGAAGCAGAGCCAGGGACCGGGGACATATCCCCACATGTCCCATGGCTGCCTGGCCCTGTGAGGTGTTAGGAGGAGCAATGCAGCTGCCCCTAGGGAGGGGTTGTGTGCCGGGATGTACACAGCACTGTGAAGTGGGGAAGTTGGTCAAGGCTCAAATCAGCACCAAATGAATCATGAGCCGCCCCCCAAAACATGCTGCAAGGAGGAGTTTTCCTGTGGAGCAGAGGCAGGAGCTGTGCCGCTCACCCCCAGACAGTCCCTGGAGCCAGAATGTTGCCCACATGCTGTGGGCTCTGCTTGGGCAGGTTGGCACCTATAGACCCTGCAGCACAGGGCTTCCCTGGCCAGAAACTCCTCTGCAGCAGTGGCAGCAGCGTTTTGCCCAAGTTTAGAAGAAAAGCCCAGTCTGTGACCAGCTGCAGGGCATGGGCCCTACTGCAGACATAAACACAGTTCCCATTTTGAATCTTTTAATTCAGAAACATACCTTGGCTGATGAGGCGGAGTGATGCTCTGTGGAGGACCAGGGCTGCAAAGAAAGCTCTGTAGTGAGTTCTCCGCCTCATCATTTTATAAGCGTGCTGGGATCATCATTATTCAGTGCTAGCACAAGCCACTCCCTGGTCCTGGACGTGTTTTGTTTTTTTGGCAGGCCAGTCAGCTGCCTTAGATCTGCAGCTGGTACGGAGCTGGAGATGGGCTGCAACTTGGCTGCTCACCCAGGCAAACAAAGGCACTCGGCATGTCTGGGTATTGCTCCGAAGCTGTGGAGCTCTCTGCCCTTCAGCCACTCCTGAGAGCCTCAGACCTGGGTGCAAATAGCAGGGGAAGGGGGGAAGTGCCACAGCCTTTGAGAGGGACCAGGGACAGCAGCAGCTCCTCTCCTGCTCCCTCTGGCCCAGCACCAGCCATCACCATGCTCCCAGGGAGGACGTGCTACCCTCTCTGCCAGGGGCCACTTGAGCCCTGGAGACCCTTTGGGCCACTGTATCCTCTTTGTCCTCATCACAGCCACCTACAGGAGTCCATGGGGAGGACTAAGTAGCAGGAGGCATTGCAGGCTCGTTCAGGGAGCCACAAGACCTCTCAGCAATTTTTCCTCTAGACTTTTAAGTCTCACTCCAAGGAGGGATGCCAGTGCCATTAGTTCTGTGCTGACCTGGCAGTTTTTCCAACAGGTGCCCAGCAAATGACTTTGACAGCAGAGCAGCCATCTGTGAAGGCAGCCGGGCCCCAGAGTTATGCAAGGCGAGTTGGGTAACAGACAGGATGCTCTCTGTGTTTAATTACCTTTTCTTTTCATCTAATCCCTGTTGAGACTTTCTCTCCAGGTGTGTTTTACATGCTGCACCATGTGCCTTACTCACACATGCACACACGCACTTCTGAGCCCCTGGCTGCCCAAATGCCACCTCAAGACCCACAGGTAACTCCATCCTGTCCCTTATGGGGGCTGTGCTGCTGAGGTGCTGCCTGAAACACAGCCACAGCCGAGGTGCTCCCAGGACCTCGATGGCCATCGTGGCTGAGCATGGCTCCTCCAACACACACTCAGCAGCACTGGACCAGGGTGAAGAGCTTCCTGGGGGAACACCTGCTCCACGGCTCTGCCAGCAGTGCTTGGCACAGGGCAGAGGAGAACACAGGGGCTCTCCCACCCGCTCCCAGCTCCCCCAGCGGCTTGGCAGCTGCTGTGTGCGTGTCCCTGATGGGGTTGCTCTGGCTGCCCGTGTCAAAGTCAGAGGTATCCTACAGACCCTCTGCAAGCTTCATTTTCATCTGCACCTCTTGTGATACAAACAAGTTAGAAATCAGAAAAGCCCTGGACAAACACCCTGACCTGAAGGGTACGAGCGCTGCCATGCCGTAGTGCACTGCAAAGGTGGGATCACCACGCACAGCAGAGCAGCTAGCTCAGCTTTTCTCCTGAGCTTGGCTGCCTGCAGAGCAACCAGAGGAGAAGGCTCTGCAGAATGGCCAGCCTTAGCCACTGCAGAGCATTTGCTCTGCCTGTGTGGACAAGCATGTGGAGGTGTCTGTGTCTGTATCCACAATGGAGCACTCTCCTCCAGGATGGAGAGAGGATTCCCTGGCTGTAGTGGCTGTGTTTTGCCCTCGGATGGAGCGGTTCTGATGAAGCCTTTCACCCTGCTGCAGCAGGAGAGACTTGTGCTCACTCGAGGGCTGCCCTGCAGTGCTGCCCCTGCTGGAGATGTGCCCAGGTAGCTGGGCGCTGCAGTTTTGGCTCTTGGCGCCCCAGTCACACCAGAGCAGCAAGGTGTTTACCCAGCCATGCTCCATGAAACCTGCTGCAGGAGTGTGCATTCACCTGGGACACGGCCAGGAGGCGATGAGGAGCCAGGAGCCACCAAGAGCTGACACTCCCTGAGCCCCAGCAAGAGCAGGGATGACACGTGGTGTGGGCTTTGCTGCAGCCATCAGCTCCCTCACAGCCAGCACCAGCAGCAGTGGAAGCAAACCTATGTCTTGGTAGACACGAGGTCCCACCTCCAGGCAAAGGCAGCACCTCCAGAAGCCCAGGAGCTGCAGAGCATGGAGCCCCAGTCCTCTTCTGGCTGCTGCCAGCCCGGGGGCATCCCATGGGTGCCAAGGCACTGCACACCTTGAAGCACAGATGATGAAAGCTGACAGCCAAAATCACTGCTGGCTGCTGGGACCTGTCTCCACGAAAGTGCTGGCTGCGCATTCCCCAGGGGCACATTTCTGGGCTTTGCCTGACCACAGTGGGAAGCACCCAGGTATCTGCTGCTCCTGTATGGGAATGGAGCAGGCTCAGATTCCTGCAGCTCAGTCCCAGTTTGGGGCCACCAGGCCAGGATGTGTTCAGCAGCCTCTCAATCCCCAGCACCACTAGGATCCTCCTGTCATACTACTTCCAACACCCACCAGCACTGCTCACCTGCACTGACCAGGGCTCCATGTCCCACCTGTCATTAGCCTGGAGCAGGACTCCACTCCTGAGCCTGTCCACCTTCTCTGCACACCAGAGCAAAGGTTCGAGGAAAAGCATAACCCTATAATTGCACCTAATTGTGGGGTGGGGAGAAGTCATCTCCACCTGGCAAGCAGTTCGAACCCTGGAGCAGAGGAGGGGAGGCACATCAAAGGGCAGGAAGCTGGAGCAGGGGTGGGAGGACAGGAAGGAGAAGAGCTGGGGGGAAACCAGGGCAGAGGGGTGGGGAGGGGACCAGACACGCTCTGAACACTTCATGCAAGAATGAATCCTCCTCCACATTTCTGGGTGATGAGGCAGCTGCAAGGCAGGTGTACAGGGAGCGTGCACAGCACATGGAGGGTGAAGCGCTGCAGGGCTGGAGGACACGGCAGCGCTGCCTGCGAGGTGGGTGTAGGTGCGGATGGGGCAGATGGGCACAGCCAGTGAGGTAGGCATGGAGGCAAAGCACCCCTGGGTGAGGTGGCAGGAGCTAGAGAGCATGTCCAGGGGTGGGCAGGCGAGGCAGCCCTGTGTGTGGGGCACATGTGGGGTGTGCATGGGGTGAGGCAGCGCTGGGTACATGCTGTGCGTGGTGTAAGGCAGCACTACGCTCAGGGCACATATGGATGGGCTACGTGGGCCAGGATTTTCTCATGTTAGTCAGCTGTCCATTTCAGAGAGAAGGCTCGGCTGGCCCTAGGGAGAGGAGGCAGCGGAGCTGAGTGCTGCCAGCGAAGAGGACCCCATCGTTCCAGTAAGCTGGGGCTGCAGACAAAATCCAGCCAGCTGAGGGCTGGGACACGGCAGTGCCACACCACCGCTGAAGCTCTACCTACAACCAACCTGTCTTAATGCAGAAATGACGTTGCCCCATCACGCACCCCAGGGCACCCTGAAATAAGCTCCTGGCACCTATATAGTGGAGAAGCTTTAGCCAGCCAGCCCTGGTGGGGACCCCGGGGAAAGGCTGTCTTACCATGCTCTGTTCCCAGCTAGGATTTCAGTAGCTGCAGAGACCCCTCAGTAGTTCTACACCTGCCGTGGGATGGGAGAGCAGCTGGAGGGACATTGTCCTCTCAACCCTGTGATGAGATCCTTGATGTTACCTGCCCAAGCTCTTACCAGCAGGAAAAGCCTCCAGTGGGGGCACTGCAGGGACCAGGAGTTCTGAGCATACCCTTTGCTTATGGGGCGCTGCCAGCTCCAGTCCTGGGGGTCAGTAGCACCTGTCTCCAGGCAGCAGCTTTAATCTCCAGATGGTGTCTGAGCAACCCAAATGCACTGGGGCTGGAGAGCTGCCATGGTCATGCCTATTTTGCACCATTTTGCAGAGACAGATCTTGTCTTCAGGCCTGCTGCCTTTGAAGCCCCAATGCTGGAGCCTCTCTGCAGGACCTGTGGTGTCAGGGCACCATATTTCAGGACCTAGGGTATCCTGGGAGCCCTGAGACTGCCACCACAGAGACGCCATTGTTTGCAAGGACAGCTCCTCCTGCCTCAGGAGGTGCCTTCTCTCCTTCATCTGTCCTGTCTCCTGCAACTTCATTTTTGTTGTTTTGCTCCCTCCTCTGGAGGAAATGGGGCTTTGGGCTGGCCAGACATATTGCCACGTGTATGTAGAAACAAAAATGAACTTGCAGGAGACAAGACAGAGAATGGGAAGGCAGGTGGGAACTTTCATCTGCTTCTAGGAGTGGCAAGAAAGTTCTTTGAGATCAATTGTTCAAGCAAAATGGTGTAAAACTTCAAATTACAGTTATGACACCAAAGGAAGTAAACAGACTCTGGAAGCATGAACTGGCCTCTGGGATATGGGTACTCAATCCAAGGCAAGCACATGAAAGATATTGTGATTCATGTCTATACAATTAGTGAGCGCCCTGGAAGTTATCCAATTATGTATTCAAAACACAAGAAACCAAAGACAGACATTTAAGAAGCTGGAAAGCCAAAAAAGGTATTATTATTTAAGGGATAAATCCTGTCGTGCAGGACCAGCAGGTTCTGGCTGAGCTCCAAGGAGGACCCCCCAGCCCACTTGGCACTGCTGCCAAGGTCAAAGTCCCTGGGGGAGGAGCCGGAGGGACCCCTACTTTTTTGAAAATAGACAAAACAAAACAGAGCAAAGAAAAGCAAGGGCAAAGAGGGACAAAAGAGACTCCGGGACAAGTCTCTGCAGACAGAACTACATTGCAGAGCTGGACTGGTGATAAAGCTTTGGCCCAGCAGCATCTCACCCCTGCGATGCGCTCACCATAAAAAGCAGAGTCCAAGCAGTGCACTTAATCCTGTGTGCTCCAGGCGTGCCCTGCACCGGGTCAGCCCTGGGCTGCCAAACAAGCCAGAACATTTGTTCTCGTTGGATTTTGCTGCCGGGTTATCGGTGTACGCTGGATCCTGGGCAGGGCAGGTGTCCCACCAGCTCCCGCTTGGTGAGGAGCTGCAGAAGGGAGCAGAGCAGGGCTGGCTTCTCCCCTGGATGTGGGAGCAGCTCCCATGGCGTGGCCCCGGGATGCCGGGCCTGCCTCGGGGTCATCGCCCGCTCCCGCGCCCAGCCCCGACCGGCTCCCCAGGACTTGCTGCCGTCCTCTCGTCCTGCTTCCCGCAGGATAGCACCCACATTCCTCCAGGAATTCATCATGGTTTTTCTGGACACCTTAAACAGCCTCCAGCATACTGAAACATATTTTGAATGTTTTCTAAAATGTCATTAAACATACTTAGAGAGTGCCTTCTGCAAAGCGACTTTATGTTCTCCTGGAGCAGACACAATGATCTGTTCACGGCATTGCCAGCTCTGTCCCACAGATGCCCCAGTAAGGCTTTTTAAAGCCCACAGCCCTAGTTTCTGCAGCTAACCCATATTTCAGCACCTTAGCTCAGGAATGCATTAAAGCAGCTACACGATTGTATTTTTGCATGACCTATATACAACCTACTTCTTCCTCACGACAAACTTATAATGTGTGGGTAACCGCAGATCTGCTCACGGAGAGAGGGAACAGACTCTGTTGCATTAAGAAATGTAATTAAGAAATCTCCTGCAGACCTTGCCGTCCTGCCAGGGCAGCGCAGAGCCCTTCAGCAGGGACGTGGGCTCTCCTACTTCCGGAGCACTTTGGAGCTGGCTCCAAGTCAGCAATTCGCAGCAGCTACTGGGAGCACAGGAATCATGCACAGAGTTCAGGGGTGGCCCCAAACCCTCAGATACCCCCTGTTCCTATGCATCAAGGCTGTTTCACGTATGTTTTGCGTGAGCACCAGGATGATCTGAGGGTGGGACTTGGCCCTGATGGACTTCTCCACCAGCTAGCACAGCATTTCCAGTCCCCATCTCTGAGTCCTCCCATCTCAAACCACAGATAAGAGCAGAATGTGAAGAATCCCCTTTCTGAAAGAGCAAGCTGCATCCCTCCCCACAGGCTGCAGAGCACAAAGACCCTGGATATGTGTTTGGCTTTGCCCATGAATGGCCGCACTGAGCCCAGCGAGCCCGAGCACACAGGCCCTGCCTTGAAACACGGCCCAAAGTGTTTGCTAGGCTGGAGTTTACCTTGTACAGAAAATAAATAATGTAAATTCAGTGGTTAGAGCTCCAACTGATTCAATACACAGTTACAGTTTGAAACAGCACAGAGGTACCGTTCATAGTCTCATTCAAACAAGGTGGGGGATTTTAGGAATGATTAGACAACATTAAAAACACTTTTGTCTGTGCTGCACCCCAGGGATACTAGCCAGGCACGTGTTTCAGTGTAAAGAGACCTGGGGTGAGACAGCGGGTGCGTTATCCAATTACCTTGAATTTTTATGACAAGAGATGTCATTCCATGCATTCCCAGACATAATTACTCTTGCAAAACGGTTGTTACCCATGGAACAGAGCAAAAGCTTCTCACACCAGGGCAGATGTACGGGAGCGTAGGAACCTCCTTGGGATGCAATGGATCAGCCTAGGACTGATCTTGAGTCTGTAAGAGCCCATGTGCAGAAAGAGCTGGAAGCTGGCTCCTGGCGTGTGCCCGCAGACAGGGAGAGTTGCCTGAACCAGGAGCTGGGCCTGACTGCGCCATGCCATGCCTGCCCCAGTGAGCTGCGGGCTTCTTGCTCCTGGTAGTGCTGCAGGCGGGTAGGGGCCACCTGGTAGGTGTGTCCCCAAAGCTTGAGGGAACCAGGCAGCTCACATGTGGCTCGGGGGTGGAAGAGTGCCAGCGGTGCATAAGGAAGGTCCAGATGTGCTCTTGGGGAGCCTCAGGGACTCACTTGTTGATAAAGGTGTGCAGCAAAAGAGTTTGTGCAGGGAGGTGGTGAGGTTGGGACTTAGTGTGGGAGCTGACAGTATGTGAGGAAGATGGGAAGGAGATCCTACATGTTCTCATGGTGTGGCAGCAGCTCCCAGTAAAAGCACCAGCACCATCCTCAGGGCCAGTGCTGGCCCTGAGAAAACTCACTCTGGAATGAGCAGACCCAACCAGTGGTTGGGACCACTGCCCCCATCAGATGACTCTGTCCTGCACCTCCTCTAAGCCACCTCGTGCCACAGAGCCAAGCTACAGCACTATCTCATCCTCTTTAAAGATGGCCATTGCCACCTCAAAGCCTTTCCTGAGTCCCCAGGCGGATGCGCTGCAGGCACTTTCCCCTTATCAAAGTGCTCCTTGGCTGTATTGGAGCACTTGATCTTCATCCTCTTCTCTGGAGGGCTGCCAGGGTAAGTACCTGTGCGAGTGTTCATGCACTGCTTTCTATAGGACGAGAAGCCATATAGCCATATTCCAGATGTCCACTGGATGTCTCCAGTGGGATGCAGGGACTGCCATGGTTCCCCCTGCAGTAGGTGATGGAGCCATGGGGCCTTATCAGGGTGGATTCCCTCTCCCGCTGGCTCCCTCATTAGTCATGCTCTCTGGAGCAACGGCTGCATCTCATTAGAGCTGGAAAGGGAAGGTGCTTTGCTGCGCTCCAAACGCTTCAACACCCCTGAGCAGGAGAAACCAGGAAGGAGAGGCAAGGACAGCAGTGCTGGCAGCCTGCAGACTGTTGTCACAGTAACCCTGGTTAAAGTCCCACCAGAAAAACAACTTCTCCTACAGCACTTGGCCCCACAAGGTGACAGGTCCTGCCAGCTCCCCTGGGAGCACGATGGCTCTGGCACGGACACCCCGGAGTTATGCAGTAAAAGACGATGTAGAGCTTTCCCCCAGGCTGCAGTTCAAGGTCCCTGGGCAAGGTGCCCTGGGGTGATGGTTAACCTTGGTGCCCGTTTAAAAGCAGCACAGGAGTGTTAATGTCTGTCCTCAACGCTGAGGTTGAGGTACAGCTTCCTCCTTGAAGCTATAGAAGTTCAGAGGACTTTATAGCCACATGTAGCAGCTTTCACACAGAAGACCAGAGATGCTACATGTTTTATTCTGCCGGAAAAAGTCATTCAGCCTGTGGAAAGGGGCTAGCACCTGCTCTGGCTTCAGTCAGAACCACAAAATGAGTCAGAGCACTGCACCGTGGCATGGGCAGAGTGGTGGCAAAGACAGCTGGGATGGTAGGGGAGCTCGGTGCAGGCAGAGTGATGTCTTCAGACACTTGGTGAGCCAGCAGTGGTGCCAGAACCAGAATCTCGGTCCTAGGCAGAAGTTTTTCCATTATACCATTAAAAGAGACTGATTCTTACCTGGTCGCTGCTCCAAATGCCCTCTCTACAATTAATGCAGAAATTATTTCATTTTATCTGTTTCTACTTTTATTGGTAATTTGGCAAACGCAGTGAAGGAAGATCTGCTAGACTTCCAGATGACCAGAACTGCTCCAGCTGTGTGCTGGAGCTGGCAAACACTGGGAAGCTTCACTGATCTTCACAACATCATCTGCCAGGTCCTGCCCGAGAAATACACGCAAGGCGCCATGCTCAGGAGGTGAACGACTTTGTGCCATGCTGACTAGGAACAGGCAGGCACAGGGGAAGGCAAGAGTGGGGAACTGGTAGGCAGACCAAATGTCACCATGTGCTCTTCAAAGCATACCCGTAAAACTAATGGTATTGGGGCCAACATCATGATGCAAGAGCTACGGAACTGCAAAGCTGGCAACGAGATTAGTGGTATCATCAAGTCTTAGAAGCCCTCACTCTTAAAAATACAGATATTTTCCCAAAAAGGCAGAAAACTTCAGACTTTTTGTCCATGTTGATTCTTGGGACTCGAAGCTGCCTGAAGATGGTGGGAGTTTCTTCATTAAGGATAACCTGATAAAGATGTGCTTTATCACAAGAGACCAGAAAAATGCCTCTGTCGTCATACCTACGGCACCAAAACACAAACAGCTTCTCTGCTTAGGGCAGAGGAAAGTGATACTGCACATCTACAGGCAAGGGGGGAGGGCACAGACCCACTCCCTTAGTGCTGTTGGCAAAAAGTGCTGTGAGGCAAACCACCCTCAGGGAACCAAATTAAACCACCCTGAGGGAAGTGAATTGCTGCGTGTTCGCACCACGCGTGTGATAACTGCACCTGAGCACTGCCTGGGCCAGGCGCCGTGCCCGGAGCTGCCTTCTGCAGCAGCGAGCCAATGGGGCCAGCCAGCCCCACTGCCCGGAGCAGGAGAGGTGCTCGGTGCCTGGCGCAGGAGAGGTGCTCACAGCACAGCTCCTCAGCTCAGTGCACGCCTCTCCCTGCATCCCGCTGAGTGCTCTGAAGAGCTGCGTCGCTACCAACACACTGCAAGAGAAGGCACCGTGTGCTGCAGAAGACCTGCGTGCGTGGCCCCTTTGCGCCTCCTGATAAGCTTCTGTCAGGGCAAAAGGGTTATTTCACATCTCTGCTCCCTTCCTCAACGAGCGCCAGGGGAGAGGACGATACGGCTGTATCAGTAGCATCTCGTGGCCCTTCCAGCACTACTGAGAATGAATTAACTGTATCTGGCTCCAGGCCAGGCCCCGGAGGTGCAGCTGGCTGTCTTACAAATTCTCATGCTATTTGTAGCATCTCTCCAATCCCCAGGGCTCCGGCCACTGGCTGAGAAACATGCTGGAGTTGGTTCTGGTTTGTTTCTAAGACATTCCTCAGCATTGTGGTTGCACAAGAAGCTGAAAACTGGTGTTTCAAAACCCCAGCCAGAAGGCCAGGTGCTGCCATTGCCATTGATACAGCACCATCGCGTTTGGGGGGTCTCCAAACTAGAAGGATAAACCCATCCTGGGTTTCCTAGGTCTTCGTTTCAAAAGGCTAAGCACAGCTCCTGTTGCAGGGTGCGCTGGGTGGCACTGTTGCAGAGCTGGGTGCCCGCAGCAGAGCTCCCTGCAGAAGCAGCCAAGCCTACCAAGGTGTCCTGCTCCACACACTGGGCCAGCACCTCCCTGTGCAAGGCAGGACCTCAGTGGCCCTCCTGACCTGTTGTGGCTGTTGCAGAGATCTTTAGCACAGTTTCCTAATGTTCATTTGATATGTTTAACAATTTTTTTGACCTGATAGCAATCAGGTCAATCTTAGATTTTTTTTCTCAAGGAAGAGAAGGAGCCCCAGGGGAAGCAGCCCACCTAAGAGGCACTGGGTCCCCACGTGAGACCTTTGGGAGCAGGCAAAGCACCACTAGGGAAGCAGAAGTAAGGCCCTGACCTGGACAGAAGAGACCTGCCCTGGGAAATCTCCCGTCCTGCTCACAAGGCTGTTGTGGTGTATGAAAGCACTGCCGTCATAGGCCTCCTTTTCCCAGTGACATTTCTGGAAGCAGGCAGTTCTTCTGCTGCAGGTTCAAAACCGGACATGCAAGAAGTGCTTATTAAATCCTAAATTTTTGCCTAACACCTATGGACTCCATCACAGGTGTCAAAGCAACAGGTTACAAAACAGTGTCAACACACCGTGAGTCTGTCATATGCATGTAGTGGGTCTGGCTGAGCTGGTTTTCCCCACTGCAGCCCTCATGGTGCAGTGTTCTGTGCTGGCAGCTAGCAGGGTGTTGATAACACACCCGTGTTGTGACTACTGCTGAGCAGGGCTCGCACAGCACCAGGGCTCTTCCCAACATTCCCCCCCCAGTGGGATGGGGTGGGCAAGATCTTGGGAGGGGACACAGCCAGGACAGCTGACCCAAACTGACCAAAGGGATATTCCATACCATATGACGTCAGCTCAGCTATAAAGCTAGGGAGAAGGAGGAGGAGAAGGGGCATTCCTTTGTCCTGCAGAGCAACTGCTACACATATTGGAGCCCTGCTTCCCAGGGAGGGGCCAGACATCACCTGCTGATCGGAAGTAGAGAATAAATCTTCATTCATCTTCGCTTCCATGTGTGGACTTACTTAGATTTGCTCTATTGTCATTAAACTGCTTTTGTTTTACACACAAGGGTTTCTTTTTTTTTTCCCCATCTCATTTTCCTTCCCCTTTTGCCCTGCTGAGGGATAGGGAAGGGGGGGTGAGAGAGTGGCTTGGTGGGCACCTGGTGCTCAGCCAAGGTTAACCCACCACGATGCATAATCTGGCCAGAAACAGGAGTATCCATTAGCTTGGGCCAACTGGGCAGAGAAGAACACCCACTTCGCTGGCACTCTGGCATCCCCCGTGCAGTTTTTTTGCCATTGCTTAGTAACTAGACAGCACCTACAGGGCCACTGTTTGGGAGGGGAATGGCAGATGGAAGTATCCTGACGGTCAACATTATCTAAGAGAAATCACATCCCACCGCCTACAAACATTCCTCCGAATGCTGGCTCTTGCCCATCAGCCCAGCAGAGTGTCGAGCACAGCTCCCAGTCACACAGCACCGCTCCCATTTGGTACAGCAAGCCTCCTGGCCAGCTCTGCAACCGTTTGAGACTTCAGCCACATTGGAACAGCAAACCTAGGATGTCAGCCACTCGTGCCAGTGGGGATGACTTTTGAAGCCCAGAGGAAGCAGCATACGTTCCCAACATCTGCGTAGCTCCTTGCAGAGATAAACACACACAGGACTATCAGTGACTCCATAGCAACTTGCTGCTTCTCACCTCTGCCGGAAATGAACGGTTTCCTCTGCAGCTCTTGCCACTCAGAGGAGACTTCTGGTTTCTAGAGATGATCTTTATTCACTTCACCTGCAATAAACCTTTTGTCTTCTAAATTCTCCCTCTGCTGCTAGTGGAGGTGTCATGTTGGGGCTAAACCAGGAACCACAGGTGCCATGGGGTCTGGGACACACACTGGGACTTGCCACTGATTTGGGACTTGGTTTTTGGTCAAGATAGAAAGAACATGAAGCGATCTGGAGTATCCAGACTCACAACGCCTACCTGGGAGACCCCAGAGAGCCCCTTGTTATGTTAAGCTGAACCAGAGCAAAACTGACTTGCAGAGGACAACCTCTTGGTTCCCAGAGTCATCACAGAGAACCATGCTGATCTGAAAGGGAAAACAGAAACTTTACAAAGGCTGAAGGGTGCACCGAGGAGCTGGGCCATTGCTGTCTCCCCGAGCATTGTGAGAAACATGCAGAAAAAGGTAGGATACTGCAATGGCCTCAGCAGTTGTCAAAAAGCCACAGGCACCTTGGGCAGTCTGACTCCTTGTAGGATACCACAGCAGCAATGAGTGTGGGCTTCCAGGGGGTTTCACTGAACTTCCTTCTGTCTCCTCCATCCACTGGCTTTGAAGGTCACTGTCAAATGGAATTGAGCTTTCTTCCCTCTGTTACACACCCGCAAGACAATGACCTGCCCTCAATGCCTGCGTTAATGCAACACTACAGGGCAAAACGAGGGTCTGGCTGCCTCAGGGAACAGATTTCAGAACCAAGTTTTCCCTGGATGCTGAATGGCTGCCGAAAGCTCAAGATGGGAAGGGACCTGCTCAGTCATCTTGGCTTTGCTCTGCCCGCTCCAGGTTCACATGATTATCTGCACTGTACAGAAACCCTTGACACTTGCTCTTCCTGTACCAGCCCTCTGCTCCTCTTGGTCCTAGACACCCACCCAGAGCTCCACACCCAGGCAGAAGCCAGATCAGGCACTGACAGCTCACTTGAGCGCTTCTCAGGGGGCAGAGGAAGGGACTGGGGCTCACATGCTGTGAAATCCTAACCTTGCCTTGGCCACAAAGTCCTTGCATGGCCTCAGACACGTCTAGGCTTGCAAGTCTCTGTTCTATCTGCAAGAAGAGCTAATCCTTATTATCAGACAGCTCCGACGCTTGGATTAGTTACAGGCAGGGTGCTGAGGCAGAGAATAACGCACAGCACCACGCTCAGCACTGTCGTCTGGGGGAAACCAAATACACACGCTGACGGTGTGGGTGTCTGTGTGTTTGCAGAGAGGCCTCTCTATCTGCCTTCTGCTGATGAAATGGCTCATGCTGCCCGTTTTGCTCCAGGCAGTTCCCACTGAGCCTCCACAGTCCCACTGCCTGCTGAACCATCACCACCTCCTTAATTACTGAGCCCAATTAACTCCCAACTGCAGACTCAAAGGGGGTGTGAAAACCAAAGTAGAAATGAGCACTGGAGACACAGTGGAGACACACTTGCTTTAGAAATCTAACAGTTTATTTTTCACTCTGTGCAAATCAGTACTACTTAACATTACTCACATTTCACAGTGCAAGGGGCAGCAGCGATTACAACACTGCTTAAGCTGCAGTTCAGCAGGATTGTTCTGGGTCCTGGATCCCAGGCAATCTCCATGTGCAGATGACCTGGAATAGAAAAGAACTGCACGGCCAGCATTTGCTGTAGTTGTTACTGGTAATACAAGCTACCCTCACAGCATCTCCAGGGGAAGCCTGCTGTCCTCCTCAGGCATCACAGCGTTCACGGCTGCACGCAGACTCCAAGCATTTACAGCCAGCAACGTATAAAAACTTTATGGCAGAGCTTCTAAGTCAGAGATAGCAGAGACAGATGAGGAAAGAGCAAATGATAAGCTCTTTTCATAGACAATCTCACACAGGACAAAACGGAACAAAGTTTAGCTGGCTGCTGCACTAGTGGTCACCACTGGGACAGAGGGAATGGGGCACAAAGCCAGGCAGCCCCAGCACTTGGAAAAATGAAAACTGAAATCCCTGTATATGGCTCGCCAGAGAGACCCTTGGGGATACTGTGCAAAAGTAGCTCATACCATTTATCAGGAGGTTCTCTGAGGAGACAATCACGTGACATGGAAATTTCATTGTGTGATACTAAAAAAAAGAAACATGTCCCTTAAAGCGCCCTTCCAGAGCTCAAAGCCAGGCCACACTGGCTGCACACTGCTCCAACACTGTTCAAGTGCAGAGAGGATGAAGCCAAAACACCAATTTGGGAAAGCAAGAGCAGCTCCCTCACCAGCAACAGGGAGTCAGGCATGGGACAGTGACATGAGGGAACCAAGTGCATAGCTGGACAGTGTCTGTACCGCAGCTGGCACTGGTACCTAAGGCAGCAGTCAGAGGAGCCAAATTTATTTGCTAGATCAGATTCAACCCTGTTCCACAAAGCTCATCAGTGGTGGGTGGAGAGAGGCTGCAAGTTCCAGCAGCCACAGGGACTGACTGGGGCATGGCTCAGACCTCACTCTTCATCAGAAGGGCTTTTGCCAGCCCGGCCTGTCCACAGTCACTGGCTCTGGCATCTCCTGGCCACAGTGTGGGGAAGGAAGAACTCTTCTTTGCAGGGATCTGACCCCTTGGAGCTAGGTAATGAGGCTGTTTAGAGGCAGTGTTGCTGTTTTCCTGGAAAGAGCAGACAGTCACAGTGCAGCAGAGCCTCCCAGCACTATCATGGAAACAACGGAAGGCTGTGACTGACCCATTTTCAATCGAATGGAAAACTCTGCTTTTGTTTCCCATTTTAGTTTCTCCCTTCGAGACATCTCATAGCAACAGCTTTGCTCTGCTGTTAGCAGCCTGTCCTTGTAAGGAAAAGCAATAGCCTATTAATGAGCCAAATTTATCACTGGGGGAACTCTGCTGACCTAATTACACTAGACACATATTTGGCCTATTATGTTAACGTTCCTCTGTCTCCTCCACAGTTAAAACACCTTTCAACTTTAATCAGGACAGCAGGGAATACAAAGAGCAAGAATGAGGAAAAAAAAAGGCCATGCTCTTTTCAGCACCCCACAACACAAGACTTGAAGCCATAACCCAAAGTGAAAGCACATGCATCTACAGGGGAGAAGCATCAGCAATGGGTACAGGACAGCCCTGACTAAGCCAGCTCTAGCCCGTGTGTAGGTAGGAGCCCTGGAAGGAGGCCTGGAGGACAGCCATCTACAGGGTGGCTCCAGGGATGTAAAGCCAGTCGGCAATGGCAGTGGGCAGGTGAGTCATGACTTGCAGCCTCACCCACCAGTAGGTCTCCATGGGATTGTATCGGTTGTTCGGGCACGGGGAAGTGAGCGCATCAGTGATGTCATTCAAGACCAGAGACATGTCCTTTAGGCCACTGTTAACGAAGGACTTCATCAGGGCCACGTGGCGAGTGAAGTACTCCCTCCCATAGTCCTCCCGCACAGTGTCGCTGGCTCTGCTCCACAGCGCCTCGGCCTGTTTGTCGACGCCGTCTGCCGTCAGGATGCCTGTTGCTGCCACGAAGTTACTGGGCTCAATGAGGATGACTCTGACGCCCCAGCGGTACATCTCCTGCCGGAGGCAGTCAGAGAAGGCTGCCACCCCAAACTTGGAAATGCAATAGCAGGAGCGAGATGGACTCACCATCCGTCCCAACATGCTTGTGATATTCACCACACGGCCTAGAGAGAAAATAGCAGGGAGAGATGATGGGCTGCAGAAGGAGCAGCCAGAACATCCCAGTAAAAAGGTGCTTTGTTGGATGATGCTGATTCATAAAATCTGAATCTTGAAGAGGCATCCAGCCCCCCTGTCAAGGAACCCTTTCCTCCTGACTCAAGCAAGGCTAGCCCCTGCTCCGACTTCCACCATGGACAGTATACACGCCTGCCTCTGTACTAAAAAGGATTTAGAAAGCAAACAAGCTATCGCCCTCCTAATTTCCAAGTAAGAAAGTACCCCGATCTTTGGAGGCTACTAGCTCTGTGCCCTCACATCGGTGTGCCCCACTCCTGCATCACGCTAGAGGAGCCAGCAGTGTTGTGAGCTGCCAAGCACACAACAGAGCATGATGCCATGCAAGCGTTCTGGTTCTTTCTGTAAGCACGACAGCTCATCTGCAGCCATTCTGCCTAACACAGCTACATGCTTCTAGACCTGAGCTGGATGGCAGAGAACCAGATGAGGTTTCCCTGAACCTGCAGTACGAGCAGCACAGTCTGCTCACCCCACTGACCGGCCAGGAGTGCCTAGAGTGCTACACGCCTGGGACAAGCAGAGAGGAGACTTGACCTGCTGCTGTCCATGGGACAGCACAGACCAGTTGTCCTGACTCCCACCAGCAGCCCATGCCAGCCCAACTGCAGAGCTCTGGCAGCTTGTGTTGGATTATGCACTGCCTGGGGCCGTGGCAGCAGCAGTCCCTCCTCTGTGGGTGGCTCTGTACTTCCCCAGGACAAGATGTGTGCAATTATGGTTTCAGATACACTTACAAACAGGCCCTTGAAATCCCACCAGCTATTATTACAGAGAGGATTTTCACAGCCATGGAGCATGACACCCTTCTGCAGCTTGAAATTTTAGCTGAGAAAAAAAGTGGGTGGCTCTGCTCTCTCATTCCAGACGTAAATTCAGCTTGGAAGGACTGGAAGAACCACCTGCTGACCTGATGGGTAACCTACCTTTTGTAGTGAGATGGGGCTTGTTTAGTGGGTATTTTCTTTCTCGAAATGGTATCTGAACAATCGTCTCAATATAACTCCGTTCTGTCCTTACAGAACACACAGCTGTGCCAGCATTCCCCCACACATGCTAAATAAAGCTCTTCAGAGTTCTGCTCATACATATCTTTTTTTTTTTAAATGTAAAAGAAAAACTTGATAATGCTGTTGTCTTGCAAGATAACTAAAATGGCTGTTATAGATTGCCATTTATTCCACCACTGCCACTCTGCGATGACCTGTGCATTGAATAACGTGAAGGGAGAAGATTCAGTTATCCAAACATAACCACTTGGTGGACTCTGGAGGCCAGGATTATCCTGTCTGGCCTCCAGTTACTTTTTCTAAAGGTAGCCTGGAGTCCTGTGTCATATCTGCCAGTGCTGCACAGAAGTCTGTGATATCCTGGGATATTTTTTATGGTAGCATCTGCTGTGTAGGTGCCTGGACTGTCCCAAGAGTGGCCTGTACTCCCAAATGCTTACACAGCGTGTTGAACCCTGCTGTTGAGTTTGCCTGCCTGCCTCAGACACCCTCCTTGGACTGCACAGGCATTTCTCAAAGCACAGTGTGTGTCATGATTTTTGGCCACCTCCCTTTGCCATGCTACAAAAGCTCTCTCCGAGCCTTGCCACCCTGCCCAGCGTGTACCTTTAGCTCTGCGAATGAGGGGCAGGAAAGCCTTTGTCACCCTCACAGTGCCCCACAGGTTGATCTCTGCCACCTTCTTGTAGTCATCTAAACTTGCAAATTCCACCTCTCCAAAGGTCGAGACGCCAGCATTATTCACCAGGCCCCACAGACCTGCCAAAAAAGACACGGTTAAAGAGCAGAACAAGGAAAAGTGTCACCAAGAAGCAGCCTTCCTTGTTGTTCAAGTAACCCAACCCCTTGGCAAAGAACAGGGCACTTGTACACAAAAACCCAGCAAGGAGATGAAATACACTCTTGTTACACTAGAAGCAAAGCCAGCGGGGCTTGTCTGGAGTGCCAGGGAGAGTGATGGGGTCACACGAGCATCGTCTCCCTGAATGTCACCTCTAAGGTCAAATGCTGGTCTAATGCTTAGTAAGGCTGGTTCTGGCTGATGCTCTTTTATGCTTCCCGTTGGTCCCACTCTGACTCCGTTGTGCTCACTCTGACATTATCATGGCTTTTGCACTTTGGAGGGGGCTGGACCTTCCCTCAGTTACAAAGAAAAGAAAAAGGGAGGAAAACAAATATCTTGGATTTCTAAATCCCCTTCACAACTCTGGCTCACTGTTTTGGAGAGCACATGGTATTGATCTGCAGGCTCATAGCTCTGTTAACAGCTGCTGTATTTTAGTTCAGGTACTCAGTTTCCCTCAATCCTAATTACAGCAGAAGATAGCAAACTTACAAGTAATCCTTAGAACTACCAGAATTTAAAAATTAACATCTTTTGTGCATGCAGTCCTGTCAAAATTAAATTGACTGCACTTACCAAAGGCTTCTGTACTGAGCCCCTTACGTGTCCAGGACTTAGCAGGTCACTGAGGACTTGACCCTTCAAAGCAATTACTGCAGGAGTCCCCGTGGCAAACATTTGTAGTCCGTACTTTGTGAATCTGTTGAAGCACAGAACTACGCAGCCATGAACTGCAGGAGGAACAGACAGAAGAGCTGGAACAAGGTGACAGAGTTGCTCCTCATTAGCTGTCCTGCCATATGCCACGGTTATTTTTCACTGTGTAAGTACTCACTTGGAGTTGTGGCCACTTTCCACTCCATGACCTTCCTCTTGCCACCAAGAACAACATAAGGCTAAGAAGGAGTCTTCATGTCCAGGGAGCTCTGACATTGCTATCAAAAGCATCCATGTCATGCCATCCTGTTGATAAAACTCATCAAGCCCTCTCTCAAAATTTTTTGGGCTGTTTGCCCTGCCTCTGCTCCGTAGCTTCCCTGCCTTGATGTATGAAAGTCTTTTAATAACTTCCAGCCTATATTTATTCATGTTCAGATAGTAACCGTGCATTGTACCGAACACAGCCCTCTAAGCAAATTGCAATATTCCATCATTGCCCGATAAATAGCAATGGAATTTAACCTCCTGGTGCATTTAAAAACACCAAGATGCCCTTGCTAGGTCGGCTCTCTACTCTCATACCAGCCCTATTAACCCTGCCCTGTTCCCAGCTAAGTTCATTTTCCCTGAAGGCTGTTGACCAGTCGTGCACAGCAGACCAGAGAAGGTCACATCCCACCCAGTGGTAACAGCGCGTTAACCATTCCCTCACAGTTCATCCCCGAATGGATTTGCCTATTGTAGCTGCTGCCATTCCCGCATCTCCCAGCTCTTCCATGGTGACCCCAGCCCCACTTTTGCCCTGCACACCTATCTCTGACAGTGGTGAATACTGCTCCAGTTAACTCGCCTGCAGCTCTATCTTCTTCCAGAAGAACTCTTTCCCAATCCCTATCCAGGTGCTGTTTGGGATAACAGCTAAGTCGTTGCCTGCAGCAAAAAGCCAAGAAAACATCTTACTCTCCTATCCGTACTTCTGTTTTTATTAAATTCAGTTTCTAAATGCTGCAGTCAGGTAGTTCAACTCCTGCTCTGCCCAAGATCCCCTGCCTGTTGCTGCTGCACTTACTGAAGCTGCCAGCTTTCAACGGGTCAAGAGAATTCTGACATTCACACTTATCTGGCAGCCAGCACAGCATCTCAGCCCAAATGAGGTCCCCTGCGCTGCTGCAAAGCTGGGTCTAATCACTAATAGGAGGACCATGGAAGCAGGGCATGCATGGAAGCTGGTGTAATTTCACCAGTAACAAGAAGATCTGCAAAGCAAATTTGGCAGGGATTTAACAAAGACCACAAAAGACTTAAACTATGAGTCCCAAACTGACCTCTGCAGAGTACTCCCGATTCTACATTTCTCTACAGTGATTTCCCATTTCTTGGGTTACGAGGTTAGATTCAAGGATGTTCATGAAAACATTATTTACACGAGCTCATTCTTGGAATTTCATTGCTCACCAACCAGGTCACATTATGTACAGAACAAAATGTTGCTAGGTACCCAGTCACAGCTCTGTTTGCCGGACAGCCGTGTGTTTATTGAGCAGAGCCTTATCACTATTATTTCTTTAGTGTCAACAATACAGTGGGAACTGCATACGATTGAAAACAAACAGGGGCACTCCTATCAAAATGACTTTAGCCTTATGTACACAGCACAGGGAGAAGTACAAACGTACGGCGCAAGAACTGTTCTGCGCTAGCTCCTCTGGGGCCACACTCAGCCTGCAACAAGGACCTCCACGCAAGGCACCTCAGTCTCAACAGCCTCTATATTCCAGCACTTATTTATTGAGCACTATTTATTGGCAAGCCCCAAACCTCAGTCACACCGATGTGCCTAAAAAGAAGCCTTTGCTCTTTTGCACACTGTGCTGGAGCAAACAGCTACAGCGTAAGGCTCTGAAGAGCAGGAGGAACCAGTCCAACTTGCTGACCAAGGATGCAAGGCTCCTCTGTCCCTGCTACATGCTGTTTTGCAAACACTGCTGCATTTACAGAAGCAACAGAGCTGCTCCCTTACAAGCTTTCACTCAGTGGGAAATGGCTCTGTCCCACCGCTGCTGTTGCTGGGTCTTCAGGAAAAACTTGAGAAGCTGTGAAATGTGTGACAAGGGCTGGGTAACTGTGTAGGAAGAAAATCATGCAGAGAGAACATGTGTGGGATCAGAGCTTGTACGTAACTCGGCTGTATTTCATGTGCCTGTTTTAGGAGGAAGGGTGTGTTCACGTCATTTGCATGAAGATCAGACCTATTGTTATTTACTAGCTTTATACTTGCTGTGAACAAAGACAGGCTCATGGCAGTCTCATCCAAGCTTCAAGGGGAGCAATCACCCTCCAGCCACATGACCCTTAAGCCCCTGAGCCACGGATGTGAAACTTCAGTCCACCTGGCTCTACAGCTGCTGTCCAGCTTGCTACTTGCACTGAGACTGCAGAGAAATTTATGCAGGACAAGAAGCCTCAGAACCTCACCATGTGGGAAGAGGTTAGGTGGTGTCACACTAGGCTCCAACTGTAAGCTCACATCCCACTGCCAAACCACTTCCAAGAAGGGAAGAAGTATGCAGAAGGGACTCCTATCTTCTTTCACATGTTCTTAGGGTCCATGAGTTGGACTCATGCTTAATGTGGCATGTGGATTAAGGTGGCCTATTCCAAGCCCACCCTGGATCCTGGCTCCCACCTGCTCTGGGATGTTGCATGGCAAACTGAAAGCATAGACTGACTTGTCTGAAGAATAATCCAGGTTTGGGGGCAGGTCGGTTTTGTGCAGTCAGTTACACAAACAGGTTGTACCAGCACAGCAGACATGACAGCAGTAAGCAGCCAGGGCCTGTCACCTCTTCACTAGCAGGGTCACTACAGAAAGGTCTGCGTGAGGCTGTGGCCATCCTATGTCCTTCACAGACACTCAAGGAGGAAGACACAAGCTCTTGTGGGCTTACTGCCATTCATCACTTTTTACAGGATGTAAAGTTAGAGCCTAATCCTCCAGCCAGTCTTGGTCTCCATGTGGCTGGCACATCGACAGCAAGACAATTCTTTTCATTGACATGGGTACGGCACTGCCTGACTGCCAGCCACACACCATCACAGGCCTCCAGGGTTGTTAACCCTCTTTTGGCAGTGCAGAGAGGGAATGACCTGGCCAGTGCATGGCCTGCTCTGTAGGAAGGATTCTGTGAGCACAGCAAAGAGCCAGCTGTGCTGGAAACACAAAGATCTCCACATACCTTCCTCTGGATCCTTCAGGGTCCTCTTCACAAAATCCACAGCCTGAGCCACCTCCTGGTCACTGCACACATCCATCTGTAGCACTTTCATGCGATCTGACCTCATGTTCTTCAGCTCCCTGGCTCCGTCTCCATTCTCGTCCTGTTCAGCAGAAAAGAAAGATGTCGCACTAAGATGGACACGGAGCAGTAATGCAGCTTGAGGGCAGGCATGTTCACATGGACAGGAAATACAAGCTATGGAAACTGCACACAGAGGTGTAAACCTGGTGCACAAGTAAGCACGCAACCCCCAGTGCAACACTGCACCAGCCGGGGGTAACCGGGCGTCACCCTCCACTGCTCAGTCTCCACGCTCTGCAGGTAACATTGCAAACACTTGTACAGAACTCAGGGTCAGATTTTCTAGGCTTAGAAGCAAAAGGCTAATTAGGCACTGCACTCATGTCATCCCAAACCATTGCCTGGCTTCTAAAGAAATAGTGTTGTCAGACAACTTTGAAAACAAGACACCAGGGCCACCTTTGGCATCCCCAACAGCAAATAGTCTGATGCTACAGGACACAGCAGGAAAAACTTACAGCTGAACCGATATAATAATAATATTGTGCTCTTACTACACAGCAGACTAGGACACAGGAATACAGGCACTGCGGAGATGTACCACATAACACCATGATTACAGACATGAGGCATGAAAGGAGAAGATTCTGGCTGAGGAAGCAAGAACAAGTCTTTTTCACACTTTAGGGAATGAGAATGTGATGCCTCTGCCTTCCTTTCTATCCTTGTTCCCCTCCCCACCCCCCCTGCTGCTATTATTAGAGATTCTGTTACTATTGTGGGGGTTTTTTTGTTTAGACAAACATAAATACAGTTCAAATTCCAAATTTTACCTGGTCACTCCCAGACAGGATTGCTGCCTGAGCCTTACAGCCTTACTCAATTCATATATAACAAATAAAAGTGAAAAGAGCACAGATTAGCCATGCAGTTCCACAGCAGGCTCAGGATTTAATTCACCAAACTGCTCCCTGAATCACAGGCTCTGCCTCATTAGGGAGGAAGAAGTTATGAATCGGTGAGTCACTACGCCTGGCTGCCACTCCTGCTTTAGCGCTCGATACCAACTCCCACGGCACAAGAGCAAGCAAGGCGAGCAGCCCTCCCACAGTCACCTGCTGAGCTGCCTCTGCAGCCAGGCTGAGGTAAAAAGCCTGTAACTGCCTAGTTTTCTATGCATATCTCAGGCTACTAATGAATATAGTAAAAACCATCTCACCTCCACCTTCAGTGCGGTCAACAATGATGTGTAATGAAGGAAGGGAGCTGAAATGTCCATCACAGCCTTGACTAATACAGGGTAGTTCTCTTAAAAATCAATATACAGTTACACTGGCATTATGACAATAGTAGGAATGAGTTGCTGGCCCCGTGGCTGCAGATCATCTCACAACTGACTTATTTCCAGGTATCACAAAACCAACCAATAAAACCTGAAGCTTTTCTAACGCACCCCGAAGGCGGTGACGTGCTGTGTCCGGCCCTCTTACCTAGCCACGAAAGAACCTCTGAAAGTGCTGCTACAAGTAGTTAATAACGTAGTCACAAAAATATTATATTCCCTTTGAAATGGGTGAGGGTTGTGTGATGCCTCGTTATATTTCTGGAAGATGCTCTTGCATCTCACTGAGTTATATAGAGCAACTTTTAGTTACTTAAGAGTGAATAAAATGGAGCTAATTAAACTTGTAAAGAGAGAGATTTACTGTATCTATATATAAAACAAAAATTAACTGTATCTGTACTCAAGTACCAGTCATCATTTCAGAGCACTGAAAACCTCTTTTCCTACACGTTTTTTAATCTTCCATAATCCTTATAAACTAAGCAAGAAATATTTCCACTGTTTGTTGAGAAACAAAGTCATAGCCCAGCAACTTAGAAATCCAGTAAAAATGGTTTGTGTTATTCCCATTGAAATGAATTTTCCCCTATCACCAATGCAACTAAATCTGCAAAGTTACCTTCCCAACTACAATTTATTCACTGTTGACAAAACATATTGATTTTGGAAGACCAACTTCAACATCCAATATCAACTGGAACCACTTTTCGTTGTTGCAGACACCACCTCAGCCGCTATTTAACTGTAAAACAAATTGCTTAACTCTTCTGTCCAGAAAACCTCTTCACAAATGAAGCAGCCATGGATTTTTATGGAAAGAAGTGAACGTCATCTTATGTTCTGTGGTCTTCTCGGGCTGTAAGCACATTCCCTGTTCAGACACCCACATGGTACTTTCTTCTTGTTTTTTAAACGGTAGATTTGCCGGCTGGGAAAATACCTGGAGCAGTTCCCGTGGAAGCAGCCAGGCTGTCCTCCCTGGGATGGCCTTCGTGGCCTTGGGACTCACCAGCAGAAACCACACAGCAGTGCAAGTCAAGCAGGGTCCTGAGAGCAATGGTCCAACTGTTCTTGCAAAACCTCCCCCCCCTCCCTTTGCTGTCACTTTTTTTGGTCTGATTTTTGTCCACTCGGAAACTCTCCCAGCTTCCCCTTCCCAATTCCATCAGAGTTGAAAGCTGCCCTGCTCCAGCCCAGCCTACTGCCCAAGTACTCTCCAGAGAAGCTTCAAGTGGGACTTTGCTGTTTCCCCCCAGGTATCTCACTTCCCCCAGTTATCCTGCCCTTGCAGCCCTGCACAGCTCTGGCTGCCCACCCCACCCTCTGCCTGGCAGGGCTGCTCCTGGGGTGGGGAGCCTGACAGCCACACAAGCCTTCTCCACCCAGCAGAGGAGCCTTGCTCCAGCTTTCAGCTGCCTCCCCTTCCCCTTGCTCGCTCCTTTCCGAGGATCCCGACGCAGCTGGTGCTAAGGCAGATCACACAGGGGCTTGTTAGCAGAGAGCCCTCCTGTAACGGATCGAGCCATGGCTTTTTCCAAGGGAAGCTCGTGGGATTCAGGATTAGGTCCTGGCAAGCACTTGGGTGACTGCAGCAAGATGTCAGTGGGAATCAGGAAGCCATGAACACAATGCTGAACACTGTGGATCCGGATGGCTTGCTCTGTCTGCGCCAGTTCCCCCCCGCCCTCCTGCTGCCTATCCACCCGCTCCCTTCCTGTGCTTCCTGGGCAGAACACCTTGTACTTGTCATTACTGGATTCCACCTCATTGATTTCAGACTCCATCCAATCTATTAAGATCATTTTGAACCCTATTCCCCAAAGGGCCTGCAATCTTCCCTGCTTGGCACCATGCACATTTCTTTCCAAGTGAACACACTATTTCAGGGGGCACTTCCAAGAAAACTTCCCTGGGACTGAACCTCCATCACAGGCTTAGAGCGTAAGTTTGCTCATGAGACTATCATGAGGGACTGTGTTAAAACTTATTCAGGACACATTTATTCCTTCCCCTTTAACGCCTCTGCTGCTTAGCCAGAAGGAAGTGAGACTGACATGTCACAGTCTGTTCCCAGTAAACCTATACAGACAGTGTGTATCACACTACGATCTAGAAATCTGTAAAATCAACAGATCAGTCTGTTGCAGCTTCATCCAGCGCCCTGAAGGTGAGCTGCCTGGTCGGCAATTCCAGAAGACTGTCTCCTTTGGGAAGGGCAATACAATATCTGTCCTCTTACAGCCTGCTGGAAACCCCCTGGCCTGCAGATGCTCCTCAAAATAGCACCCATAGAGCAGAAATCACAATGGCTCATCCTTTACATGCTCTTCAGTACATTTTCTCAGGTCTGGTGAACTTGAGCACATCCCTTTATGTAAATATTGCCTGCTCTTTCCCTTTTCTTGCACGCAGATCTCATGAAAACTGCTGGCAGTAGGCACCTGAAAATCTTTTTGTTCAGTAGGATCAAAGAAAGTAAGGCAATGATTATTTCACTTTTTTCTGTACTTTTCTACTTTTCAGGTTATTTTGTAATTGTTTTCTGTTTGTTTTCCCATCTTAATCCTGATATATTAACAGAACTTTCTCTGTGGACTTACTTGTCCTTGCCAAATGAAATCCCCTCTGCACTTGATCCCCTCCAGCTCTATTCCAGCCTGCCTCCAGTATTCTTGTTATTCCTTGTAGTGTTAACCCACCACATTTCTGTAACTATTTTTGACTGGCTAATCATTAAAAAGCTGACACTGTACCATCTTTAATGCAAGAGCTTTCTGTGCTGGTTAGTAGATCAGGGATCCTTTAACTCTGTATAAAAACATGTAAGTAAGTGATGATGGAGTAACTATGTGTAACTATGTGGCATCTGCTCTACAAGAGCCCCCATACCTGCTCTGACCCTGCAGTGAACCCACAGCAGACAAACACTTCTCTCCTGACAGGGTAAGTTTCCTTGCAGGTCAGGAGCAGTTACAGCCCCACTGCCAGTCACCATAGGGTAGCCACATCCTCAGCCACGCTGCCTGTGCGCTCCCTCCTTCACTCACCAGCAATAACCACTCATGTTCTTAAACCTTGCTCTTCACAAGTGGTCTGACCTAACAGCTCCTTGCCTTCACTGATGTTACCTGCTTCTTTTGGGCTCATCATCCTTTTCTGTAGTCACTGCACGCTTCCTTTTCTTGGAGCAGTCAGCTCTAGATATATTTATCCCACACACGTTCTACCATTAGTTTTTCAGTAAGCTCCTGCTCATCAAATTTTGAATTCCTAGGCTGTTATCTCCCTCAACCACCTAAAACACAAGGCTGTTCCATGAGGATGCTGGCGGTCCCAAGAACTGTAGAAAGCATTCAGTTGTAATATTTTTGCAACAGCTATCCAGATAACTGTGTTACCACCAGACCCTGTCCTTCAGATGCACCTAACAGCAGATAAGACAATGCTAACCACCTGGGGGAAGGGGGAAACACAAGTGAAATCCCAGGACTCTCAGTCCAGGTCTCCTGAAAATTTATTAACAAACAGAACAAGAAAAATCACATTTTCCTTCTCTCTACCCCTTCAGGGTCAAGTGCTCAGTTAATCTCCTGAAAGTCATCTGCAGATCGACTATGATTGCTGATGCATTTTCCACTTCCACACAGAATACAAGTATGGAACCACAAAAATTTGGGCTCCAAGTCAGAAGTCACCAGGCCAGATCAGAGGGCATCCTGAGAGCTGCCCAGCCATTCTAGGATAGGTAATAATCTGCAATCAAGAAGTTTTGTGTTTTTTTTTAAAATCAATAAAACAAGCAAGCTGGGATCAGTTGGGGAGCATTTAGTTTCTTTATGTGGCTTCACATGGAGGCAGGTCCCCTCAGCTCCACTAGTACACTGCCTTCTGAACATCCCCCTCAGACCACCTTATCTCCCTCTCCTTTCTGTTCCCTACACCTGCTGCTCTGCAAAGAGAGTGCCTGACTTGCTATCACCAGAGACAGGCATCCCAAAGCAGCACATGACATGATTACTGAAGGATTCATAAAGCCTTCACATGGAAATTTCCGAATAGTGGCAATTTTCCAACAGGACTCTCTTTCTCTCGAGTTACGTAATATGTCAGCTGATAATAACTTTCCCTTCTGGTTTGCTGGAAGAACGTAACCTCCGCTGAGACCACACCGGCAATGGGGGCCACCTTTTTTTGTTTGTTCTCACTCTCCACACTACTCAAGAATCTGTGGTCATCACTCCCTGAGCACCTATGTTGAAATGGCCATCTGCAAACACAGAAACAAGTGGGTATGAACCGATTTTGAACAGGTTGGAAATTAGATGTGTTTTGACAATCAAAAGAGCAATAAAGCACAGTAAGGGTAAAAACCCATGGAAGCGGAGCTGGCCCACTTTATAAAGAGGGCTACACAACGCGGTTACCTGCAAGAGCAGGGACTGGAATGATGGGTCTGCAACTCCTTCCCAGTGAGTGTGCCTAAACTGATTGCTTACAGCAAGTAGTACCATCTGCCAAACACAGGTGACAGAGGGCAAAGCCTACAGATACCAGACAGGTACGGTAAATTCGTGTTCTCAGCTACCCAGAAACTGAATAGCTTCTACAGATGCTCTACCACAGTTAGGAGACAGTTTGGAAACAGAACCTGGACGAAGCAGGAGAGGTGGCTTGGAAATAAATTTGAGGAGAGTGTCCCCTAAGGAAAGTGAAAGGATGAAAGACAGCAACAGAAAAGCCAGGGAAGACAGAAAGCCATAGTGCCATAGCAATCTTAGACTATCAGATTTACGGAGTGTGTTGCGGTATTGCTGAGAGGCTCCCAGCAGTGAACAGTGCCTACTGTGCAAGCTACTGTACAGACATGCAGCTGACAGAACAGTCCCTGCCCTAAAAGAGCTCAGAATTGCAGGAATGACAAGTTGCAACAAGCAGATGAAGTAATGGAAGGTGTAACCATCCCTGCCCACTGCACTTCCCTCAAGATCTTGGACTATGGTAAATGGTGGCAGCAGGTGAAGATGCTGTCACTTGAGAAGCATTTTCCTCCAATCAGAGAAGAATTTTGATTTTATTGATCAGTTGATATTACTACTCACCACAAGCAAGCATCCAGCAAAAACAGTAAATCCCTTTGCGTGAAGCTGTTTTGCCAAGGCATGTCCAAAACCTTTGTCACAGCCTGTTATTAGCACCGCCTTCCCTTCAGCCTGTGTGGGGATAAACAGTAATACAACATCATGAGATACTGCAATGCTACAGGCACCACCCGCACCCAGCGACCAGCACAGGAGCAGCCTGCAGCCCCGTAGCCAGGGCCAGCCGGTGTTTAGGAGGTACAATTCCAGCTGCAAGTCACAGTGGCCACGTACCTGTCTGCACACTAACCTGACTGCAGTCTAAACCCAGCAACTTCAGTGGAGCTTCTGCTGGGTCAGCTAGTGTAAATGAGGGGACAAGATTCCTCCCTAGAAACACAACCAAGCGCCCAGCTACTGTGAAACCCTAAATTTATTCAACTTCTGGTCTGTAACCACCACTGTTGCCTTGATAGCCCAGCTAGAACAGTAACTCTTTCTTTAAAGTTATCAGTGGCCGAAGCAGAACAGAAACATTTCAAAAGAAATTAGTGATCTACCAGCTCTTAGGCATTTTAAGAAAGAACAGCACTGAAAATACCCAGATGATAGTATGTCACCTGCTGGAACTGTACAGCAGCTCTTTTAACTGCAGCGTGACTCTGTGTGTGTTCCCCACCTCCGCCCCCTCTACGCAGTACTTTCCATGCTGTATTCTAGCGTGCAGGAATGTGACTACAGGTTAGGGTTTCCTTCTGAAACACTACAGTCTTAACAGGAACAACTTATCAAATCCTACGGTTCTCTCCCACATTATTATTATCTTTTGATTGATGGATAAATTGAGATTTGATACTCCGTCTGGTATGACACAACAGGCTTGTGATAGATCTGAAAATAGAATCCCAAATCCTGTATGAAACACTGCCCATTCACCCCCTTTCTTTGCTGGAAACTCATCTCTCTCCTGCTCTCCTCACCACAGCTGTGAAGCAATGAACTCCTAACATTTAACCCAACTAAGAGGCACCCAGCTGCAGCACTGCACACTGCTGCAAGCTGAAACCACATCCCTGAGGCAATAATGTGATAATAAAGATCTAGAGAATACCATAAGGAAGTGAGGTCACTTCCATCTCTGAGGAGATATCTGCAACTAATGTTCCTAATGTCCCTGTTACTGTATTGACAAGAGCTGGAATATGAACATTTGTATTTTATACTACTTCTGTACGAACTTCACTGGCTTGTCCAGCCACTTTTTCAGGCAGAAATGGGGCGATCGCCAGCGCTCTCTGATCTCGTTTTGCTGACATGCATAGTAGCGAAGTCGCAATAAGCAGTAATTGCAGGGTGATAGCGATCAGAGCATTGCTGCACAAACTCAGGATGAGCCTAAGCAGAGAGCAATATGCACATAAGTTAGACCCTGTCCTATAACTCATGTTGAAGTTATTGCTTTCAAATGGGAGTCTTAATGACTTAATGATCTTAAGATGAAATAAGAACTGATCAAAAGTCTATGCTGCATTTATCATCCAAACACCCACATTAACACCGATTCCTACACGCAAAGAGCACCCAGCTACACTCTGCTAAAGCTCTGAAGGCAGCTACAGCTAAAGGACAAAAGATAAATGAGAACTAAATACACAGTGCTCAGTCTTAATTTACACTGACGGAACTCCAAGGGAGATGAAGTTCAAGTATGAAATAGTTCAGAATTTGCCAAGGTTACCTCCTACAATTATTCAGTAAACTGCCTCATGAAAAAGAAGTAATTTTACTTTCTTCTCTGCCCCACCTCCCTAGACCCTTTGCCTCTGAATCCTGAAGACTGAGGACTTCCTAACAGAGCAGGAACTGCAGGAGGTAAGGAGTTGTGATCACTTTCAGAAACCAGGAGAGGCAAACAGAGGAGACACCAAATCCTCCACCACCATTAGCTCCTTCATCAGCCAGTCTGATAGAGCTCAGTGCAGAAAATGAAAGCAAATGGCGGGGCTGTGTTCCTGTGTGCATCTAGATTTAGCCTTCAGCAGCTGTTTTGCTTTCTCTAGTTATAAAAAACCCCACCAAAAATGTAGACAGGAAGAGGTTTAAAAACCCTTCCAGCTGTCTATAATGGGGAGAAAAGTGAGGAACAACTTCAAGTTGCAGTATGAGAATGTTCCTGCAATTATTTGTTCATTATTTGCTATTACCCTAATTGCTGGCAATGAAACATGACTACAGCAGTAGTATAATAGACTGAGGCCCCAGCTGTGCTAACGAGCGTGCAAAAACCCCAAAGGATTTACTAGATCTCACATCCGTAGCTGCCCTTGTCTTTGTGCCACACCTGATCAACAAAGAGCTCCCAGGGACAAGAGCAGGGAGTCACCCCATTCCCAGCCAAAAGATCCTAAACCCCAAAATTTCGAACACAGAAAAACCTTATCTTTTGAAAGTCCCAAGATAAGGCCTATTTGGCCTCATTCCTGGAGTTCGATAATGTCAGTCTGTAGCTGTTTGACACAGTGCTGAGAGAGGCAGAGAGCTAGCTGTCACCTCTCTGGCACGCACCACTGGGGCCTAAATCAGCATTCCGAGGAACTTCAGGTGCCTCACTCACTGATGGTCACACAGTGCTCCCAGGCAATGGCACTTGTGTACAGTGCTGCCAGAGCACCGAGACCCGCCAAGAGTGCTGAACTTCTTTTACTGGAAGTGCTGCTGTGGCACTGGGACAGGGTAACAGTGTCCATATCCTTGCTGTGTGATCCTCAGCACTGGGATACACATCCCACACCGACCTCACAGCCCCAGCGAGGCAGCCTGATTTTAACCTGCAGCCAGCTCAGGTGCACACACCTCACTAGCTTTTTCTACTGGGATATGATCACTTTGTTAAATAGTAGAATTTATTTTACTCATGCAGGTGATCTGTCAAAATTATACATATTTACTGCAAAATAAGCCAAGGAAAGTGAAGCTGCTTTGTGAGCCTTAGTCTCCCTGGACAATGTGGGAACCCAGCACGTCTGCCTAGACTTTATCTTCTACCCTGTCACATGTTTTCTGCATCCTGTTCCCTTTTGTGCCCTTCCCTGACCATCTGCTTGTTATCAAACAGATCATTTTGTTATCAACTGGAAGGTGAGCGCAGTTACACTGTGAACTTTTTCCAGAGTCAGGAAGCTGAGGTTTTCAATCCCAGAAAAGGGAACTGAAAATCTTCACTAGCCGGAAGGTATTCTCTCAGGTGGGACAGGGGTGGGGAACATCAGAGGAGCATAGTGGATCGAAGAGGGAAGTGGGAGGCTGCAAACTGGTCAAAGCTGTTCTCTGGCCATTTCAGAGGGGCGGGACTCAGCCGGAGGCCCTGAAGCAAAAACATCTTCACTTGCAGGTTCTTCCTGGTGCCTCAGAAAGGTTGTCTGGAGCATAAGCAAGAGTGACGTCAACTCCAATCCAGTTAAAGAACCCTAGACGTTTTGTGTCACTTTTTAAAGAACATGTTAAAAGAGATTGCTTATGCAATTCTGTTGCATTCGCAGGGCCGGTTTTTCCTCCCTTACGCTCCTTTCCAAACTCACAGTACTACAATCGAACCCGCACACGGCTCTTGCGGACCGTGGGGGCGGGCGGGCACCGCACCGCGGCCCCAGGCGAGGGCACGGCCGCCTGCCCGCGGCT
>VZZY01002809.1:550446-615772 GCA_013400335.1 Eurystomus gularis
CGTGAGCCTGTTGCCGGGCGCGGGAGCCGCGCCTCTGCGTGGGGCTGGGCCCTGCGCGGGAAGGCCCGTCCCCTCGCCTCCTCCGGGCGAAATTCCTCGCAAAAAACCGCGGGGGCGGCAGCCGCGCTCTCGAGTTCGAGTGTCCGAGGATGACCGGAGCCAGGCGGTGCTGAGCCCAGCCCTCTCCTGCCCAGCCCGCTGCCCTCCTGCGGTCACTTCGCCGGTTGTCAGCCCAGGCCTGTTTCCCAGCAGGCCCCGAGGCCGCCGCAGCAGCGCCCGGCCCGAGGCAGGGATGCAAACACGCCCCGACAGTTGGACTCCGTTTTTCTGCTTTCCCGCAGAAGGCTGGGCGTTGAGCTGGGGAGATGGTTTTTGTGCTCTGGATCGCTTTTATCCAAGATGAATATGATTGAAACCAACCACCTGTACTTTTGCTCTTGAGGTGTTTTCACCCCGTAGTGAGGTTAATGGCCATTCCGTGTGATAGTCCAGCACCACCAGCTACTTAATTACAGAGAAATGTGTTTTTAACCACATGGCTGTACTAGCTGTAGAGCCCAAGAATTGCTTTGGGAACACGCAACATAACATCACCTATGACTTGAAGTTATATTTTAGATTAAAAATACTTTGTATAGCTCCCTTGAAATAGTATGTTCCATGTAAGTACCTTAATTTTCAGCCATTACAGAGAATACAGTTCATTAAAGAAGGAGAAACTGACATTTTCTTTAAATGCCTCCCTGCTTGTCAGTTTTCTTAAAATCCTTTGCCTTATTTAAAAGCATCTTGAGGTGGTTGAAGGTTGAGCTATTTATCTCAGTGTGAGGGACAGCAAGAGGGAAAGATAGAGTTCCTTTGGACTTTATTTTCTTGTTGAAATATATGGAGTCAGCATGACTTAAAAAATAATTGAGCAACTAAACCAGCAGTGCTATCTTGTATTGCAGAGCTGAGGGAGAACAGTCTTGCTGTTGGTAGAGCGTGTTAACTGAAAGCATGTTGGCTACCAAGCTGTCCCGGCCTCTTCTGAACTTCTCTGTGAAAGCCCTGAATTTCAAGGACCCAGGGAATGGCTTCAGGTAAGTAACTTGGTGGAGAAGAAGAAAGAGTGAGATCTTGAGTGAAGACCACATTGAGCGCTCATTTGATTTCAGTGGGACAGTTTATTTACAGAGTCACAAGATGGTTGAGGTTGGAAGGGTCCTCTGGAGGCCATCTGGTACAACGCCCCTGCTCAAGCCGGGCCTCGTAGAGCTGGTTGCCCAGGACTGTGTCCAGATGGCTTTTGAATATCTCCAAGGATGGAAACTTCACAACCTGCCTGGGCAGCCCGCACCAGTGCTCAGTCGTTGAACTGAGCACGGAGGAGATGGACTCTATATGCAATGAGGAGTTGGCAGTATGGTTTTTCTTATGCTTGGGCAATTATCTGCAGTCAAAAGAGAGTTGAGTAGAGCATTCATTCAGTGTCAAGCAAGTAGGCCTTGCTGCAGTGCAAGGAACTGTCACATATTTCTGTGACTTCATTAAAGAGGCAATGGATCACATGAAATGAGAGAGAAAGTGAAGAGGGAGGGTTTTAGTGAGAAATGGAGGTGGGCTGAGTAGTGAAACTGACTCTTTGTGAACATGAACAGAAAATTGCCTATCTATTTCTAATTCCTAGCTCTGAAAAAAAATAGCTTTTATATTATATGATTGGAACCCTACAAGTCCAAATTCAGAGTAAGTTCAGTTCACTGGCTTTGCTTTAGAGCTTTAAAGCAGGGTTCCCAAACAATGGTATGTGTACACAAGCCATTTAAAAGCGGCTCCTGCCTGCTAGGCAAGCACTGCCACCTCCAGTGTTGTTCTCCTGCTGTTGATAGTGATGTCCAGCACCATCACCCTCAAGGATGGCTCCTGTAACAGGGAGTTGTAGAGACCAAAGATAGCTAATCTCTTGGAGATTTCCTATGCAAACAGAAATAGGCCTTTTATCTCCTATTTACTTCACATACACACCAAAGCTGCACCAGCAGGAATCTGCTGTCACCTTAAAAATACAAATTTATGCGTTATTAACTTGAGAAAAGA
The DNA here is from genome assembly GCA_013400335.1 of Eurystomus gularis. Taxonomy (NCBI): domain Eukaryota; kingdom Metazoa; phylum Chordata; class Aves; order Coraciiformes; family Coraciidae; genus Eurystomus; species Eurystomus gularis. Next base: position 552,526 of record VZZY01002809.1, read on the forward strand.
ATTTTCAGCATTTTTTGTTTTCCCCCTTCTTTTGTTTTGCTTCCTGTGTATTTGTGCATCTTGTACTCAGGGCAAAAATGTGTTGCATTTTTTTAAGTACCCTCGAGCTGCTAAAAATGAGATGGAAATCCGGCTGTTCATCTGAAAGGCAGTGCTGTCACTGCAGCGGTATCGTAATGCGTTGAGGTAGCATTTAGATACTTCACTCTTCAAGCTAGGACTGCCTGTTCTGGTGTAACTGAACAAAAGCAAATGCCTGGTTGCAAGCACAGATTCTGTTTGAGGACCATCTGTGCATTTTAAGAGTCTCCGTTGTGGTCTCTAGAATTCAGTCATGCAGAACAACAGAAATGGCCCGCGGTACATTGTCGTACTGGGGGGGCTGACTGCATCCACGTCGTAGCTGTTTCCTCTGGTGACATTCCTGCTCCTCAGCAGCCAGCATCTATTTTATGCCCTTGCCTTCCAGCCAAGGTAGGCAGAATGGCAAGTAGTTATTCTCTGCAGGTTATTGTGGGTAACAGCAGCAAATCAGTGCTCTGCAGTGAAATAACAGGACCAGACATGGCACTGAAAAATAGAAATTCAGTTCATGCAACTAAAAGAAATGTTACGAATGTTTCTGGGCACTGAGACACAGCAGGAAGCTTATTGTTGAGATAAAAGTTCCAAAGCAGGTTTGCAGGTCCGTGATGTTAACACAGGCTTTGCCTGAGGACTGACCTTTGCAGCAATTAAATTGGCTGTTGCTATTTCAAGAAACGATTGAGCTTGTGACACTCAAAGTTAGAAAAAGAACTAAACTGTTGCAGGAGGGTGGGCAGACACCATTGCCTGGATATAAATCAGCTCCCTTCCCATCCAACTCAAGGCTTCTGCTCTGCCAGACCCCTTTTCTAGCATCGTTTTCCCGAGGTGCAGCTGAGAGGCTGGAGTGTCTGCAGATTGCTGTTCTGTGTAGCACAGGTCGCCCTGGGAGCACCTGTGATGTCTGAGCAGGAGATAATTGTGAATGATTATGCAGATTCACTTAGGAGACAGAAGAGCAGCCTGGAAGATAAGCTGTGCTGAAGGATGGACGTTGTTAGGGGAGCCAGAGGGTGGATGAAGTACAGCGAGTTAGGGAACGCCAGAAGGCTCTAGGAGGGCAATGTCAGTGCCCAAAGTGAAAATGGAAAAGCCAGAGAGGTGGCTGGCAAGGACAGAGGCTAGGGTCTTTGGTGTGTTGTCTAGGCCCAGTTTTGATAAATGATGGCAAGATATAAGACAGCATGATGCTACTGGTAGCATAGCTTTTCTAAATAGATGCTCACTCCCTACTCACTGAAGTACTCACTGGAAGGCATTGTTTGCTCTGGTCTGTCTTTGTCAACATGGTTTTTCTTCCTGGGAGTCAGACATTCTGAAAAGAGGAGCTTCAGATCTGCATGTCAGGTGTTGGTCGAAGACATAGTGTCTCTTAAACAATTGTAAAGAGAGGATATAGGATCTAAGAGTATCTGATGGGTAGACACTGGAGGGAAGAAGTGTCATCCAAGATGACAGAAGGGTGGAGCTGTGTGTAAAAGCAATGAGATAGATCCAGGCAAATTCAACCTTAGGCTGAGTATCAGAGACAATGCCACAACAGAATACTTTCATCAGACAACTGAACAACTTCCCCTACCCAAGCTTTATTCAGCTCTGAGTGAGAGTGTTGTTGCTGTTGGATATGAAAACACTGTAGTGCCTGTTTTGTGGGTGGAAGCAGCTCTGTGGCTCCAGACTGGGAGCTATTTTAGAATTCTTGGTGATATCCAGACAGCTTCTGCAGCTGGAAATAGCATCAAGGTCTTTTCAGAAACAAAGGTTTCATACTGTAGGAAACACACAGGCTCAGACTAAGGAGACCTGTAGACTGGATTCTATCTTGTCTAATCACAGTCTAAATCATGCGTGTAGGCACCACTACATTACTTTTCATGTGTGTGCTGCAGCACCAGGGTACAGACAAGATGCTGCTCCATGCCTGATTGTTCTGTTTGTTGTTTTTTAACAGGCCTCTGCAAAGATTTTGCTTCCCTCTCCTGTTCCCACGTAGCAGCCGCTCTTATGCCAGTGAAGTTGATCAGGTGAGTGTGACTGTGGTTTCCAGGAACTAGTTCTGCTGAGCTGCGGTTTTAAAATCCCTGAAGCCTGGTGACCAAATTCTCCTTTCCAATTTGCCAGAAACACTCTGAGCTGGACCTCTGCAACATACTCCACATTCTTTCCTATCACAGAGCTTCCATTGACGTAGCACGATACATGCTGCTAAGGATGGAAATAAACAATCAGACTAGTGAGGTTTTTCTATTTTTGGAACTCACTCAGCAGATGAAATCTTTCACCTTAGAGTGGGGGGAATTTGCCTGACAAGTTCTTAATAAAGCACTGTATCTGGAGTATGGTTGTTTAAAGAGAGGTAAATAAATTGGTGTTTCCTCCCCTCTTGATCTGGAGCATAGCCCTCTTTAATAGCCCTTTCCTTGAAGGTGCTAGCTTGCCAGGAACAGTGCCAGGAAAAAGGAAGGGGCTTCTTTTGCCCTCTTGCCTGTCTTGTGACACTGTAGCAGTGCTAGCGCATGCAGATCTTGCTCTGTAAGCCTGGGACAGAGTCTCAGAGGAATTTTGATATGGCCCTTGCATCACTGCTGACCCTGATCAGTCCTTATGTATGCTGGGGAAAGCCAGATTTCTAGTTTGTTAAAAGAGGTGAGTTGGAATGAATTGCAAGTAATCATTACCTAATCCCACCCACAGCAGCATCTAGCTGCATGTGCAGTTGTTGCTGCTGGATTATCTGATATACCATGCGTTTTTTAACATGTCACTTAGAAGAAGGTAGAAGGGGTTTGGAGAAGGAATGAGGCATACTTCTATTTAAATTTTAAGTTGGAAAAAGAAGACCAAAAACCAACCAAATGAAAAGACTGGTGGCCAACTAGTCTTTAATTTCAAATAATAAACCCACTTGATTCTGCTTTGCTTTTAAAACCCAGCAACAGGAGGTTTATGTTAGAGAGAGAAAGGTGAATGAGCAGTCAGTAAGGCTGACCCATATCCTTTCTTCAGTCAAGCTGTCTTCCCCATACCCTCGGGCTGCATGGCACAGAAGAGCAGACTCCTGACTGCTTTGAACATACAGGAGCAGTTCCTACTGTCTTGGGAATTGTCTGGTGCATTTTCAGATTTCAAGATGGTTGTGAACTGCCAGAGAATGGTGGCTTGTTTGGTCTCTTTGCCTTAGGAGCCTGTTGTCAAAGGTGCCAAACTTCTCTTAGTGTTGGGAGGACAGTGATCCTGCCTCACTGGAGTGAGCTGGGTGTGGAACCTTCATTTCTGGTCTTCAGGAGGCACTCGGTGGCAGTAGCTGGCAATGAATGTAGGGGATGTCCCTGGTACAGGCTGCGCCTAGTCGAGGGCATGGTTTTGTTCTGTGTGCTGCAAATCACTGATTTCAGATACTCAGTTCCAGTGCATTTGGTTCTGTTTTGTTTTGCAGATTGGCAGCAGAGCTGTGCTTATAACAGGCTGTGACTCAGGGTTTGGATTTGCCTTGGCCAAGCACCTGCATGCCAAAGGCTTAATTGTTTATGCTGGCTGCCTGCAAAAGGTAAGGAGAACAAAAACTGTATTCTTCACCTGTGGCACGAGCGCAGACATGTAGCAAATCCAATCTTTCCTCTCCACTCTGCACAGCTTTTTGCCAAGAAGAGAGATTGGTAGCCCAAAGGGAAAGACACAAGTGCCTGAATTTCCTAGACCATAACCTGGTTCATACCAGAACCAGGACTGAATGGTGTCTAGGGAGATTCTTATTTGAATCAAAGTGTTCTGGTCTGTTCCGTATCTGATGGACTGGAACCCCAAATCTACTTTTACAGGCTTATATGTAAGCAGAGTTTGGGATTAGGTTAAGTCTGGACCTTTTGCCCTACTCTTAGACTACAAGTATTTATATGGTGCTTATTTTGGTTAATTGTGACATCCACCAAGTCACCAGTGATTTTATGGCAGGTAGTATGAGCATATTTTTCTATATTCATGAGTACAGCCATGCCCCAGTGTGTATGGAGGGTGTCCTGAAGTTGCTGTGAAGGTGATTGAGTTCCACTAGTGCAAATGAGAGCAGAATCAGGCCACAAATAGCTTAGTGACGCAGTCCTGGTACTCTCTCCAGGAGTACTCTGTATGGCAGTCAGAGATGCCTGGTCATGGAGAACAGGAGAGAGCTTTAACCTCTCTCTTTATGAAGCACTGGCACTTTTTCACCCTTGTGGCAGTTTTCCAGCAGAAACAAACTTACTCCTTGGGATATCCTGGGATGGGTCAATTATTTTGATCCTAACCTTTTAGCTCAGTCATGATGATAAATGTATTTGGAGTAGTTATATTATTTAAAGAGCATTTGCCAGGTGTTTTTTAATGTTATCAAGACTTTCTGCTGTTAATTTTTGCTGAAATTACTAGTTTCTTTCTGCTGCATTTTTTCAAAAGCGTGTTTCGATAGCTTTATCCTTTGTGGTGTCTCAGCTTTGGGTCGAAGATTTATTTGTTAACCTGGGCTCCCTCTACAGGCTTCACAGCAGAACAAGACACCTCTTAGAAACTGCTGCTTTGCAAAAGGTCAAGAGTGAGGGTAGACGAGAGTACTTTTTTGGCAGATATTTCTACTCAGCTTTTGCAGCTGAATATCAACATTAGAGAATATAAGAACGTTGCAGACTTAAAAACCACTGTTTAGAGTAATAGCCTGCCGCTATGTTGACAGGAGCCCAAAATTTCAGAGCCGCAAAGTTACTTCTGGGTTTCACTTCCTCTGTCTGAGCTGCCAGCAAGACCTGATTTTCAGTGAGCCTGTCTTCAGCTGTCACTGAAACCTCCCTTCCATTTTGGTGTCTTCAGTACTCATCCTGCGCGTTAGTGGAAAATCTTGGCCTCTGACAATTTCGGCACAAGCTGACATGCAGCAGCATGCCAGAGCTTCTAGGCTTTGATCAACATTTATTTCCTCACCAGAAATAATCAGAAAGCTTTGCTGTATCACTGTGTAACGAAATACTGCTTCTTTAGCTGGACTTACATCCCATGTTCCAAAATCTGTGTGACTACAGCAAGATTGGTAACAGCAGTTGTCATCAAATAAACACTGTAAAATGCCAAAGCTCCTTAGTTTGCAGGTTGGCCTCCTGTGTGTCTTCAGGCCATATGCTTTATGCAGAACTGCTTTGTAGAACTAAAATGACTCAGGAGACTGAGCTGATTTCTCACTGTGCCGCAGGTTTCACTAGCAGAACCATAGCAGAATTCTGATCAGACTGTAGTTCTTGCTGGTGCTGATTTTAGAGTCAGAAAAAGCCCTTGCAGAGAGGAAGTGACTATGACATTTCAGTGTTATTTTCATGAGACTGTTTTTCACAGCACACCTGCACATCAGGAGCATACTCCAGCCTGAGGAGCCAACGTGTCCTTGGGTATGCCCTGTTCGTAGGAACGCCACAAAGTGTGTGCAGTGCTGACTGTTCATCAGCAAAGGTTTTCTAGAGTGGCCAGATCCTGACTGTATTCTTGCTGAAGGAAACCTGAGAGGTGTTTAGAGTCGCGACTGAGGGGATCTGAAGGACAGAAGTGTGCTATTGCTCACACAGTTTCTTCCTAACATTTTCACTGACAAATATGCCTCATTGCCAAAAGACAGTGGTAGACTGGATCCAATGAACGATCACACTGCAGCTGTCTTATTTTTTCCTCTTCGGTTAATAGCTGTAGGAGCCAGCTGACACAAGACGAAGAAGGTATTTTTCCATCAGTATCTGTTAACAGTGGACATATGTGATGTTTGTCACGGCTGTCAGGAGTGTGGTGGAACCCCTGTTTGCTTTGCTTTGTGTGCTCAGGCCTGTTGGAGCTTGCAGGGGGATGAGAAGGCAGAGGTCTTCTGAGCGAGCCAGCATGCAGGCTACTTACTCTATGGCTCGACCAGAGTGCTCAGAGCCACAGGGTGTTACGTACCACTTCAGGGACACACTAATGAAGAAACAAGTTGAAGCCCATGGGCCCCAGAGGGAAACAATGGAAAGACAAAGATGAGACAGCGATGAGCTGCTTTTTCAGTATGCCAGAGCTGAGTCCTCTTGCCATGGAGACAGCGCACCCCGGGGCTGACAGCAGAGGTGTACTGGTCTCTTGGGGTAGCACAAGGAGGTCCTTCCACTGCTGTGTATGGGCCTGGGGATTGTGGGGCAGGCTGCATCCCATGCCAGGAGAGCACGACAATCACAGAGTGCCTTATTTAAGTACCACCCATCTGCCCATTCTGAAGAGCCATGTGGGTCTGGGTTAATGCCCAGAGTCCAACTCTTGGCCAGGATCTCAGCCCCAGTCCCTGTCCAAGCACCCAGCTGTGTGTAGGTGGGAGGGTAGAAGGGATGTTTTCTTGCTGAGCTGACCCTGTAAGGGAGGAAGAAGAGGATGCTGTGAAGGTCCCAGTGGCGGGACCTTCGGAGGCTGGTGTGTTGCTGTGGCCCAGAGATTTTGTAGCATCTCGCAGACCTGGGATTGGGAAAAGAAGCACCTTGGCCTTATTGTTCTTCCTTTTCCTTTTAGCCATATCTTCCGTTTCCAAGGGACTTGCATGCTTGCGTTTGCTGATTCCCTACTGACATTCCCACACATGCCACTGGTGTGCTTTTCAGTGCTTTGCCAAACACACTGGCTTCAGCACCACAGTGCTTTTGGGCGAGCAGCAAACTTGGCACAAAACTATATTCAGTCACTGTAAAAATAAACACCACTAAGCTGTGCATGGGACGTTTAACTGCTCCATTTTGTATGCAGTATGCTTCCGTGTGAAGAGAGTGCAGTAGATGCCTTCTCTTAAGGACAAACACTAACCACTATTAACAGTCTGCGGTGGAATAGGGAAGGGTGGAGAAGAAGGCAGAGGAAATGTCAGGTACTTAGGTTAGTGAACTGTCTGTGAGCACAGTGGATAAGCCCAGGAATGAGGAGCCAGGAGAAGGTTTTTTGGAAGACAGGTGTCACAGAGATGGGGAACGTGTAGCCACCCTCTTGTGGTATCTAAAGCGTGGTGTCTGAAGGGAGCTTTTGCTCAGGGGGGCAAAATGGCAGACTGCAGAGACAAGCATCACCTCATTTACCACTGACTCCTCTGACAGGGGATGCCTGTGGCTCGAGGTGTTTGGAACAATCTAATGTTATTAGATCAATGTCAGGAAACAGCCCTGCTCTGAAGAACTGTCCTGTTCCAGGGCAGAGAGAAAAAAGCTCTCTATCCAAAAAAACCTCATCTATCAGGAGTGAAGAGCACTCTGACGTTTGCCTGCAGATGCTGACACAGTGAGCAGGGCTACCTGGAGAGCTGAGTGGTGGTGGAAGTAGAGCTGAGTAACCAGCAGATGATCCTGTGGGACATGCTCTATGTCTAGCCTGTTAATGTGGAGTAAAAGACTTCTAGTGAGGGATGATATTGAGGGGACAGAGGGAGTTTCTTACAGTAAAGACAGGGATGTTCCCAAAAAGTTACTATTTTTAGAGCTAGACCTCACCATCCTCTACAAAAGTACCCTGGAGTGGTCTTCACAGTCCAGTAGCTTATAACCATGGAAGTGATTCAGGGATAGTCTCAAACTCATATTAATATCCCACATCTGTGTCCTGGAAGCACCATAGCCAGGCTTCACCGCGGCTAAGGGACTAGCTCTGGGTGTGGCCACCTTGCTGCCATCAGCATCAGATGGCCCATGTGGAAGGTATCTCAGGGGCTGGCTGCAGTACATGGCTGGGCTGTGAGTGGATATGGATATGCTACGGGAATCTGTTGTTCTGAGCTGAGAAAGAGGTAGTGGAGATGGGAAATGGGAATGAGAAAATGCTCACTTCGGGAGGCAGAGGAGAGAGCAAGGTGCTGGAAAAGGTGCTGGAGGGAATTGCTAGCAGGCAAGCTAGCCAGGCACTTGATGATCGGACTCTGTAGGAGTCTGTTGGAGGCAGTAGGTAGGTTTCCAGGCAGTGGGAGCTGTGTGCATAGATCAGCTGAAGGCAGAGCGCAGTGGGCAGGCAGTCGCTCTTCTCAGACTGTTGCTCCCAGAGCTGGCAATGTGGCTGAGAAGTGAGTGTACCTGTGCTACTTTATACCATCCCCCCACTAAGCTATTTGCTGTGTCCTGTACGCAAGCCAAGTGAGGACAGCACCACATTCCTGCTCCTGCAGCAGTGGGGCGTAGCTTGATCTCAGGAGCTTGTACTGGGCTGGAGTTGCCTTGCTGGCACAGATCCAGCTCTGACTGCTTTCTTGGTGGTCAAAGAAAGCAGTTTGTATCAGCTGACTTGGTGGCAGGGCTCATGGTCAGATGGAGATGCTCAAGGAATGGTGGTCTGCAGGAGCAGCCCTGTCTGTTCCCCTTCCTGTCCCGATTATTCTGTGACTGCCCTGTGCACTCTCTTTTGCTTGATTTGATGGTTGCTGTGCATTTGATACTCTACACAAGCTCTTTGGCTAGATTCAAACCAGCGCTTTCTTCCCCTCGTAGGACAAGGGAGAAGGTGGCTCCAAGGATCTGGACAACATGAACAGTGATCGAATGAGAACCGTCCAGCTCAACGTATGTGACAGCAAAGAAGTAGACCGAGCAGTGGAGCATGTGAATAGCAGCCTGGAGGACCCAGAGAAAGGTGGGTGCATGGGCTATAAGGTCACGTAGGTGGCAGGAGCTCCCTCAGCTGGGCTATGAAAGCATTTGCAGGGCATATTTCGAAAGCTGAGCCTATGCTTGAAGGGCACAAAGCTTTGAGGAGCAGCAGTGCAGAGCAAATGGCCTGTTTAAATGTTGTACCATATCAGAAAGCAGCAGACAGCATCTACAAAGAAACTGGCTTTTTTCTCCCCTAGGTCCTACAGAGGCATTAGCAGAAATTAGGGCAAGGCCCTGGGATTAGTGCTTTTTTCTTGTCATCTGAAGTTTATTGTGACTCCCTTTATGTGGTAAAACCTGGCCAGTGCCCAAAGATTGGGGGTTAGCAATGGAGATGTCTCCCCCAAACTTTCAAAAGGCAAAGAAAATGGAGAGGTTTCTGAAGGCTTTCCCATGAAGCCAGCTGAGTATCGTTAATGCCATTGCAAATATTACTGTATATCGCAGATTCCAGAGTTCAAGAGTAGCTGTAATGGACTTTCTCAGCCTGCCTACCTCATTCTGCTGAGGTGATGACGGTGAGTTCTGCTGCAGTACTGTGAAAATCCTAGTTGCTCACACATTCCTGAAACCTTTCCACCTTTGGTCAGCTACATTTTTCCCCTGAAGAACATCTACACTTTAACACATGATGGTTGTTTAAAAGCAAAATGACCAGTAATGTGTTATTTTGCATTTTGCATTTATTTTACTTTTCTTTATATTTAATTTTTATATATGGATCTTCTATACAAATTAAGTTTTCTAGCTCTATGTTCTCAAGCATAGGCCAAGATGAAGTTGCCTTTTCTGGGCTGCTTCTGAGAACACAGATCTGGATACAGTCAGTTCACTTACAACAGTGAGTTTTTCTAAACAGCAGAGAGAAACCTTCCCAAACCTTTTTCAGTCTGTTTCTTGTGCAATTTGAATATTGTATGGAGTTCAATTTATTGCAAATTCCTTTTTAATCTTTCTTTTCATTGCCGAATGAGTTGGTAGCTTCAGTTGTTGCCATCTTGGTTGCAGCAGAATAAAAGGGAGAAACTGAGGCGTGTGTGCCCACCCGTGTCCACCCATGCCTACGTCCCCCTTCCCAGCATTTCAGACATTCTAGTTCTTATGGTGACACAAGGGATTTTACTCTGAAATAATTACTATTGTTTCTTACACGGTCTTTCCTATTCTTGATATTTGCATTTAGAGACTATTTTAAAAAATCACAGGAGAGAAAGAGAATGGCAAGAACAGCTTAGACAAGGCTGAAGTTCTGTGTTGGCTCAGAACTTCCTGGGAAGCCTTATTGACAGTACTTTGTGGCTGCAGTGTTGGGCAGTACAGGCAGATCCTGATTGTGGTTACATTTGCTCAGGAGCCTGAAGTTTGCTCTGGACTCTTTTCTGTCTGGCTTCCGTCATTACAAGTTGTAATGAAAAGCTCAGTTGTGTGGTTCAATAGTCTATTAGCAAGGCCTTTTCCAAGATGCTCTCATTAGTCTCACAGAGGGAAAGCTTTTTGCTTGATTTTGTCTTCTAGGGCTCTGGGGGCTGGTTAACAATGCTGGGATCTCCACGTTCGGGGAAGTTGAGTTCACCAGCATGGACACCTACATGGAGGTAGCCGAAGTGAACCTGTGGGGGACTGTGCGAACCACCAAGGCTTTCCTCCCGCTCATCCGGAGGTCAAAAGGTGAGTGATCTCTTCCTGACTGGCTCGCGCTGGAGAAGGTCCATCATCATTCCCCATGTCTTGCTGTGTTAGAGGTTTATTACACTTCTGTCTGCACCATTGACCACGCTCAGACCTTCACAAACAGAATGTGACCCGCAGCACACACAGAGGACAGATTTCCTAACCGCTCTGAGTTACACAGCAAGGCAGCAGTCCTGAAAACCAGTTATTATTTCTCTTTCCCATCTGTACTGCCTTCTCATGCAACATCCCATGCAAGATCTAATCTGTCATACCTTCTTTTACCTGTTCAGAAGCTGCAGCTCTCCATAGATTCCAGGGCCAGGAGCAATCCTCCCCTCTGTACAAACACCAGCTGTGCCAGCGCTGGCAGGGTGGGCAGCAGCGGTGTACTAGGATGTGCTTCTCGCAGGGAAGTGGTTAGCTCTGCCTGTGTTACTGTGGGAGTTTGTAACTGTGAGAGGTGGGGTTTGTACAGCAAAGGAACACAGACCTGGAGCTTGCCTGGATCTCAGCATAAAAGGGCAAAAGCTTTCCGGTACTGGGGCCAACTACCTGACTAAATATTTTTCACTCTTGAGGCATTCACAGAGAGTGCTGTCCTGTGATGCAGACCTGGGCTGTATGTGGCCCAGGCACTGCTTCTTCCACCATGGAAGGGTATCCACCTCCATTGTCCTAATTTCTCTTTCTAACACAGCTCAGCAATGAGCACTGATAGGAAGTGCAGAGAACTGCAACCTCTGATTAGGCTGCAGCCTGCACAGTCTCCTTCCAGCATTCTCCCTGGCCAAAATGGATGGCTTCTGGAGAGGACAAAGGTCCCGCTCTGTGCCTGGAGCCATAATCCAGCTGTCACACAGAAGAAGGTGCAGTGGATTTAGACTGCTCTGCCCATGTGGGATGCAGGAGCGATCCACACCCTTGTAAGAGGCAGACACTCTTAAGACACGGCTGGGCTCCTGGATTGTGTGCCTTTGACTTGCAAATGTAGAAGCTCAGCCTTGGTGCCAGAGGCTTTCTTTGCTGCTGCTTTCTTTTGTCTGGACTCAGCCCTGATTGCTGCTGAGCAATCCTGTTTCCTACCATGCAGGCTCTGTCCAGCCTCTTCTGTGTTCCTCATAGCACTGAGATTTCTGTGTCACCATCTGCCTCTTCCCTCAGGTGTAATGATCCAGGGAGCACAAGCAATGGGCTTGTTCTCCTGCCTGAAGGCTATTGTATAGGACAGCAATGCTCAGATAAAGCCATGAGCAGGTCTGCCAGGCAGCCTTTGCAGATGGCCAGCAGGCAGGTGGATGCATGTTCAGGAATCCGTTGGGTGGTGTGTGTTGGGTATCTGCTCTGGGTCAGGTACCACAGCTCAGCTGTGCTTTGCCTGGCCTCTGCCTAGGTCGTGTGGTGAACATCAGCAGCATGATGGGTCGGATGGGCAGTCCTGCCCGGTCACCGTATTGCATCACCAAGTTTGGTGTGGAGGCCTTCTCCGACTGCCTGCGGTATGAAATGCAGCCCCAGGGCGTGATGGTCAGCATCGTGGAGCCTGGCAACTTCATAGCTGCCACCAACCTGTACAGCCCTGAGCGAATCAAAGCCATAGCCGACAAAATGTGGGACGAGCTCCCTGAGATAGTGCGCAAAGACTACGGCAGGAAGTACTTCGATGAGCAGGTCAGCAAGATGGAGACGTACTGCAACAGCGGCTCAACAGACACCTCGCCAGTCATCGAAAGCGTCACCCACGCGCTCACCTCCACGACCCCCTACACCCGCTACCACCCCATGGATTACTACTGGTGGCTGCGCATGCAGATCATGACGCACATGCCCGCTGCCATTTCAGATCGGCTCTATGTCTACTGAGGCCTCACTCTTCCAGGCTACCCAGATGGGAAATCTGTTTTATAGAGAGCATTGTACACACCTCCTATTAGGCCTTTTAAAATTTTTCTAACCTCATTTCAGAGTACTGTGTTTTAGCTCTAAAGGGTTCATTTAAACATCTGACATAACCTGAAGGGCAGTAATTTGCTAGGGATGCTTCGTAGGCAGGAATACGTTGCTTGTGCAGGGACATTGATTCTGTACTATTTATTTCATGTAATCCTTTTTTTTTTCACCTCAAATGTCAAGTTATAATCATTTAAACTGCAATTAGCCTGAAGTGTTTTCAGAATAATTTCTGCTGATGGCCAAACACAATCTTCACAATTCCTGCCTAGGATGCAGCCTTCACACCATAAACAGAGGCCCTCCGTGCTGTAACGGCAAGCCACTGTCTCCTCATGACCAAGAGTGTCCAACAGACTTTTGCAGGCCTGGTCACAGTAGCCCAAGGCAGAGCAGAGGCTTCTTTATTTTGGGGATCAGAACTCAAAATGCTCAAGGTGCTGAAAGTGAGCAACTGACCCCGTCCCTCTCTCTCTTAGAATTGTACTGATGAAACCTTAGAGAAAAGGAACGAGTCTGCTTTTCTGGCATGGTTTCTTGCAAAGGAGTCAACAATCCAGGGACTCATTCCTGCAGACCTTTCCCACAGGAGTTTCTTACTCGCATGAGCATTCCCATGAGTGTGAGCAGCTTTACACACAGGACTGCAGGCATCAGGATTGGCCTGCAGCAGCGTTTCTCTTCAACAGTAATTGGACATCAACTCAAGACTTAGTTTGGAAAAGAGTTTCACTCCAACTCCTATAATCTGTGAGGATCACTGCTGAGCAGAGGGAAGCAGAGAGGGCTACAGTCACATCAGTGGATGCCGTTCTCACCAGGGACCTCAGAGTTACACCGAAGTATTTGTACAGCAACTTGCCCAGAAGGGCCTCACCCCTGACCAGGGCCTCCAGGCACTACGCGGTGCAGGTGGTGGTAACAGTAACTTTCACTGAAGGAGTCACTGAGCTGAAATACGTCTAACACGATACAGATCTAACGGAACGTCCATAACGATAAAGTTAATTTTAAGAGCAGTTTCATTTCAGCGATGGTTGTTTACATATCTGAGAAACATTTGTTTTGTAGCGTATGAGAAAAAAAAACCAAACATAAAAGATCCTTTCCTGGGAAAATGTGGAAAGGGTTGGTTTTTTTAAGCTTGAAAGGTAAAAACCAAGTAATTAAAATACCATTGTTAGCAGAGTTGAAAAGAAGGGATCTCACATGCTCTAGTAACATACCATGACATGATCAAATTTATTTGGCTTAATAAATGTATACATGAATGGTAAGAAAATCCAGAGGCTCTCTCTACTTTTTTTAATATTTAGAGTGAAAAGGTCGCATTCGTTAGTCATAGGTTTTTTTAATTTGGTGAGGTCCGTGCCTGTTACACCTTTACACTGCATTCCGAGGCTGATGGGCAGTCTTGGGTCTTACATGTCCATGGTGGATAGTGCAAGATTCTGCAGGAGTACCAGATGTGTCCTGTGTCTCGTGACAAACATGCCCAGCCCCTGGACTCTGTCTGTTCACAGCTCTTAAACCTGCATCTGTACTGGACGCCCACAGATTACAAAGGATTATTATGGATTATTCCCAGGGAGCAGGAAGAGAAACTGAGCTCTGAAGAGGGAAGGGGGATGGTGGTGGTTGAGCAGGGCAGGCACACAGCAGGTCACTGACAGACCCAAAATAAAACCCTGGGAGAGACTTGCTGGCTGTGTGATCTTCTCCAGAGTGCTAGCAGTGGGAGCTGCATCTTGTGGTGCAAGGCCTATTATCTCATTTTCCAATACGTGGACTTCTCCAGGGCAAAACGTAAGAGTACGAACCACAAGAGTCCCAGCAGACACAGGGACTAACTTGCAAGACAGAGCAAAACATCTGGATGACAATGTTTGCTGTGGATGGCACAGCAGAAGGAGACAAACCTTTAAAAGAGAAGTTCTTGTAGTCTTAAAAATTTAGCCCCGAGATGTTCAGTAACACAAAAAAGTGATTTAATTCTGCTTGAGATGCTGGCTCCCAATTTTACATGTACTGCGGGGTTTTGATACAGACATCAATGGAGACAGACATGGAAAAGACTTGAGTGTGCAGCGGAGTTACCTCAGTTTGGCTCAGACCCCTGAGAGCGAATGTTGGAGGCATTTCACAGTGCCGCATTCATTCCCTGCCAGAAAGATAAAGCCAAACAGTGATAACTGTGCTCACATCTACACAGCATCTCTTCTGCAGGCTTCTGAACTCTTTCGCTTGAGGTGCCAGGAGGGAGCTCTGGAGCTGTGCAACCATGGCGGGGCTGGAGGAGATGTGCCCTGCAGTGCGATTCACAGGGGACCGAGTGGCCACATAGTACGGTGCTCCTGCGCATCACGGCTGCTGTGGCTTTCTGTGCGAGTTTTCATGACACTGAGAGAGCGGCAGCTGATTCGTGGTCAGGAGGGCAGCAAGCTGGCTAGTTTTCCTGCTCGCATTTTGGCAGTTCCACAGTTTCAGGGTTTGCCCTGAGAAGCACATTAAAAGCTAATCCCCTCTGGTTTTGCACGACCGTACTTGCAACTCAGTGCACTCTAGGTGCCACCGAGGCTCCAGGAATAGCTTCAGCCTACCAGATTTATTTGATAACCTAAAAAGAACAGAAGTGCAGCAAAAGATGACTTGGCCAGGCACCTGGTCCTCTGCTTTTCCCTGAGGAGGAGCTGGGGAGCCTGGAAGGGTCAGTTTGTAGGGGTGCCCATCCCTGGGCCCCAGTCTGACCCCAGCTGGCTGCACAGAGGGCTCTCTCTTCCCAGATTTCTTGCCAGGCAAGGATTGTTGGCAGTGTCACAACAGATCTTACTGTGCAGCATCCCCTGGGCAAGCTGGAGTTAAAAATAACTTTCCCTTGTGTGGTGGGAGGCAGCAGAGATGGGGTAATTTTTACTACGCTGTTACATCTTGTTCTGAGCCTTAATGGAGAAATCACAAAGTCCTACCCTTTTCAGAACTTTTTGCTCCTAGTGATGAGTGGTGGATGCTGTGTTTGAGACCAGCATTTAGGGACCACTTACTGCCACGTTATCTGGATGAAGTGCGGGGATTTCCCAGTTAAACAGAAGATCATTCCACAGCCAAGAGGTTGCACAGCTTTGGGAGAGCTGGTCCCAAGCCCTTGCCTTAGCTCCTGCATCCCAGCAGAGGTCTGGCCCAGGCACCCGCCCGGGTCTCAGCCCTGCGAGTCTGGCTGAGACTTGTGGTCCTGGGCTGGCAGTTCGGTAACAGGACTGCTCTGGAAACAGAAAAGAGGAAAGGAACCCTCCTCTTCAGGCAGTGTGAAATAGTGAGTCTTCCCCAGCTGAATTAAATATAACCATTCAATAGATACTCCATTAAATATACGAGTGGCTCAGTAGCTGAGCTACAAAGTCAAATCTCTGTCTGTACTGAGATGGGACTGAAGTGATGGGGCTTTGCTTCAAAGCGTATGTGCAGCTGATGGCGCTTTGTGGTCTGTGGCTTTGAAAAGAAAATATCTTCCCAGCAAACAAGACAACCATAAGTGTAACTCACAGATCTGATGACACATCCCTGAAGAGGAGCACAGCACCAGTTTCTCTTCCTTCTTTCCCAACAGTGATGTAAGGTTTGCCGTGCAGTGTTGGAGTGCGGCAGACTTAAACTGGTGCTTCCCCATGTGAGATGAAACACCAGCCTGGTCCACCAAAAGCTTCAAGCAGCAAGTTCTTCCTCACTGTGCATGAATGCAAGAAGCGGGAGATGCCAGGGCCAGGAGCAGCCGTCCCACAGATGGCAGGCAGTGCTGGCAGTGCCACCCCCTGCTTGTCATCACCCGTCACCTGCGCATCACGACCCTCGCTGGGTGGGGCGTGAAAGAGATGCTTTGAATGTGCCCTAGTTTTGGCAGTCAGGTGAGGTAGGGCATGTTCTGTCAGCTGGACAGACTGACTGGAGCAAGCTCTCCATCACCCCCTGCCAGCAGAGCGGTGAGGTGGCAATGGCAAACACAGGGTCCCAGCTTGGCCTGTGTTACCGGGAACCTCCACCATGACCGTGCAGAGGGACATGCAGTGGCACGGATGCCATTGTGCAGCTCCCCTGCAACATGCAGAGGTAGTTGTCCACCACCTTCTACCTTCCAAGGGGCCCTAGAACTTCAGGACTGCCCGGATCAGGCTGCTCCGCTTCCATAGCCAGAAGACAGCTCACTGCGGTCTGTGGGAAGCGTAGGGGTGAGGAGTCTGGCTAATGTGTAGGTTGCTGTCTTAAAATAATTTTTGCCAACACAGTGTGCTGTTCACTACTGAGTGTGGTTATTTGAAGATACCTTTTTGTCAGCATCTCTCCCCGATTACGAATGGATCTCTGTCTTTCTGGGGCTCTACCACCATAATGAACTGAAAGAGGGACTGGACCTGCCTGCAGGCTGCTCCAGACGTCCTCTTCCCTCTGATTTCTAGCACAAGGTTGTGTCATTATTTGTGTGATGTGGGACATCTTTAGCAGAAAAGCTTGCGAGGCCTGTCCTCACCTCCCACATGAGTCCTGGGAAAACAGAGCTCTCCCAAAGTAGGGGTGCTCCAGTTTCACAGCCATGCAGCAAGCGGATCATCCCACTGCAAACCGGCTGGGATCTGACGGTGGTGCCAAGGAGCTGTTGCCCTTGGAACCATGGCCATGCTGCAGCCACCCCAGACACATTGCAGCCCCTGGCAGGGACTTCAGCCCATCCTCCCTTTGCTTTTCTGACAAGCCTCACCGTGCTGGTCCCTGGGGTATTTGCTCCCCTCACTGCTTAGCTCTCCATCAGCACAGGGGACTGGGTGCTGGTGAGGGGTCGTGCCTTTACCAAGGGAAAGAGACCACAGAAGACTAAAATCCCCTGCCTAGGCTTGCGTAGGTATTAATCCTTGAGCACAACCTTTATTTTCCAGCCAAAATCACAAGTTGGGAAGTACCAGAAGCCTGCTCTCCCCCTCCCCGAATACTCACACCCCAAACCCCCTGACAGCCCCTTGCCGGAGCCCGGGCTGAAAATGTAAATGTTCCCGTCCTCATTTCTCTCTCAGCTGCAAATGTCAGAGAAGTAGCATAAAAAATGTGATATCTAGAGCAATCCCTGCAGTGGTATTTCTGAGTTTGCCTGGAGCAGGATGGACCATAAATCTTTTGAGATAACATGTTGCCACAGAGACTTCCAGCCAGTTTTTCAGGCCTTAGGCATCTGAATGCTGCTGGTGTGCTGGGCTGGGCATTGCTAGCACGGAAAGCAGCAGGTTTCTGTTGTACCGATGAACACAGGGTGAGTATTTGCTGCTTCCCCTAGCATGAGATCTTGGAGGCATTGTGGGAAACCTTAACAGGATGCAATCCACAGCTTGATGAAATTAGGGTATTTGTTGTCACAAGACTGAAAATATAACTGGTCTGAAGGAGAGACAGGAAGAACTACAGACTGGTTCAACAGAAGCTTTGGGTTATTGTTGGTGTGTCACCTCCGGATCTGCAATGAGTTTAAAACCCCTGAGAAAGGTCTTACTCCCAGATGGATCATCAGGACCTGACCAGCCCCAGCTGGGACCTACTGCCCTGACCAGGATCCCATTTCAGTCCTGCCTGTGGCTGCTCATCCCCACTGGGGTGGGGATGGAGGTTGCTGGTCTTAAGTCCTACTGGGCTGGATTAACCCCTACAATCCTGTCCTGCCCTTTTCTCCAGTGAGCAGAGCCCATGATCATACCCAGGACAAGAGCAGCTCTGGGGGGCAAGGAATGGCTCTGCTCAGTGGGAATGCTCCTGGCAACTCTGACACTGTTCTCGCTCAACTGCTGTGCTTGGGAATGGTCCCAGTGATGCCAGGAGGTCACCCCCTCCCTCCTTTTTCTGCCCCTGCTTCTTGACCTTGCTGCTGCCTCTCACTGCTGAGGGGTCTCTGCTGTCCCCTGTAGCTGGTGGATGTGCCTCTGGCTGGGTGCTGGCGTGCAGCAGGGCATGCTGGATCAGCAGGAGCAGAGGGAGCTGCTTTCCTCCAGCTCACCAGCACTTTCCCAGAAGTTCCTCTGGATGCCACCCTGCTCCCTGCCTCTCCGAGCCTGCTCAGTGGGGGTTAGCCATGCTTGGCAGAGACCTTTGCAGATGAGGGAATCACCCTTCGCCCCACGGAGACAGGAATTTGCTTTCCCTGTGCTGATGCTATGGGCCCACTCTGCCTCTCTGTGATACCTAGGAGTTTTGTGTAGCACCAAGTACCTCAGCAAGGAGCAATGTGCTGGTCTTCCAGCTCCCCTGCTCTGGAGCAGCACTTCTCACAAGCAACACCACTGGTAGTCCTGCAAAGCAGGGCTCTGGGCAGGAGGGAGGAGTCCAAACCCCCAGCATGGCACAGCCGAGCACAACCTAGCACAGCCCTGCTTGTACTGCTGCTGCCAGGCAGTGTCCCCCAGGGATGGAACCCTTCCTTCTCCTTGTCCTGTGCTTCCTTCTGATCCTTCCTCAATGCACTTCAGCTCTGCTCTGGCAGCTCTGGCACTAATGGTGAGGGGCTTGATGAGATGAGTGTCCCAGGGGACAGCGAGTGGCTCCCGGGCTCCTCTTGGCAGCAGCTGTGTTTTTGTCATGGTACGTGTGGCTTTGTGCCATGCCAGGCTGGTGTGCCCTGCGTCAAGGGGCTCGCCAGCACGGGGGGTAACTGGTGCGTGGGGAGCCCTGGCAGGCAGAGGGGAGAGGCCAGCTCCTCTTTGTGGGTGCACGTTCAGGGCTGGGGATTCAGTGCCCTGGGGGGTGACTGCAGGCGCAGGGATGCCCCTGTGTTTTGCAGCATCCCAGCATCTGCATCTCGTTGCTGAAGAGGAGACAGAAATGCACAGGCAGGTGCACAAGGTCTTTTGAAAGATTTTGCTCAGCTGTAGTTTGCCATCCAAAATTTCTTCCATGCCTGGGGGGCAGTGGTCATCCCCGGCTGAGCTCTCTGCGCACTCTGCACCAAAATCTGGGGATGCACCGATAGCTGAAGCTGGTGGCCACTGTGCTGGGGAAGGGGAGCCACTAGCAGGGACATCAAGAGGTCGGTAGACTTTTTTTCCCTATTGTTCCTTAAAGCAAGTTTCCCTCTCAGACCAGACCCCCAGTGCCAACGGGCGGTGGGCGTGCAGCACGGACAGGGATGCTGCGGGTGGAGACAGGCACACGGTGGGGTGTCAGGGGTGCCACAGGGGACAGTGTGGCACCTTGGGGAGGCTGCAGGGGCACAGGGCAACCTACCGCAGGCTGGGTGTGGGTGTGGGTGTGCGTGGCTGAACAGTGAGTCACTGTGTGCTCCCAAGGCGTTTGGAAACCTGAAGCAGCCCTGCCAGCGGTGGCAGGGATCAGGCTCACCCCAGGACAGCTTTCCCGTGGGCAGTGTTTCCCCTGGCCAGAGCAGCCCTGGGAAGCTCTGGGCCCACGCCAGAAGTCACCTGTCTCTAACTCACTGCAGAAACACCACAGTGCTGCGACCTGAGCAGATGTGCTGCACAGCCTCCAGCCGGCCCCTGCCCCGGCTGTCACAGGAGGGCTGTGGGGTGGCGGCTGGGAGGACGGGCTGTCCCCAGGGTGCTGGCCCTTCCAGCCGCCTGCCATCTGCACGCAGCGGGGAGCATCCCGGCTCCAGCGTGCAGCAAAGCCCCTCTTGTGCATCAGCGTGGCCCTCCTGTATGGAGGAGGTTGTGGAAATGAGGTAGGCGGATGTCCTGTAAGCATTAAGCCGTTGCTCATCCCTCTTCCCTGTGCAGCCCAAGGGGATTTTTAGCTCGTCTGCAAGCCCAGGCACACCCTGGAGCCTGTACGTGGTGCTCAGAGTTGTGCTGTTCCCCACAGACCCCCCAGAGGTGTGACAGGTATTGGTGCTGTGGTCCCGCCACGTGCCACAAGCACTGGGGGTCCTGAACACTGGGTGGAGGTCAGCAAGTGTCCCCAGGCCCTGAAAAGGTCCCTTTCAGCCCTGCCAGATGAAAACAAGGGGCGATGCATCCGCCAGAGTTGATTCAGCCACAGGCACAAAGCCAGACAGAGCCAAGCCCCGCGCCGGTGCTGCTGCCGTGCACAGGCTGGTACCGTAACCGCTGGGCTGAGCCCTGGCCGCCGCCTGCCACCGTGAAAGGCTCTTTGTGGCTCTTTGTGGCTGGACCCTGCGTCACCCGTCTCTGCTCCCAGTCCAGGATCCTGCACGCGGATGCTTTTGTGACTTTCTGACCCACTGGAGTCATGCTCTGGTTTGCACCACAACTGAAACTCGTGCTGAAATCCTCCAGACATCCCTCAAAGTGAAGAGTGGAGCATAAGCAACATGTGGTTTTTCAGATTTTCTCTAGATATGGCCACTCTTGACCTTGGCTGGGCAGAAGGCCTCATGTGCCGGTGTCTGGGGTGTGGTCCTCCCTCAGGATGTGCATCCCATCCCAAATGCCACATGTCCTGCGTGGCACTGAAGGTCACCAGCTCCGTTCCCTAACAAAGACCTGTGTCAGAGCTGCTGACATTGCCCTGAGGTCTATGTCCAGGACTTAACTTGGCCCTGGGTGCACGCTTGCACACAGCTCTGCCCAGCAGCACCAGGGCTTCACTTTGCTGCTCTCCCACGGCGTGGAGGATGTGCTGCTGTTACTTGCGAGTAAATGGGGCCTTAGGCAGTCCTAGGCTGGGGTGAGTGGTGTTGTGTGCTTGGCACGTGTCGGGGAGAGCACCAGGGAAGCAGGAGCGAGACAGGTGTCCTGGTATCTGAGAATAACACCAGGCATTTTTCTTTCCCATTCCAGGAAAGTGTTGGTGCTCTGGAGGACTGCATCTTCTGACTGCTGTTTCCACTCTTCCATAATACTTTAGAAAAAAATCCAGGCATGTGAATGCTATCCCAGAGATGGAAAAAATATGCCCAAATTCCCAGCCCAGCTGATAGCCAGATCTCCAAGGAGGCAGGACACATGATACAGCCCTTGTGCGTGGCATCTCCGGGGGAAGCCCGCCAGGCTGAGCTCCTGCTCCTGGAAAACACTACTCCAGAGCTGCCTCCCTCCCAGCCACCCAGCTCCCAGCCAGCAGAGACGGGACTGCCAAGACTGCTGAGATCTTTGCAATGTGCTTTTTGACAGGATTCATCCCACTTTGATACAGCACAGAGACAGGGAATCCACCAGGAATTACCCAGGGGCCAGTAGATGTCTATTAGACCGCAGCGAGGATGAAAGCATATAAGCTTTTTTTAGGACTCGGCTGAAACACTCTCAGCAGTGCTCTGAGCTGAGCTGGCGGCTTTGATCCTGAGTGCGGTGGGAGAGCTCGCAGGAGCTTCTGTAGCGCTGCAGTGGCGAGCAGCAGGCAGACAGGAGATTTCGAGCTAATTACAGCATTCCCAAAGCAATTGCAACTGTTTTGGAGGATTTCTGTGAGCAAAGGCAGCAAACGGGCAGGGCTGGATGTTGAGCCAGCTGGTTATCAGGTGGTGGATGTATCTCAAGTTGTAACCTCACTGGTGTGCATCACACCCCCGTGGCAGAATTTTTAAAACATCACACTCCTTAAAAGACCCAATTCTGGAGGTGGCATGGGTGTTGTCAGTGGCAAAACGTACTGAAGCTTCTGCAGTGGCAGCCCCAGAACAGCCAAGGGGAAATGCCAACATGGCTGCTTGGAGATGTTCCCCCAGCCTGGGGTCTGCGCCCCTGGGGTCAAGCTGTGGTCACCTAGCTCAGGCTGCGGCCTCTCTGACAGAAGAATCCTTGTCACCCTCCCACCCTTTTGGGATCAGCACTTTTCCAGCCTGATTACAGGCTTGGCTGGAAATGCAGACAACTCATGGTTTCAGTGTGAGTCACAGAAGGTTTGGTGGCTTTTCTCTCCTTGCAGCTCCAGGCTCTGGGGCTGAAGCGGTTAGCTGGCCGCGTCAGCCTCCTTGCCTCAAGGAATGAGATCTGTACTCATGGAGAAAAGTTTGAATGTGTCCTGAGCAGGTTCAGGAGGAGCAAGTAGGAGTCCCAAGTGTTATTTTGGAGGCTTTTCGTGTTCTGAGGGAAAAGAGATCCTTGGGTGGTGGGGAGACTGGGCTTCCCAGGGACCCCTGGTATGGGAATTGCTCCCAGGGGCCTAGGCTTGGTGCCTGCCATGCTCCCTCTCCTGGCCCCAAGGTATGCAGAGCCATTTGCCTCTCCCCAGGAGGGCAGAGACCTGCCAAACTCGCTCCCCTCCACTGGCAGGAGTTCCTGCCATGCCGGGTTTGCAGGGAGAGGCGGATTTTTAATTCAGCACTGTTACAGCTGGGGGACACAGACTAGAATTCGGGTAGGCGATCCCTTCCTTGTGTCTGTTGAGCCAGCACAAGACATCAGCTCTCCCTGCAAACATTGTCTCCACTGCTGGGGGCAGAAGCAGCAGTTCTGGTATGCAGAGTGTTGTCCCGGAGGTCATGCAACATCTGGGAGGTGAGGGGAAGCCTGACTGGGCTACAGTCATAAAACACTTTGGAGAGGAAATGTCTTATCTGCGTGATACATGCCGCTGCCTTTTATTTGGCATGCTGCGCTTGGGAAAAGCGCAGTGCTGTGCCAAGGTGAGGACCTGAAGCTCTGTCTCCTCATGCACAGGCCAGTGTGTCCCCTGGCCAGCAGGTGTGTCCTCTGCTCCCCAGTCTCCTAAACCAAGTGCCCAGCCAGCCACGCATTTGAGCACCGAGTGCCCGCAGGGCTGGGGTGGGTCCTGCTTCTTTTCTGTGCTGTTTTCTTGGGTACAACTGTGTCTGGGCCCCACAGCATTTGCAGCATCTTCTAGCCCTGTAGCGTGCAGTGACTGTGCAGGACTCCAGACATCCCACCCTCCCTGTACTTCCTCTGCCTGTAACCGTGCTGCGAGCCTCCTCCCCAGGGCTGGAGCCCAGCAGGGCTGAGCGTCTCATGCTCAGCTGGCTCTCCTGAGCTCCCTGCTCAGACTTGTGCCACCTTCACTAAGGCTTCTGCACCCTCCAAGACTGTTCCCAGCCTTCAAAAATGCTGATAGTACCCCATAGTACTTAAAGAGCCTTGCAGCAGTTGTAAACTGTGGGAGATGCCTTTTGTGTAAAACACTATTATATTTTGTTTGCACTAAAAATAGCTTGGAAAGCTGTGGGTGAATAGCAATGGAAACACATCATGAAGCTGTATGAAACATCTCAGGGTGAACCTCCGCAGTGGGGCACCACTGAAGTCCTGCCTGGGAGCCCAGTGAGCCCAGCACTGCTTCTGCAGCTTCAGCAACAGTTTGTGATGTCAACATAACCCTCTGGTGTAATAGCAGCCCTGTCACTTACACTTACTTGTCAGTCTATAGTATCTCTAAGCAAACCCATTAGTTATTATTAAAGTTGGCTCTCTGGAGAGGCTGTAGTCTGCAGAGGGTGAGGAAGAACACGAATAGCCATTTTCTAATTCTGACACCATAAGCTTCCCAAAGACGAAGGCTTTCAGTGCTATTAGCAGATATCACTGTGCAATGGGAAGAGAATTACTGCAGGAGAACCGTTTCTCCCAGGGTTAATGATTCACTGGCACAAGTGAGCACCATTAATCCCTGCGGGGATGGGGGCAGGTGCCCTTCTGAACATGCTATTCCCTGCTCGAGCCTTGCACTTGGGCCGGATCACACTTTGGGCTTTTCCAGGGATACCTGCTACCCTGCGATGGGAATCCTTTCTTGCCTTGTCTTTGCCACTGAGCTTTTCCCTGCAGCAACAGCTGTGCTGTGCAGAGTCAGGTGAGAAGCTCAACACATTCACTCACCAGTTCTGGAAGATCCTAGACCCTCCAAGGCTCCCCCCAGGAGGGATCACAGCTAATATTCATGGGCAAAGCATCATGGACAACGACCCCTCCAGTGACAGCACTGGCTCCGTTGCAGCCCCTGTGCTGGCTGCTGGGCTTTGCTGAGGGCAACAGCTGGGTGAATTGAGGATGCTTGTCTCCGTGCTTGTGGCCATGAGGCATCCCAGCTGTGGCAGCTGGGTTCTGCACTGGGCCATTCTGCACCACCTGGTCCAACACACACCACAAAAGCTGGGACGGGCTGTGGAGTGGTTAGTTTGTAATGGAAATGCTGTTTGCAGAGCTCCCTCTGCTCCGCAGCAGCACCCTGAAACTCCCACGCCTTGTATTATATGGTTTGTATGGAATCATAGGTGATTTCTGAGCATAACAGACACAATTGAAGGTATGATGAGACACAGAGGAGCTTACACTGGGGCTGTAAACTGAAAAGATTCTCCTTCCCAGCAAAGGCTTGGACATTGGATGTACTGACTGCCTTTGCTGAGGGGAGATTTGTAAGAAAAAATAAATAAAAGATCTTCTTTTTTCCCTAAACTTAAAGCACCTGCTAAACATCTCTGTTCATTTGTTATTTATTGCCACAAAATATTTGTCTGCCAGTTGTAATCACTGCTAGTACCTCCAATGTGTCTTCAAGCTTAATTGCCTGAACTTTTCTGTTAGTGAGATAATGCGATGACCTTCTTCTTGCCTCAACAATGAATTTATCCCGTAGCAGCTTGTGGCACCTGCTGCCTTCTCCTTCAGCTCTGTGTGCTCGGGAAAGGCCATTTGCTGGCTGTGCCGCGCTCCTGCGAGCCTCCATGAGGCATGGCACGTACAGCCGAGCCGCAGCGTGGGTGGTGGTGGAGGTGGAGAAAGCTGGGGCAGGAGTGGCTGTGTGGATCAGGAAAGCAAACGGTGACACAGGAGGGACTTAAATATGGAGAGTTCGGCCAGAAAAATCCATCTGCGAGAGCGGAAAGGTGCCCATGGGCTGGTTTTGATGATTTCCCTGGCAGCGTTCACTCACTGGGGCAAGTTGGGGTGCTGCCGCTCCTCAACACAGGTCAGCTGAGGGCTGCGTGGGCCCCCTCCTTGCCCTGTCACAAGAGATGCTATTGCTCACCTGGACCCTTGGGGTGACCAGGTGCTCACATGGCCCTTGCAGCAGCTTGACCTCAGGGTTCTCCTGGTCACAGCAAGGGCATGGGAAGGAGGAAGTGCCCTCTGGCATGCTCCAGAAGGCAGCGTGCTGTAAAATTCATTACCCTCAGACTAGTTTTAGCCCTCCTGTAAAACACATTTTGTATCTAATCTTGGTAAGGCAGTATCTCTTCACCACCAGCCTGGCAGCGTGTTTCACTGCCGATGAGTAATGAGAGAAGCCTCGCTGCGGCAGCGAGAGCAGCCCTGCTTGGCAGGCACATATGGTACCCTTTTTCTGGAGGCATATTTTCCCTCATCAGGCTGTTTTGAGCTTCTTTAATCTGAAATCACGAGCACTTGTTTTACAATGCATCATGCGCCAGGCGAGCTGCTGCCTCTCTGGCTCTGTAGCTGGGTGGATGTGCCCCGGGGACAACGTGAGGCTGAGCTCAGGGTCCAGGCTGGTTGCCCACAGCCTGGGGGTATGCCCAGGGCTTGCACTCCTTCAGGAAAGCCTTCAGCCCATGTTCAGAGACTCACTGGCACATCTGCCCTCCAAAATGAGCTACAAGAGCTGTTTTAGACCAGGACAGGGTTCATTTCTCCCGTGGGCACGTACAGCCCGTTTAAATCCATTAAAACAGTCTGTAGAGAGGAGCATCTCTCCATGCTACCCACGAAGCAGCCCGTGCTCTGCTGGGCCCGGGTACAGAAAACCAATCAAATGTCATTTCTTCACCAAAGGAAGGCACAATAAATAGTATTGCTTATGGGGACTCTTTGCTGAGCAAGGAAAGACAAGCTCTTCTGCATTGTATCAAGCTGGCGGAGTTAGCCGACAAGCCCCAAAGGAGGCTGCAGAACCAGCACAACCACTGCACGCCCTGGGCAGAGCTGCCCATGCTCCTTGCACCCGGTGCCAGCTCTGCCTCTGGCCTCGCAGCATCCCCAGGTCTAAGCCCTGCTGCCTCCCGGGCTCTCCTCACCAGTTCTGCTCACTGTCCCCTGCCCTGAGATGATCCCAACCGCAGATTACAATTTGGTTCACGTTTTGGTACAGGGGGAGGAGGTTGTAGCATCCACCGTTCACTCCCGTCCTTGTTCCAGCATGAGTCACCAGGATGAAGGAGCTGAGCAACAGGCAAGAGGATAATTTGCCTTGTGATGGTGATTCAGCCTCTGCGGGGTGGTGACAGAGTGAGCAGAGCTATTGTTTCTCCCCACCAGCTGATGACAAAAGCGTTCCTGCCCCTCTTATGACATTTCATTGTAGAAGAAGGAATATGAATAAAGTGATGTGTAAAATAGTCATGAGTGAAGTCCCTGTTTCAGAGAACACTCTCTGGCTGTCTCAGCCTGGCCCCAACACCAGGACAGCTGGCAGTGCAGCAGCCAGCCCCACTCGTGCCCAGGACACTGCTGCTGCACTGCCAGTCCCAGGGCAGCTCCGTGCACACGAGGGATGGGAGCTACCTCAGCGCGCACGGGATGGAGCTGCTCCAGCGCGCAGAAAGGATGGGAGCTATCTCTGCACGCAGACGGGGAAGCACACCGCTGTGCCAGCCTCAGAGTGCCACACCAGCTGCTCGAGCAGACTGGATCAGCAAATTCCTGCACCTGTATGTCACCCAGCATTACCTCAACAAAGTGTTATTAGGGACATTATTAGGGACAGTCGTGCACTGCAAAGGTAATCTGGGGTTTGAACAGCTTCAAGATTTAGTGGGTTAGGACAGTCCTACAAATTGCAAAAATAAGTGACCCAGGGAGAAAATTATAGAAGTCTACTAAACACTGAGTGCTGTGACAGATAGGGAATGGTTATCCTCTGCCTCTTCTCATATGAGGTTTGGAGGCATCAGGTGGAACTAGAAGAAGCCTGCTCACAACAACAAATGAGGAAATACTCATTTGCAAAATTTGCAGCTAAGCTGTGAAGGTCTTTGCTGCATGGCACAGAGGCTACTAAAATTTTACAAGGATTCAAAAAATGATTCATTGAATTAATGGAAAGAAATACCTGGTGATCACTAATTCCATTACAACCCCACTATGAAGTGCCTGGATCAAGTGCCAGCAGATATGAGGAAGACATTCAGGAGTCGTTTTCGCAAGCTCCCCCAGACACTTCCTCTTGCCTTAGCACGCCCTGGGTGTGCACCACTGGTCCCACTCACTGTGATGGTTTCCACGTCCCTTTGCTCAACATACATGTGAAGTTTATAAGTTTCTGCACTAATAACAGGTGGGCTTCCAACAAATTCTCCCTGATAAGTTACCTCTCCAAAATCCAGAATGGCAAAATAAGTATGAAGCTGAACTTGAAGAGCTTAAATCAGCATTTACCGACTTTAACATTTTCTTCTCCCAGTTCTTTACACTTTACATGTTTTGCATTTGCATTTTAGATTAAGCCCTAGGAGATGTGTGTAAGATTAATGCGTGATTGGTAGCAGCTTCAGGATATTCAGGTAGCAGTAATAAGAGTATTATTGGCAGTGAATATTCATAGGGATAGATCAGCTCAGAGGCTTAAAAGACACATCCTGGAGGGGTGGATATAAAGAAAAATGGGGGCAATCAAGTAAATGAAGCAGAAAAGGTGTAGGTTTATTGGCCCTTTACAGTCACTGTCTCTGAGCCTCCTTCAGTTCATAATTACTATTGCCGGAAGATAACAGCTATTAGCAGTGGCTGCAGATCCCTGGGCTCTTTGAAGTTCTGAACAATAGACCACAGGAGGTACTACAGGACCTTCTTCATCTTCTCTCTGGTCTACACCATCTCTGGGTCATGCAAACTGCTGACGGTTGTTCCCACCAGCAGCGTTCTCCGTTGCCTTTGATAGCAGCCACCCCTGTAATAGCTTTGAGGAACAGGTTTCATTTCAGTAGAATAAAAATCATTTGTTGCCTGATCATATCAAAACAGCTGCAAGGAAGGCAGTCCCTCTATCTGCATGGGCAGAAAGGAGCTGGTTTGGGCAGTGTCGAGATCCCGTTAGGGAACTTTCTCTTCCTTCGGCCATCTGGTTGAGCCCAGTGACAGCAGCACCCCAAAGTCCAAGCTGGGTTCACCTTGGGTATGAGTTTATATGTGGGAAATAAAGCATTGGGCTCATCCTCAGATCCCACAGGCACAGTGAGATGCAGAGGGCACAGAAGGTCAGCACTTATCTGTCAATTAAACCTGCAATCTAACAATAAAATCTCAAAACAAAACCCAACATGGCTCTTTAATTCAAGTGTTTTCCTTAATTGCTTGCAGTTTACTAAGAGATTCCTCCTGTACACAACAAAAGTCATAGATATATTTTAATTTCTCCATAAGATAAAAACACTGTTTAACTGTTTGCCGTGTGGTTTTGCACTAATTTTATACCAGTAAGATGTTAGAACACAGCAGCCGTGTTTTCACATGCCACACGGGCACAAGCAGATGCTTTGTTGGCTTGCCCACTGCCAGCTGTTTCACCTGTTTTGTCTAGGGCTTTGCAGCACCAGTAATAAACAACTCCTGCTGAGCACGCGTTTTTATGCTTTCCATGTGCAGAAACCACAGGAAGGACAGAGCTCTCCCTGCCTGCCTGACACCTGCCAGGTGCTGCTCGAGACTTTCTGGACCGTTTTTGCACAACACCCTCGGTATGGCCCAGGAGCCTGCATGAGTGCCTTTGCAGATGGGGAAATTGCTTTGGTCTCTTCGCAGGTGTTCTCTGAATTAGCCAGCTCCAAAGGTGGAAGCAAAAACACCCTCTCCTTGGATCACAGAAAATAGGTCAGAGGAAATTAATGGATCCTCAAATCTGGTCACTTACTATCCCGAGTAACCACATGATGTAATCACGTCCATAAGCAGCAAGGCTTAGCCTGTGCTTTTCCTATATCAAAGCTGCTGCAGAGGCCCAGAGTTCTGATGGATAGAAACCTTGTTCTGGAAAAGAAAGTATCACAGCTTGAGTTTTAATTGTGGCCAGATGATCTCAATTTGTTCCTGTTCAATTGGTTCCTCAACACCAGCCTTAGACAGCTCCTCTCACTCCCAGCTGCTCAGGTACCTGTCAGTGTATAATCATTTCTGCTCTCAGTTTCGTTTCTGTAAGTGAAGGTGTGAGACTGAGGGGAGTTCATCTGGACCACCAGTTTGTTGTCTGAGTGAGTACATGGTGGGGTGACAGCAGCATCGTGGAGTGCTGGAAATACCATGGGAGGTTGGAGAGAGGGCTCTGCCATAGCTGGAGGTGGAACTGCCCCCTCTTTATGTAATGGCGAAGTGGTAAAACGTTTCTGATCCCTAAAATAGTGCTTTGCTGTAACCAAAGCAAGGTTGTCCTTTGAACAGTGTAAATGCAGATCTCCTGTGTGAGCAAATTGCCTTTAGACCTTGTTCTTTGATTTATCTCCTCTTGCTGTGTGTGGGGCATGACAGAAGGCACTCAACTCCAGTCTTGCTTTCTACTTCAGCAGATTTCAGTCTGTCCTGAGATACTGCAAGAGACTCTGAAGAAAGCCCTCAGGATCTCTAGAAAGCCTCTCCCCTGCTCCATCTCTAGGGCTGGGTTTGGCTCTGTTTTTTGCTGTGGGTGTTGCCTGCTTCCTCAGGGCCTCCCAAACGATGCCTGGAGATGCTCACTGCATCTCTGACTCTCTGCCCGCCATCCCAAAAACTGTCTGAGGCAGATGGGCTCAACTGTTTGCCAGAAAAGGGCTGCCTCTCCTTGGAGAGGACTCTGGGGAGCTGCAGCACAGCAGTGCTGGCAAAGCCTCTCTGTCTCCCAGAGGGAAGCACAGGGTGCACAGGTCCTTCACGGCCAGCGGGCAGCACCCACATTACGTACGTGTATTGGCAGTATGTGAAGCTAGAATTTGTGGGCAGAGATATGTTGTAGCGCCAGGGCTATTCCCCTTGCCTGGGCCTCTTCTGCATCAAGCTAGACCAGCTGGGTCCCATCCTACCCTGCTCACCCCTGCGATGACCTGTGCCTTCCCTCGTCCTCCTCCAGCCCCTGTTAAAGAGGTAGAAAACAAGACCTGCATTGCAAGCTATATAGCCCCAAATCTTGAAAGCTTCAGGATAACACAAGCCTCTTGTTGGAAGCCACTCATCTACCATAGCCTTGGCTTACAAGCTGAATCTACCTGCATTTCTCCTGGAAAACTGTTCTCCTAGCCATCTGACATGACCTGAGTTCATGGCTCTGCTGGAAATCCTTGCTGTCAGACTTGTGATTCAATATGCTTGGCTTCTAGCTCTCCAGGGTGGTTGTTGCCTGACCTTCCCTGGTCTAGCATGCTGGACTTCAGATTCTTCTTTTTGTCTCCAATGGGGCTCTTTCCTTACTGAACTCTTCATTCCCAGCAGCCTGTGCCTTTTCCTACCCCCACCATTGTTATTCTAGGAAAAGCAAAACCTGTTTCCTCCTTGTGGACCTGAAGGACCTCTAGTTCTGCACTAGTGTTGACGTGGCACAGCTTCACTTCTTTCCTTGCTCTCATTTTTTTTGCATGTCCAAAAATCTCAGTGTTACTTACTGATCAACTGTTTGCTGCAAACAGAGCACTGCCCACTGCTCCACCTCTCCATCTGACCCTGGGCTGTGCAACTTCACAGGGCTCCCTCCCCCACTAGCTGGAGGTGGCTGTGCAGAATTCTCCTGTGCTACCAGCAAGTATGTTTTACTCTTTATTTTGGGTTCGGTTTTCCCTGAGCTGTGCAGCACAGACCCACTTGGCTGTTGCTGGTGATGCAAGCAGCTCCTGCGGTCTGGAGCTGCCTGCAGTTCTGCTGCGTAAGACATTTCCTTGCACCCATGTTACTCTGAGTCTTCCCTGCTCCTACTGCTTTGCCAACAGCCTGCCTTGCCTGCGAAAGCAAGAACCTTACCTCTTGTCCCAGGAAGTAGGGTATGGCAAGATATCAGTGACCCAGCTCTGTGCTAGAGCTGGCTTGGGGCATGGGTTGCCTGTGACCTGGGAACTAGCTGAGTATGGGCAAGTCTGTGGTTTGCTAGGAGGAGATAGGTGTGGAGCTGTTGGAAGGGGTCTAGGCTGTGATATGGTTTGTTGCTGGGTAGCAGTCAGGCTGGTCCTGGCAGCTCCTGAGCTGAGGCAGGAGCTCACCTCTTTGGCAGCCACTAGTTACGTTCCCTTTTTAACCCTTTTAATCAAGATCTCTGGGTCTTCTCTTTGATTTCCCTGCGCTATGTGGACTTGTGCTTCAGTTTCTGATGAGTGGTACAAAGCTGATTTTTGCTGAAGTGTTTGCAGGCTTTGAGATGTTGCAAATGTTCCTGCTGCCTGGGTGTGAAGCACTGCTCTGTACCAGCAAGTGGGGGGGACGGCCCCAGCTCTAGTTCTCCACTGTGGCTCCATCAGAAGTCTGGCTCATAGGAGATGGTGTGGAGCACGCTAGGCTGACAGCATGTATGCTGGAGGACAGAACTGGGGTTCAAAATAATGACAAATGGAAGAAATCTGCAAATCTACACTATATTTCTGCAACAGACTTGTGAATACAGAAAGTTTAGTCAGATTTTGCTGATACCTGTTGATGTCAAATACACTTTGATCTTTGCCTCCGCACTCCTGTGTTTCCGTAGATGCTGTCCTGCAGACAGGAGAACCTGTGCCTGAAGGCAGCAAGAGTTGTCTGGGGGACATATTGTAATGGGTGGCTTGTTGTGCAACCACCATGAGATGGCATGGATGTTAGCTTCTGCCAGGCTTTTGGGTTTGCTTTTTTGCTGCGCTGGTGAAGACCCCGCTGTGTTTCCTGCCACAATTTTGGCTCTGCTGTAGCACTTACCCTTCAAAATGCCCTTTATGTCCAGGTTGCCCATCACCTCCCAGCTCAGTGAATCAGACTCTCATTAGCTCTTGTCCCCTGCTCCTTTTTCCCACTCTGCTGCTTTAATCCTGCTCTGAGCTGACAAGCAAAGCACATGGAACCAATGGCTAGGTTTCGCAGTCAAGATGTGAGGGGATTAGGTACCATACGGCAATGGTGTAATATGTATGTCCCTGAGCTCCTCAGCACATTTGCTGGCAGGTGTGCATCCAGAAAACAGGATGGTGGCTGTCCTGTGCTCACATGGGTGCCAAAGGACTTGACGGCACTTCACTGGTTGTATACATTGGGTTGTCTTTACTTGCTTCTGTTTGAGGGCTCACAGTCCGGGATTGAGTTTGGTGACCCTTCTAACTTACTGCCCTTTGAGTAAGTGTCACTTCTTCTTATGACCTCTAGCAAGGGAACTGCTGGCAAGCTCATTTTTGGCAGAAAAGTTAACAATATAATTTCAGCTCAGTGAAGAATTTCCTGGCAGTGGCTATGGGTGTTCGAACCTCGAGAAGGTTATTAATGCTCCAGTGAGCAGAAGAGTAAGGACTACCTGACAAGGCTGATATTGTTGTGATAGGCAAGCTGAGCTTGTGCTCTCCAAGATGGTATAGAGGGGCCCAAATCGGCATCCTTAAACTCTGGAAGAACCTTTGTCCATGTTAAATCTTTAACTGGCCCATTTATCAGCTTTGGGTTTACCCCAAACTTCAGATTTAATTGCTTCTATGCTTTTGCAGATCTATTAGCTTACAGTTGTAGAAAAATTCACTGCAAAAATCGGCATGTTTCTCATTCAAAAGCAATGTGTGCTGACGAACATCAGCGTATAAACAGAGCAGAGACCTGGGGAGTGACAGTCCATTACAGACGGGCTGTGAGGCAGGAGAGGGGCAGTTCTGGCTGAGTTAGAGCCCTGAAGGGAGCAGCCAGTGGCAGAGAGTGGAGCACTGCCTCTAAACTCAGACTTCACGGGTTTTTGTAGAGTTTTGCAACTCCAATATTCAGACAGTCACAGGTTTCTGATAATTTACTTGATGTCTTAGAAGGTATTGCAAAAGCCTAATCATGCGGAGTGTTGCTTTGCTTAAAGAATAATACTAAGTATTGATATAATAGTGACACACACTGTAACTACCTAAAAGGAGGTTGTAGTGAGGCTGGTGTTGGTCTCCTCTCCCAAGTAACTAATGACAGGACAAGAGGTAATGGCCTCAAGTTGTGCCAGGGGAGGTTTAGTTTGGATATCAGGAAGAAGTTATTTACTGAGAGAGTGGTTGGGCGTTGGAACAGGCTGCCCAGGGCTATGGTGGGGTCACCATCCCTGGAGGTGTTCAAAAAACAAATAGATGTGGTGCTTCGAGACATGGTCTAGTGTCAGGGATATGTTGGGGTGAAGGTTGGACTTGATGATCCTAGAGGCCTTTTCCGACTTTAACGTTTCTATGATTCTATGAAAAGTGTTCTAAAGCACTCCTTTAGCATCTGACATATGCTAGTCCAGAAATGTCCCTTCTTATGTGGAACATCCAGTAATGATGCCTCTGTGCCATGTGGCATCCCGTTCATCCTCCACATTCATTATTTCTATACTTTTGAGTTCTCATTCTCTTCAATGTCTGATGTGTGAGGTAGGAGAAAAGGGGGAGAAATGAATAAATCAGAATAATGAAGAAGAAAATTTGCTCCGTTTGCAGTCAGTTTGGAACAGTCTATATGTAAGCCTTTTTGATGAAACCCAGAATGTAGGAGTACTAGTTGTCAGCAAGAAATAGTATTAATAGACAACTGCAAAATATTCTTTCCACAGGAAAGGCCTTGCAGCCTGAGGCAATATTTCCACAGTTTTCCAATGGCTCTGGTCACTTATAATGGGTTTTCTCTATTTTATGCAGCTGCGGTCTGGCATGTTGTATGACTGGGAAAATTTTCAAGTTATGATTTGCAGACACTGAGTTATTAAGATAGAATAATAGCTGCCTTTGTCTTTTTAGATTTTTTTTCCTGAGTTGGAACAATTTATTTTTCAAAACAGCAGGCTCTGAATGTCTTTGGTTTTTCTAAAGGCAGGATGGTTCCATCCTCTCTGTGTGAAAACATGCAATGAGTTTTTCAACCTCTTCTCTTAGCACACAAAACAAAGGGTATGGGCTCCTGGATTTTATTTTTCCGTTGGCTTCTGCAAAGCTCAGGTAGTCAAGTCCTCTAATCCTTTTTGTGCCTCTATTTATGCCTGGGACACTTACCTGCTTCCCACGTTTGTCCTGAAAATAAGCACTGCAGAAACTCAGATTCTTGTGTTGAAGGTATAAAGAGCAAATAGGTGCTGCTTTCTTGTTGTGCTGGTCTGGGAACAGGCTCAGCACCTGGGAAGGATGGGTTTGCACATGACAGCAAAGTGATGTGTGTTCTCATCTGATGCTGGAAATGTGTATTGTGCTTGCAAGGTGTAGGTCAGGGACTTCTTGTTCCTAATACTGAGCCTTTATTTTACAATTTGCTGAACAGCAGAGAATAGATGAATGCAGCCTGATCCTGGCTAGGCAATGGCCAAGCCCATGAAGAGCAGGTATGGTTTGCATAATGCTACAGTCTGCACTGACAGTTTCCTTATGTGGAACATAACGACAGCTTCAGAGAATGTCTCATTCCAACAAGAAAAAACCCTAGGCAGTAATGTAGAAATAACTGGCCTGTCTTGATCCATGGAAGGAGAGCTCACTTGCCCGCAGGCTGATTGTGCTTGTGCTTGGCTATGGGAGATATTGGCTCCTGATCCTCCCTCCCTCCTGTCTCATTTCTGGATCTCATCCTCAAAATTGCGCACATGTTATAGTGCAAAAGTGGAAGAAAAATCCAAGGAATAAATAAGGTAACAGGAATACCATGAAACTTTTATTCTAAACATTTTCCTGGAAATAATTCCCTCTTTTGCTTAAGCTCCCAGGAGAACTCCCCTGGCTATCAGTGGGGGTGCTTCTGTCACTAGAACTGTCTTGAACCATATCTCCAGGCACTGACCGTCACCGAGGCCATGTGTCTTCGCCAGTAGGTTTGGATATGCAATAGGGGTGACAACTCCTGTCCATCTGTAGTGCCATTTTAATAAACAGTGAATGGCAAAACTATGCACCAAACCCACTGAAAGTCCAAAGCAAAACATCCTCAAAGGAGTCCAGTTTCACTTGGTGTCAGAAAGGGAGTTTCTAAATCAACACTAGTTCTGCTTGTCTAGTAAAAAAGAGCAAGTTAATTATTGCCTGCCTGACACAGAACTGGTTTTGTGTGATTTGCAGATCCTGATCCTTGTCTCCTTTATCCGCCTTTTTTTTCTCTCTCACCACCCACACAAAGCTTCTCTTTCTACCTACTTCTAGCTCCTGTGTGATGATACTAGTTATTACCTCCATTCGTCGTGTTAGGCTCAAAATACTCTCTGACATCAGCCTCCTGCCGTAGCTGATGGAAGCAGCCCTGTCATGCTGGGCACCTGGGGGGAGCAGCCCAGAACCCAGCAGCTGTCCTGACCTGCTGCATGACCACAGGCAGTGACAACCAGCAAGATCTATCCAGCTATCAGCACAGCAATCGCTGAGTGTGTTCTGCAGGCAGCACAGCTGTATTGCCTTAAACAGGTAAAACTGGCAAAAAAGAAAGGTAATTGAGTAGCAGCCCAGGAGAAAGCCTTATTTTGTGGATTCTGTTCAAACCTAACCTGGAGAACCTTCTTGACTTCCCGTTCTAACATTGCAAATAGGTGTTAGAGAGTTCTTTTACAGCTGAATTTTCGGTTAACACAGTAAAGACATCTTTGGTGAAAATTCTTTAAAACAGCCAGTGCCTTGCTCATCTGTCTATCATTGTTTGGAGAAGTGTGTTGGTATCTGCACAAATATGCACAGGTACAGCACAAAATGAATTTCAATAAGAGGATTAATATACTTTTGTATATGTTAATATTTTGCTGACCTTTATTTTTTTTCAACCCGTGAGGTATTCTATAGGCTATGTCTTGGCCAAGGGAGAAAAAGCCCTTATTGTGGATTATATAAAGGCATTTTCCATAAAAAAGCCATGCCAGAGAAGAGCAATTCTAACAGATCATTCTGCAGCTACTTCCTGTGCTCAGAACAGCTGACTGAGCCTGTTTTATCTCCTATGTACAGCAGTTCAGAAAATGCAAGACACCTGGATCTTAAGATATAGGATGGTCAGGCCAAATTCCAGGAGCAAGATGCTGATTGCCCTGTACTAGGGCATTTTATTGGAAAAGCTGTGTCTACTCTTTGCTTCCAGAGAAGAGATGCGATGCTTCTGGATTTACTCTAAAGGACACCCTTGTTCACAAATGCTCTGACGTTAGAAGGAACTCCTCTAACCTGAAAGACAGATGGAAAAGGGACTGAGGTGGAAAGCAGAACAAGCAACAAATGATACTGTTATAAGAATCCAGGTGTACAATCTGTTCTGTCACTGCTGGCTCCAAAGAGTTGTTTGGATGGAGGAGATAATGTTTGATGTGGGAAAAAGACTAGGTTAAACTGGACTACGGAGTGAAGCCAGATCTTGACTTAAATTTATCTTAAATTTGTTTGTTTGGAGACTGTGTGCCAATTGCACAGTCTCTTGACCTGGGTCTCAAGCTGGCTTTGTACACCCACTTGGTGGTTTCTTCCTCTTCAGAGGTGATGAACCCCTCAGCTCCTGNGGTTGGGGTTTTTTTTTTTTTTTTTTTTTTTATGGTTGGGACACTGGGCCTGACGTCTCAGGTATTATTATCACGTACTTAAAGTGGACTTCAAGGATGCTACTTTTAATATTTATCCCACTGTGAAGGAGTATGACTCTGTTCTCTTTTTTAAAGTCAGCTGATAGAAACGCTATTGCAGGCATTCACAAGGTCCTCATTTTCTGTTTGTGTTTCTAGTAGGAAGTAAATCAAGAAGCTTTTCATGATTCAGCTCAAAGTTGTTTCTCCGCCTGCTACCTTCTCGTGTGTACTACAGACCAGAGTAAAGTTGCACTGATTTTTACCAAGGAATTGCTTCTTCAGACAGAAATTAAAAGGAGAACTGGAGCTAGGACTTGAAGTTATTACTGTGAATTTACATATGAAAACTTGCTGTTAACAACTTTCCACATCACAAAAATTTCTCATGGAAGAAATACACCACTTGATGAAATTACCTATTAGAATATTATTTTTTTTTTCTGAGAGACTTAGTTGTTTGACCATGTACAAATATTTTTATATTAATTCAGCTGGCACTGCAGTGTGTTCTAACCATTGTTGGAGTAAGCACACAAGAATGGAAATAAAAGAACAAAGATGCCTTGATGAAATAGGCAATTCTCTGAATACAATAACTAGAGGAGACTTAAAACTAAACTTCTCTATAATGTGGTCTTTTATTATTTTGCAAGATTGTTCTTTTAACAAAAAGGACAAGTACGTATCTGTTTGTTATCCAGATGTTTCCAGATACCTCTGCCAAGGCCGGTCCTGCTGAATGCAAGGCAAGTGATGCAAGAAATTAATGGGCAGCAGAACAGGAAAATGCTGCGGTGCTTGCCGGGGAACACAGTTACCCTGGACAAGACCTTGCTCTGCCCCAAATGCTGCACATGCATCTGCCCACGGGCTCCTGAAAAAGAAGCAAATGTTTCTCTTCCAAGAGGCATTTATGTACCTGATGCTTTAAGTGAAAGAAAGCTTTTCGTTGGTTTTGAAACAAAGCTGTGACTTCCATTTTCCCCCTGCCCCAGCCTTCCGCGAGAAAGGTTCAGGCCTGTTTGGGTACCAGGAGGGCAGCTCGCTGTGGTTTCTCGCACTTGCTCTTGCTGCAGTAACGCTCATTCCCCTCCTCAGATCCTGTCCACAGGGAGCTCAGCCGAAGCAGATGGGACCCTCCGTCCCTTGTCCCATGACAGGCTGCAACAATTACATTACAGAAATGCAGAGAGGTGGTATCTGCTGAGTTCCCTTGTGTTATTCCCTGTTGAAGCCTTCTGGGGCTCTTGAGCGCCTCTCTGCCTTTGCAGCCACGGACCTCCCCTGAAGGGTGGGAGCTGCTCTGCAGCAACAGCTGGGACAGTGATGTCTCTGCTCCAATACTTCTCTAGCTGTCTGCTAGCGCTTTGTCAAGTCTGGATGTAGCATCACAGTGGAAGCTTCTGCTCTTCTGATCATGGCTGCATCCTTTCCAAAATTGTTCCTTCTCCAGCTCTTTGGCAGTTTCACTGTGACCATGAGGGATGAAGATTAACTAGCAGGAACTGGGGCATTACCAAGAGACGGGGCTCAGGAGGTTGAAAACTTGTCCCAGATGACTAGTTTTTATGGACTGGGAGCAGAATTAATCTGTGTGTCTTGGTGTGACTTCATTCTTTTGCCTAGAAGAGCTAAAGCTATGTGTGATATCACAGGCACAGCCAGCTATGGCAGGAGCTGGGGGCCTCGGGCACACAGCTTGGGACTGGTGCTTGGACTAAAGAGCTTCAAGGCAGGAAATAACCAAGTGTCAAGTCCTGTAGGTACACACAGCTTGGTATCCAGAGCTACCCACGCTGAGCTGCCCCACTGCAACAGCAGAACGACCTGCTGCTCAGACCCTGAGGATAATCCCTCATCAGCTTCATAAACCAAATGCAGCCTCTCTGTTTCTGCCTTGGGCAATAAAGACCTGAAAGGACCTGGTGCGGGTAACACCAAGAAAAGCTGAGGAAAGCTTGAGTCTCCTTTGTGAGTGTGGCAGCGGTGCTAGTACTTCTAGCAAGGCTCTGCAGTGAGGTTGTTGGGCTCTGGACGCTGGTAGCTCACAGCTGCAGGGCCAGCACCAGAGCTCTGTGCTGCCTTGATAAAAACCAAACCGGTTGAGTGGTGCTAGGTGTCCTTGTGGCTGCCTAATAGAGCAGAGGTGCTGATTTTTTAATTGTTGTTATTATTTAGCACTGTATTATAATGTCCAACTTCTAAAAGTGCTAGTGGAGCAAAAACCAAGGAATGCTCCTGCTCTCACCATTGCTGTGACACTGCAGGGACAGATGCAGGACCATGCAGGGGCACACAAAGTGGCCCCACTTAGATCAAACCCCTTTCTGCATATTCATGTCCTTTACAGGACTGTGCTTTTTAGGCTCAGTTTTGTAATTCTGAATTTCAAAGACACATCCATGACTAACCACTTTTGTGTAAAGCTAAATTATGGCAGTAAAAGACTTCTCAGTTATTAGCCTGGCACAAAACACTACACCACGAGCAGGCAGCAGCAGGTTTAAATGAGCTCTGCAGGCTCTCAAAGATGATACCTACAAAGGGGATACAGCTTAGGGTGAGGACTGGACAGTCTGTATGACCACATTACTTAAACAGTGATGGGAAGCAAATGGTGAGTATCTACAGCAAGCCACGAGGGAAGTACTAGGTGGGAAAACAGGTTGTGAAGTTTGGTCTCTGAGGGAGATGCAGAGATCTCTGCACAGTTCCCACACTTGTTCCAAACCAAGGATTGTTAATTTTCTGGCTATGCAATTAGTCTGTTTCACTGTGAAAGCTCAGCGATGGATATTTTACTATGTCCCTTGGGAACCTCATTCATTAGTTTATAATTTTAATTAAAATTGTGCTTCTTGATTTCTTTGAACTACTGACTTCACTGGAGTGGTACCATTATCTTGCAGAACAGACGGACACACCTGATGCTGGCTGGCTCCAACCAGTACTGTGCGTGGACCCTAAAGAAAGCCAGAAGGCCTTGGCACCTCTAGTACTTACAGGCACGTGCTGTTTCTGGCAGCATTTCCCTGATATGATACCTCGTGCGCCCATCCACTGTGCCTTCAGGTCCCATTGTTGTTCCCACCCCTGGTGAACAAGCCATTAGCTTCCTTGGTGCTGCGAGACACTGGACATGTCTTCAGTGGTTGACAAGGCAGATTAGAGATGCAAGGGGCAGCCTGGGTTTGTGCAGTCACACAAGTGTGCTGCTGGTTGTGGAGATGGAAGAGAAAGGGAATATACCAGTAAAGAGCCCCCCATGCACCTTAGCTGGTGGTGCCTGGCTGACACACAGCCACATCAGTCCAAAACTTTACTGGAGATTAGCAGGGGAGAGATGTATTAAGTGCTCTGCAGAGCCTGAACAATGAAATTAACCTACAAGTGAGGAAAGAGCCTGTGCCAAGAGATTTTTATCTTCCATGAATGAGCTGGATACCGAGGAGCTCCTGGCTTTTATGAAAGGCAGGAAACTCAAGCTGCTATTTTATGAGCCAAGAGATCTGACCACTGTGAAGCAACGTCTGTGTCATTAACTTGGCTAGACGGCCCAGAATGTGTCAGGACAAGGGTGGTGACTAATACTGCTAGAAATGCTCCCGAATTACTCGGGAGCAGCTGCTCTCAGGGCACCCGCTGTGCCCGCAGGGTCTGTCCCAGCAGCACAGGGCAGCGGGGGCACCTCTGCCAGCTCCCGGCCTCTCTGGGCAGTGCTGCAGGTACTGCTCCCTGGCCAATTCGCACAGTACCTTCTTACAGTTCAAAGTGCAACCCTGCCCAAACGTGGGAGGAGGGAAGCAGACAGCAAGGGAGAGGAGCAGTGTGTTTCTAGGAAATGGGATGACTTTGCTGGCTTGGGTGTCTCCACGTAACTGCACCCACTACCCTGCCCTGTCTCCTGCTCTTCACAAATGAATCCCTTTGGTCTGGAAATGAGTTTGGTTTCTTGCCTTGGTTGCCCCAGCTGCTGAGGCACACCAGGCGCACCCTGGCCAGCCTGCCATGCTGGTGTCAGTGGCTGAAACAACTGTTTCCTCTCTTGTGCCGCTTTTCTGCTCTCTTCTAGAGAGGAACGAGGCCTCCTCTGTTTTTCTTTTGCAGCCTGAACTATCCAGTCATTTAGCCCTTGCTGAAGCAGACTGATTTCCTGGTGGTCACCTCTTTTGAGTCTGTTGAAATCAATCCAGCTCTCTTGAATGTAGACAGCAAAAGCAAACATAATTTCTTGTGCCAGAGATGGAAATGGAATATCAAACCCAATGGCAGACTCTTAAGGACCTGCAGGAGTAATTCCTCTCCAGGCTCATCCTGCCTCTTACTGTTTTTCATTGTCTCCCTTGTAGCCAGTTCCTTCCTACTTTGTATCTTGTCTTTCAGCAGAAGCATCTTTAAAAGTTTTCTCATCTCTCTTTGATGCTGTGTCAGCTGCTTCTGTGAAGTCCAAAGGGATGAGCTCCAAGGGGATTCCTTTGGCTTTCGAAGAAAGAACAAAGTCTGTCAAAATTTCTCTTTGCAAAGTCCACATTTAATGTTACTGTATTATCCATTATCTTTTACTACTTCAAAATTTAAGTTCTAGCTTTCTACTGCAGTTAGACCACTGGGCCTGAAGTGGTGGGGCCTGAGTTGTGGGCCTCAAGTTGGAGTTGGCCTGTGAATGAGTCACAATCTAGCAGAATGTTTTGGTTTTCCTATTAGCTTCATGTTCCAGAGGCAGAACCTGGCCCACCTGTGCCTCTGTGGCTCTGCCCTCACCCAGGTGGTTGTGGTTGGGGTGGTGGGTGAGGCCAGGATTATATCAACCAGGGACCGAGCAACTGGAAGGGCTTCCTGTTGGGTGTGGCTTCTGTTGGGGCTGTTTGCATCTTGCTGAATTCTCTTGGTGGTGTCCTTCCATGTGAAGGGTCACTGAGGAGCCATCTCTGTCTGTTGTGTCCATCAGGTGATGCTGGCACCACAGTGGGCAGTGGAGGAGCTGGGCCCACAGGAGCTTATGGCAGGACTGTCTGAAAGAAGACTTCTGAGGGGATGTTGCTGAGTTCAGTGCTGGCCTGTGTGATCAGGCAACTGATGGCAGCATAAAACGATGATGGCTGAACCAGCACAAAAGGGCCTCAACCTTTCCTTGTTAAGTTTCCCTTCTTAACTATCAATATGGTTTTGTATTTCCCTAATCATATAGTAATGTCTCAGATGGGCTCAAATACGGCTACTTCTGCAACTACATGTGTCAGTCCACTCTAGCGGAGTTTGTGAAACTGTGTTTTTTTCCCCCCATCTCTGGGCAGAAAAAAGAGGCAATTACAGTGTTTATTTATCATATTATCCATCTTGTGGTTTACTTCATATCCCACACTACTGTTAGCTTGCAGCCAACCTGAGATTAGCATTTCTCCTATTTTCTCTGTAAAAAGACCCTCCCTTCTCCTTTCTTTGGTCTACTAAACTTTTCTGTTTGTTTAATACCTTCTCTGAGGCGCCTCTTGGTCTGAGGATTGCCAGAGGTGATAACCAAATGGTTTTGAACTGTCATGTATTGGTTCCTTTGTTTTTAGTCTCTATTCGATTCCCCTTGGAGTCTCTGCATGCTCCAGCTACTCTTCTAAGGTGCTGAAGTGGGGACTTGGGCTTGCAGCGCTGCTCCAGACTTTACCACTTTTGCATGAGATACAAGTCCCAGAGCAGTTTAAAAGCTTTTCTTCTACTTTTGGTCCTTGAATTCATCAGTCTAGCTGATTTCTCATTTCCTAAAGCTGATCAATTTGCCATTTGGAATTGGGAATTTGGAATACGACCTATGTTTCTTAATTAATATGTCTAAATTAATATGGGCTCAATTGATAATAATTTATTTTTACCGATTGCCTTTTCAGGAGCTCTGCTACTGAAACTGTACACTGGAGCAACCACCACCACGTGTCACTCTCAAGGGTTGTACTCGTGGCACTGCAGTCTCCTGTGTCTGCACTTCTTTGCATTCCTTTCATGCTGCCTTCATAACTGTCCTCATCTTTGTCTCTGCTTCCCAAGCAGATAAATCTCTGCTCTCCTGTTCACTGCCCTTGGCTGGTGACTTCTTAACTCCTTCACTCTCCCGCCTCCATCGGCCCTGCCCTTTCATTTAGAGCTCAGCGGTTCATGGTCCATCAGCCGAGAGTGAAGCTTAAATAGGAAAAGGCTTATTCACGCGGATCAGGTGATGGGGCGCTCACTGCTAAGCCTGGCCTGGGGAACAAAGCATTTTTGGGGCTTGCCAAGTTGCCTCTAAGGATGCAAAAACCACCTCCTGTGCAATTCCCTCCCTTAACAGAGTGGATTCAAACCTCCCCACATAGCCATAGGGTGCACGTGATTATGTAGGCACAGAGCAACATTCATGGCTGCTGTGCCCTTGGAGGAACTGGCAGAGGCTCACAGCTGGCTTTAGCTTACTCTCTATCAGCTTTAGCTAAGAATTAATAGCATACAAGCTTCTTCC
The DNA here is from genome assembly GCA_013400335.1 of Eurystomus gularis. Taxonomy (NCBI): domain Eukaryota; kingdom Metazoa; phylum Chordata; class Aves; order Coraciiformes; family Coraciidae; genus Eurystomus; species Eurystomus gularis. Next base: position 595,918 of record VZZY01002809.1, read on the forward strand.
ATACCCTCAAACTTGGGCAGCCAGAGCCTTCCCTTGTTGCTGTTTGCAGATATCCACATTCTGGTTAATTATATAATTGAGATGTTCCTGGTGATTTAAAAGACTTCTGACTAAGCTATTGGCATAAAGGGGAAAAACTGAAAGCCAGAGTCAGGGGGAATCAAGAATTCAACAGAAGCCTTTGAACCAGCTTTCATTTACATATGAATAACATTGATCTGCAAAGGGAATTGTGTCCAGCCATTCCCAACAGAGGCACCAGGCAGAAACTGGTTCCTTGCTGGGAATGCTCCCCCAGTTCCTACTAGGATTGTTTTCTCTACCACGCTTTCATGAGCATGTATTTCTGCCTAGTTACATAGGATCTCATCCATATATAAATTCCTTGATCTCAGAGACATTGAATCACAGAGTCCAGATCGACTGTGGTATGTGGAATAGCGACAGAGGTATGGTCCTGGAGGTCTGGGAGTTATCACAGGCTGATGTAGGAACAGAAGCAGCAAGGAAGATGTTAAAGTGCCTCGGTGCGTGTTCTGGGTGGTGGGACCGTCCTGCAGGGACACTTGCTCTGCTGCTCGGGGGCAAGGTGGTTGCTCCATTCTTGATGCCAACCTTGTGAATTGCTTTAGCTTCTTGATGTCAGAGACGAAGGATTTTGCAGGTTTTTACTTAGAGGAGGCACTCGAGCATAATGTATAGCCTATAAACTGCTTAGGAGGCTCTAAGCTTTACTTACCATTCCTTCTGGGGTAACCAGCGTCATGTGCCTAGTCTGACTAATGCTTTTTGAGATGCAGTAGATTAAAGGTGAATGTGTTGTTTTGGATTTAGCAATGAAGTGACAGCATTTCTCATCGCTCTTTGCTTACAGCTCATCATGGAAGATGAACTCTTCCTCTTCCTGAAACCTGACAGTCATCCCTGACTGACAACTGCAGTTCGGTGCTTACATCCCTGCCCTCTTCACACATCTGTAAACACACCTGTATGCTGCTGTCCTAGCGCCACGCTATGTGAGATATTATAGCAAGTTAAAGCTTCAATTTTCATATGCAGGTGTTTTTATTTTTCTACAATTTTTCTGAATGTCACTTAGAAGGTGTGGTCAGTAGGTTGGTGGTTTGCATTCTTACCTGGCCACATGTAAGGGGAAACTGGCCAGAAGTTTTTTGAGGAGAGTATAAGAAAAAAAGTCTTGCAAATAGACTGTCTGCCTCCCTCCACACAGGCTGATAATCCCTTGCTAAAGGGGCTTCTGCAGCTGCACACCTTCACTCCTATAACTAAGGCTGAAACTGTACTTTAATTTCCCAAATGGTCTGTGTTTTGGTCTTGTTTGAATCTGGATGTCACTCCAGATCCCTCTGACAGCATGGAAGGTAACAATCAGTACTTTCAGCCTGCCTCAGGACCCTCCATGCTCTCATTTCTTTCCTTTCTAAGAGCTGTCACCTGTGTTTTGCTGCTGCAAAACTTATCTTTTCTACTTGCCTCCAAAATATTTTTGGTACTGATAACTTTTAACCAAACTAGGTTTTGATTTGGGATTTCTTGCTTGGGTCAGAGGGAGAATTTTTACTTACAAGCACTCTGTCCTCTGTGCCTGCAGTGTGCTGCAGGACGTCTCATCTCTGTCTTACTGGAGCTGGTTTAGACTAACTCCACATTCACAGTAATTTGTGTTTAATCTGCTGTCCAGATCTAGCACTTCTGAGCCACTTCAGTCCATGCTCCTCCTTCCCCTTCCTATTTTGGGCTCTTGGGTGTGCTTCGGCGCTTCTTCTGCGTAGCTCAGCCTTTCAAGCTTCAGCTTACGTGAAATCCCCAAGACAGCCAGCTTATGTCACCATGATCCATCAGGGACAGACGCAAAGAAATCTGCAGCTCAGTAGAGCTGCTCTTGCTCTTGTTCCTCTGGGAAGGGACAATATAGGCTTAGTGAGAGGCAGGCACGCTGCAGAGTTGCATATGCAATGTTCTGACATTCGAACGAAAGAAAATAGTGTAAAACACAGATTTGTTACAAATCCCACTTCCGAATATGTGTTATACTAAGCAATTATTTGCTCCTGCGTTAGAATAAAAATTTAAATCAAACATCATGTACAGATGTGTTGATACTTCACTTAGCAATAGGAAATCATTTTTTTCATGAGATGATGTGAAAGTGTCCCACAGAGCTTGCCTGAGCACATGTCTAGGGTACCAGACACAGACAACGAATGTCTCCTGCGTCTTTCTTTGGTGGAGCTTGGCCTCATCCCATTCCCCTTCTGTCTCCTTCTGGCAGGGCCAATGGAGGCTCTAAGTGGGGAACTGCAGCTCTTTCTCTTGTTCTGCCAGAATTTCAGAGGGTGTCATCTGAAGGTCTGTTGTGCAGAAAAGCTAGCAATTTCTGTGTCCAGCTACAAACAGGCTGTCCCTGCCCCATGGCAAGCTCAGGGCATGATGCCCCAATCATGGTCACTCATTTCAGTGGAGCCTCGCATGTGGCTCTGCTCTTGATCTTCTGGGTGACCTTGATCAAGTCACTTTGCCTCTCAGGTCACCTCTCTCCTGCTCCTTGCCCTGCCAGCGTACAGGGACAGGGCTGCTCCTGCAGTACAGATGTGAGACAGCCCAGAGGTTCAGCTGGCCCCATGGGCTCCCCAGCAGGTACCAACAAGAGTGGAAAGAGACCGAGGTGCTGTACAGTGACTCGTTTGTCTGCACTGCCCAGCACAGCAGAGACCTGACCTTTAACAGAGCAGTCTGCCACCGCAGAAGACGTGATGGAGTTTAACACCTTGTATTTCTAATCAGGTAGCTATTATCTGCTTCTCAATCCCTTCTGGCCCTTACCAGAGCTATGTGCTATTTGTTTCCCAAACAGCCTTGTACCATGCTATTAAATGACGTGAGAATTTTGTGCTTGAGGAGCTGGGTGCAGGCCTGCTCTCCTAAATGGCTGTTGTTGGTCTGTGTTGCAAATTAACGAGATTGCACTGGGTTTGTAATCAACAACAATTAACTTGCCACAGAGCCTGCAAGAGAAATCCTCAGCCCACATCACAGGCTCCTCTGATCCTTTTCACAGCACACAAAGCCGTAGCTGCCAATGCCTTGCACAGACACAATCAAACAGCGTTTTTTCTGTACCGAAGCAGGGCTTGAGGTGTCTGCAGAGCTCTGTCACTCAGCCAAAGTCACCATTTGGTAGTGCAGAAGGGAATAACCCGCAATTAATGGAGTCCCACAGAAACCGGCTCTGTGTCCTGCTACCTTTGCATGCAGACTTGGCTCCCACCACCCCTGTGCCAGGCTGACCCCCCTTCACCAGCTGGAGGATGAGTGGCTACTGGGGATGCTCCCTTGTTGCAGCAAGGTACAGGCAAGCCTGAACTCCCTGCAGATCCCACAGGGAGGATCTCAGCATGCCCACCACGTTTCTACCCTAACCTGGCACTTCCCTCACTATTCCTCATGATGAAAAGTGCACCTAGAAATATGCCCTGGATGTAAGCCTCCAACCAGGGACCTACTAAACTTGTGTTGAGTTTCCTTTTAAAAAGTTCCCTTCTGCCCCACCAGTCCCACCCTTCCTGGTCTGTGCTGCTGTAGTGAAACCACTCCATTAGCTCCACATCAGGTCAAGGAGGTCTCTACCTTCTGGGACAGAGGAGCTTGTCAGGCTTGTTGCTTGAGGAATGCACCATCTCTGGAGCAGGGCCCAGCGCTCTGCTCTTTAAGTGAAGGCAGGGACCCAGCTGACCAGCCAGCTGTTTGTGCAGATAATTGCAATATCAGTGAGATATCATTAGATTATGTTTATTTTGTAATCAGTTATATTCAGGCTCTTATGGACACATCTTTATTATGTTCAATTAAAACTAATTGATTAACTGATTCTGGGGAAAGATTAGCATCTAAAAGCTACATGAGACTTACAGGGCTTGTCTATTTAGTAGTGCTTGACTTAGCAAGACCAAGCTATTCCAAATAAGTCAAAATGAAACATGAAGTCCATCAGGCACAAGTGAACGGGATGTAGGACCTGCACAGGAATTTGCACTCACTTCACACATTGCTGGTAATTGCCCGATTCATTTTTGCTGGTGTGCCTGAAGTGTCCTGGGTGTAAACTGGCTCAGCTGATGAAGGATGAGGACATCTGTGACGTGCCTGAGAAGGGCAGCCAGGAGGCAGTTCTTTTTGGGCCAGAGCATTCATTTTGGTACCTGTGGCAAGGGGTGCTTGCACATGTGGATGTGGTGGTAACTCTGGCATCTCTCCCCCTGCAGATGAGTACTGCCCTCATCCCTCCCTGCCCACCACTGGGAGACGGGCCCTGTCCACGTGGATCTGGCAGATTTCTAGAAGGTGAGGAAATATTCCTGGTTTTATCCTAAATGTCCTGAAATTTCAAGGTGTTGAGGTGTCATAGCTGTCCAGGGAGCTGAAAGAGACTCTCTGATCCATATTCTCTACATCCACTAACTCAAAGGTGGAGCAGCACTGTACCCAAAGACTCCAGATAAAATTGTACCAGCAGTATGTTTGAAAGCAGATAACATTGCTCCTGCAGAGGTGAACAGAAGATAATGGAGGAGCACTGTAATCAGCTTGTGAACACGGGGCTCACTATTTAGTGCCCATACTTTTCAAATGGCTTTTGGAAGTAAACTTTCATGGTTGATCACTTTTTTAACCTGCTCTCCCTCTGCTGTCCTCCTGTCTGTTCCCATATCAGCATAGATGTCCTGGCAGCTCAGAGACTAGTATTTTATTTCTCTCATTCCAGTTTTTGTTATGTATTGTTAGATTAAGATGGTTGCCTCTCTTTTCCTTCATTGAACCTGATATAATGTAAAAGCAGCACTGACAAAAGGGTATTACCTCAAAAGGGTATTTGTCAGCAAAATTCTCACTTATCTCAAAAGCAAAGTAACTCGATGCTATCCATGTCTCCACTGGGGCAAGAACAGGATTTTCCACCACTGTGAAAGCCCCAGACCACAGGACATGCCCTAGGTCAAATGCCTCAGAGTAGTTCTCTCTTTAAGTACAGATCTCAAAAGGAGATTTGCATCCCACTACACAGGCTTTCTCTAGGATGTTGATTCTTTCAGGCAAGACAGTACCCAATTTTGCATTGGAAAGCGACTCCAAGTCCCTCTGTGTACCGTGCAAAGGAAGCGTTACCCTAGCTGTGCAGCAGATCAGGTTTACTGTGAGCATGCGTAAGCTCAGCTCAGTCCCATCTCCAGACACCCAGCACCTGTGAGATCCAAACCCAAAGCAGGATGCAAGCCTCCTGTCCATATATACCTTTGGCTGACAAAATAAACATGAATCCACTCTGATTTCCTCACCCGTCTCCTGCTTGTAACATACCGAGGCTGAAGCTGCAGGACCAAATGCACCATCTCCACCAGATACTATGTTACATTGATACTGACTTTTTCACTAAAAATCTCTGTTTGAGTCTTACAACCTGTAGCTGTGGTTTACCCCCTCCCTTTCAGCTCCTTTATGGGCTTCCGAGTGGGGAGAGAACTTGCTGTAGGAAGAACAATGGAGGGAAAACATCCACCCTTTTCCCTCAATTTACCTCTGTCTTGCAGGAAATAAATGACAGGCTGCAGATGTCAAAGAAGAGGCAGTGTTTATTTATTCAATGTAGTTCCCTTCTGATTGGTATGTGCCTGCCCTCTACACGCTACTCATGTAAAGTCATAAAATCCATGTCTTGGTTTTACTGCCTTGTTTCTTCCACCTGAGGGAAAACAACCTTGTAAATTCTGGTGGCTCTTGGGGGAGGGGGCAGGACTATTGAACTCCCTGGTGGTGGAGCAGCTTTTCAGACTTCCCTCATCCTCAGAGGCCAGTGGGTCTGTGCACTGTCCAGTGCCAGGAACTGACTGCAGCAGCATGCCCATTCTTTCAGTAGAGAAGTTCATCTGAATATCTAATTACAGTACGTCATAGCATGCTTAGACAGGGCTAAGCAGGTACAACTCCTTTGGCTTTGTGGGGTAGGTGTCTTGCTCTGGATCCAAGCCTGCTGTTTATTTTTAAACATTCTTAGAATTCAGATGAAATTGCTTCCAGCTGCTTTCACAAAGCCCAAATATTGCTAGGATCCCACATGATGTCCCTTTTCTGCCAGACTGTGGCCTCCTATAGAGAGTTCTTCAAAGACCAGTTTCAATGAAAACAAATTATTTTTGGAATATAATTGCCTCTCACCCCCTTAAATTTCATAGTGCCCCAAAGAGTTTCCTGTAAATAGATCCCATTCTGTAGAAGAGCCATGCTATTCCGCAGTGCTGATGGAAGCCAGCCCTTGCCAGGCTCTGCTCCATTAGCAATTCTTGGATAGGCAGTGCTTAAGTAGCTTGTTATGTGATAAAACGTCACATTTCTCCCCACCACCGTTTGTGCTGATATTCAGCTCCTGCAGGAAACCATATGGCTTCCAGAAGCCTACCCACATACCTGTCCATGCCTACACAGTCCATGAGTCACATTTACTGTTTGGATGCCCCCTGAGTCATGCTGAAAATCTGTGAGATTTCCATGTCTATTTTCCATGCAATCTCTTAAGAACTTCAGACAGTTATGTATAACCATTCGCATATGTATATTTTTTCTTATTCTGCTTTTACTTTCACGAGTGCTAATGCAATAGCACTTCTTACGTTGAAGAAAAATGAATCTAGATGATTGCAGAGCACTGACTGCAGCTGTCTCACGCTATCGGATCAAACTGCTAAAGCGAGAGCCTTTTGAAAGTAGGGCTTTAGGAGTAGAAAGTCCAACACACAAAATCATAAACATGGCCAGTTGCTTTAGCTCTTTCTCATTGCTCTGGCAGAGCCATACCTGCTTACTGTTGATGCTTGCTTGGTGGGTTTCTGTGTCCAAAGGCAGCTGCTGCGATGCCTTCAGTGGGATGTGGGCATCTCAGAGTCATTGCTGCTGCTTCTCTGCAGAAGGCCTGGACAGATGGAGCATGCTCAGATCACTCCAGCACGTCCTGGGGACTGGCCCAGGCCAGCAAGGCTCAGAGAAGAGGGACAAATGTCTATCTTCATGCTGTCAGCTCCTCAGCTGTGTGGACTCCCGCCTCAGACAAGTCTACCTGCCCTTTATCAGTCTCATTATACAGTAATTTTGCCTTCTCAGCACAGTGCAGGTAACGCGTAAACTTTGCTTTTGCTGATGAAAGTAGAGAAAAGATAGCTCTACTGTCTTCCTCCACAAAGGTCCAGCACCAAAGACTCATTATAGCCCAAATTAAGAGCAGCAGCCTTGAGGTTTGCTGCAGCAGCTATGAATGCTGTAACCAGCCTGCCAGAAACAGAGCTATTTTTGCGGCTGCACCCCAAATGCAAGCAGTGTTAGGTATTAAGCAGAAAAATCTCACAACCAATCTAAGGAGAAGGAATGTGTAAATACACTGTTCTGCTGCGGAGCATGTGAGTTGGCTGTTTACATTAAAAATTTCTATGTCCCCTCATAAGCGTTCCCCAACCTAATGATAATTCTGTGGTCTTACAGAGCCAGAAAAATTGTCAGAGGCTACATGTGAGTGTTTCGCATAGCTGGAAGAAGTAATGTGTGACTGTAGAGAACTTCATGCTGTAATTTAGCATAGTAAAATTGCCAGAAATATTCATTAGGGCAAACAATCTAGCTGCCTCCCCCACTGTGAGTGAATATGTTACTTATCTGCCAAAAAAACATTGCTCAGTGGAGGCAGGGACTTTCCTAGTGTTACTGTGCCATCGTGACATGTCTGACCTGGAAAGCTGCGAATGGGCACACCAAAACATTGCTCATTTAGACCCTCCTACCCTCCATTCAGATTGGTACTGTTTAAAAAAATTCACTCTGTGAAATTAAAAAATACCACAAACCCACAGATATTTTGAAAGAGTGTGCCTGTAAACCTGGATAACCTGCTGTGTAGTATTTAGTCAATATGGATAACTGGTAGTGACTGAAAGGACTCAGATTCTGGCGGCTGCTCTGGAAGAAGCTTGTTTCAGCCCATTTCCCAGAAGGCAGATGTAAGTGGGGGGGCAAGCAGAGATGGTAGCTCTCTCAAGAGAGCTTGCAGCAAGCTTTCACTTGGCTGCTTGAAGAGCATCCGTCCTGGGAGATTAGTGACTTCAAGAATGGCAATGCAGAGCCCTTCAAAACTTTAAAGGCATTTTAATTGATATTAAAAGATATTTTTAATTATCATTTAAGTGAGCTGCAAGGTATACTGCCTAAAAATAAGACAGGAAAGAGTAGAGTTAAAGGATCATGGCTGCATGAGATGACAGGAGAGCTTCAAGAGAAAGCTTCACTGAGAGCTGCTTTGACACAGAGGGTGCAGTGGTGCTGCCGAGCTGAACCCCTGGATACAGCACTGCCAGGGGAACTGCCTGAAAATGGTACAACACCACCAAATAGACAACTTCTTAAAATACTGGCAATAACATGCTAGCTAAAAAGAAGAGGAATAAGATGTTGAACTGTAAGTAGAGATGAAATATCCTATCCAAACATATCCTTTCACATAAGGAAATTGTCTGAGTGGTTGCTTTTAGGAAGAGTTGTTCCGCAGGTGCTGCTGGAGGGATTGGTGTAACAGCTCTGAGCCCTCATAATGCAGCTCTTTAGTAAGAAGAAAGTTCACAGGTTGTTTCTGGCAGAGTCTATGATCACTTACAGCAAAACAAATGCTGTAGCAGTGTGCCTGAGGGGCCCTGCTGCCCTGGCAGCAGCTCTCTGTAGGACAGTGCATCATACTTACCAAGCAGCCCTCTCGCAGCCCCGGGGCTGATCCCATTCCTGAGGGGCAGTTCTGAAGCTCCCTCTGGTTCAAGCTGAGTGCTTAAGTGATCTCAGCTGTTCAGGGGAACGTGGGCCCCAGCTGAGCCTCTCAAAGGATTGTAGTGAGGGTGGTGTTGGTCTATTCTCCTACGTAACTAATGACAGGACAAGAGATAATGGCCTCAAGTTGTGTCAGGGGAGATTTAGATATTAGGAAGAAGTTCCTTACTGAAAGAGTGGTTAGGCATTGGAACAGGCTGCCCAGGGAAGTGGTGGAGTCACCATCCCTGGAGGCGTTCAAGAAACAAGTAGATGTAGCACTTCAGGACATGGTCTAGTGGTCAGGGAGATGTTGGGATGAAGGTTGGACTTGATGATCCTAGAGGTCTTTTCCAACCTTAATGATTCTATGATTCCTAGGGAAAGGTGGTGTCCCCCTGTAGCTTTCCAGGATGAACAGGCCACCAGAAGCAGCAAGCCTGGTGCACACATGATAAGGCTGGGCACCTCAGATCACTGCTAGCTTGTGTTGATGGGGCAGCACAAGGTAGCAGGGACTCTTATTTTGCACTTCCTGCACACCTGCTCATCTTTCCTGCTAGCTAAGTGGTTCCTTTCAAATGGTCTGTGGATCTCTGTGGGACTGGCTGCTTTTAAGGACACTGTAAAAGTGAACCAAGAAATTAAGCCTATTATGTAATGGGTGTAGAAGTGACTCCCCAGGTCTGCATGGACAATGAAAAGCTTTAAGGGGTCTGTAAAATGAAAAGCTGTGCTCTGCTGACTGCCACGGTACAAAGCCGATGGTTTCATTCTGACTGTGGTGATTGTGATTTCCCCAGCTTTAACTGTGACACTGTTGTGAGGCATTCCAGCTGCCTGGGGCCGGCAGTCTGCTTTCCATTGTGGGCACCAGCAATGACATGGAGTTGTTTGTTTGTTTGGTTGTAGGCTGTTAAAATCTGCAGACTATTTGGAGGAGTTTTATATGATTTCTGCATTTTCAAAAGTACTTTCCATCCATTCAAAGAGTTTACAGAAATAACTTGCCGCAAAAGTAAAAAAAGCAGTGAGTGTTTGTATTGTGTGGAAAAGTTAATTTAAACTTAGTGGGGCTAGACCACATAGTTTACTTACTAGCACTTACTGCATGGGTAGTGAAGTTTCTGAAGTACCATAAGGGCTGAAAGTCAGCCGAGTCTTTGGTGCCCTTGCTGGTATGACTGCAGCCAGCAAGATATTGTGGCCCAGCACGGAGACCACAGTGCTGTGGCAGCATGGGGCAGGGTGGAAGCAGAATCAAATGCTTCCTGACTAACTGCAGAAACTCATATGAAGTCCACTTAAGGAATCAAGTAAGAGGCTGCTTTATTCTCATGCAATGTCCCTTTGATGTTTGCAGTTTTGTGGGCCTATATAAAAAGTGAGACATAATGGGTATCTAGCAGCTAAACCCAGCCACAGATAGAAATTAGCACACTTCAGTTGCTAATTCCTTGAAGGAATATGTGTCTGATATAAATATAAGCATGTGGCTCACTGCAGGGGCTACCCATGAAATTATCATTTTTAGTTATATTAAGCCCAAGCAGAGAAAAATGAAATCTGAAGAGGCAAAGATGCATCAGAAATTTAGTGGAACTACACTGAAGATGTCCCCTGCATAAATAGCCTTACAAACAATAATCAACACACCCAGTGTGTTTCATCATATTATATTGTTAAAGAGAACAGAAACAGAGTTAGTTAATCCCATGTGAATTGTAATGTAATGTCATAAATAATTATATAGTTTTCTTTCTTTGTACTGCTGGTTTTGTTTTAAGTGATGGAACGTCTTCAAAGAGTCTAAATTAACTGTACGCAATGAAACTGGATGCTTCCTCTAGCATGGGATAGAATCATAATCAAATGAGATTTTAATTAATAATTGAGTAAATCCTTAGTGAGTTTCTGAAATGGGAGGCATGCTCTACATCTGCATGATGCCAGGAGATCTATGAGACTACTGAGCTGTTTCTGATGAGGAAAGTAAGTGGGAGTTCTTGAATCCAGACCAATCATGGTGGACTGAGCCCCTCTCCAGAGTCTACCCTTAGTGCACAGGCCTGGAAGTTCATAGCAATCCTGGAGCAGAAATATAAATTCAGTGCAGCTTTGGTGAGAGGAATAGCACTCTTCCTCGCTAGCTGATTTTTGTTCCTTCCTTGATATGATTAAATATAGACCAGTATGAAAAAACCAAACCCAAACCTAGCAGAGGTTTTAGTCTGTCCTCTCCCTTCCTGGCAGTAGAGGAGCATATCTAGTGTTTTATTATGCTACAGATGTCCCCAGCTCTCAGAATAGTCCTCAGTCCTCACTTTAAGCAGCTTGTTATCTTGAAGCTGCTGTACCTTACAGCACTGTCCACACCACCTACCAGAGGGCCTCAGAAATGTCAAGAATGAAGGCACAAGAGAAATAGAGAAAGTTAACCGGAATAAAGCTAAACCAAAATCTACATCTTTGTACACTGTTTCCCTTCACTATGGAGCAATTTCAATGCAGATGCAGCCCAAATCTGGCTGACTTTTCCATTTGAATACATGGTGCAGTCTGTGAGTATCTGAGCTGAAGGGCACCAAGCCTCCAGGACATGGAATTGAAAGGATGCTGTGTGCACTTAGAAACATTTTACTGTGTTCAGTCCACCGTGATGTGTGGCTTCACCAAGTCTCACTTTGAAACCAGCTCAATGACTTGTCTGCACTCTTCTCATTAGGAAGCAGTTCCAAACCTCACTGCCCTTCTCCCAGGAAGCTTTCTGGCGGAACCTTGCTCTTTTTCCTCGATAACCTTGCTGACTTGACGGTATTCTCTGTGGCTCTCTACTACAGTAATCATCCCAGAAGTCCTCCTCTGCTGCCTTCTAGTGCAACACAGCGTCAACCTTCGTCTAGGTGACATCTCACTGGAGCTTTGTACAGGGCTATTAGGATAACCCTACCTGCTGAAAATCTCTCTCCTGAAGCCCACATCAATCAGCTTTCCCTTTCATGGTCACGTCTCAGTAAGGGCTCATAGTCATCCCGTGCTGAATATCTGCATTTCTTGCCTCTCCCTCCTGCCTGGTATGACTTTGATCTCTACACTATTCAACTTCACAGCATTTCTTTTGCTGTAGGTCTTCACATCATCCCATACTTCTTCTATAAGTCTATCTCTGCAGAGTGTAAAATATTAACTGATGAAAGAAAAGGGAAAATATTTCACATTTAAGTCCCAGCCCACATGATCCCTGCAACAACAAAAAAAGGAACTTTGTTGCTTTCAGCACTAAGCAAATACATAAATGTAACCCATTCCAGAAAAGAGGCCTACACATCAGCAAGTTAATGTTTTCTTCTGACACATTTTTAAATTATCACGGAAATGGGACAAGAACTGCAAGTGTACACCTGTCTTCCAACTTCTCCTGTCCTCATGAGTCAGCCTTGGTATTGGACAAATGAGTTACTCAACACACTCTGCTGTTGCAATAGCGTAGATCCGAGAAGAAATGTGGTACAGCCCCTTGTGATATCACTTTTTACCTTGCAAAAACCACAGTCATGGTTAGTGGAAAGTTTGGGGTTTTTCCCATAATGAAAATCTGAAAATAAGAAAAGTTGATGATTATTTCCAGAAATCCTGTATTTTGAAGACAAAAAGCAAATGGAATGGATAGAAACATGGGAATATCACTAGTAAATAGCCTGACAGTACTTGTCTCTGGGTGTGCATGCCTGATTATTGCAGCCAATTTCCCTGCAGCTTTCTGGAGCATATAGCTAGATCCTCGGTCCTGGCTGGAGGAGTTAGATGTCCATGCCAGCCTTTGCCAACAGCACCAAAACGCTTAGGCCAGTGTGTTCAGACGTTGTTCTGATTCTCAGAGTCTGATATAAGCTCCTTTGGAGCTTAGCATCAGAAACTGTTAAAATTTCCATTGACCTCAACTTGCAACAGTATTTGATCAGGGAATTGGGGCAAGATAAGTGATATGCAAGCTACAAAGCTTAAATGAGCTATCTATCACAGAGAATTTACTGAAAGGACAAACTGGAATCTGCATGTGAATCAGCAGCAGGTTCTTTCCGACTTTCACAACCTCTTTTATATTCAGTAAGAGTAGACACAATACCACTAGGATTTAAAGGGTGGTGTTTACAAAACCCGCATGAGGGCTCTCTGCAAAGTCTTTTCTTGAAAACAGAGCAGGTTTACAAGGACTTTCTGCATCTAAACACATATCAAAATAGAACAGAAAAGCTGTGTGGGTGCTACAGAATGCTCACTGTTAACGAGAGCTCAGCACCATTGAATGCTCACTTCACCTGGAGCAAAGAGCAGGATGCATTAACTGTGGGCAATTTCTGTAGCCCCTAGATCCTTTTCATCAGTAGACCCCTGCACACAGTTTTCCAGGTTTCCTCACTGCTCATCCAGAGTTGTTCTAGCTGTTCAGTGGGATACCGGAAGACTCACCCCTTAGTCACTGGCAGCCTCTCCCTCCTAGAATGCAAATTATTCACAAAATCCCAAATGAGACAAAACTTTTATTGAATTTTCCAGCTGCATTCCTTTTTAGCACCACTCTTTTTTCTCCACAGCTGTGGAACATACTTACCTTTATTCTCCTGAAGCTTCTATAGAAACAATCAGGAAGAAAACTCATTAAAGGGAAGGTGTGCCTGATAATTCAATTACCTGCTCACCACCAGCGGTAGCCCTGGGGGCCAGCTGAGTATGCTGGCCCCAGTAACTCATTCTCTTAACTGATCTCTTTGCAGAAAACTTCTACCATCTTGATTAGCAGGGAATGAGGAGGGGTAGGAGAGGGAAGCCTGGGACTTGTGTTCCTATAGCATAGCCTGTAGCTAGTAGCAGGCAGAACACTACAGATGGAACTATGGTTTGTGAGGGGCAAACCAGCAGTCTGCTGTCTGAGCTCTCACTAATAGCTCTCAGACGTGTTTCTCCAATTTCTCTGGTGGACTGAAGAGGCAGGTGCAAGCATAGGAAGAGGGAATTTTAGGCAAGCTGTCTGTCATCCTAGGAGAGAGAAGGGTTACTGTAAGAGCTCCATATGCTCAGTGTGTTCCTGTGGTGTTTGGAAATAGTTTTTGGTGCGAATTAGAAAATTTTATTTTGAAGAGTGATTCTTATCTTTTAAAATAAGGTACTTTCTGACAAGCATGGTTTTGATTCCTTTAAAATTCACTGCCAAACTCCCTTTCTAGTTTTTCCACTCTCTTAATCTAGCTACATGTGCCTGTAATCCCAAAGTATAAAAAACTATTTGTTCCTTCAGATGCATGTGATGGACAATGTGGTGGCAGCAGACACACGTAGATCTCACCCTTGTGTAAGAGGCATAAGGCTGGGCACTGTCCCATGCTCTCTGCTACAAAAACTTCATTGTTTGGGTTGGGAAAACAAAGGTATCTTGATGTGATATGCTATGATGTCATTTTGCTGTGTGCTACTGGTTCAGGCCCATCACTTTCTGTACTCCAGGAGTGGCAAGGCTTGTACAGATGTCTGAGCTGACAGCAGGATAGTGCAAGGACTCTGGCCAAGGTAGCTCCTCCAGAGAGCAGCTGCCTGGAAATTAGCAGACAGCAAACAGAGCCATGGCTCGCAGTTCCATTTCAAGGCATTCTGTGGGTTGTGCCACAGAAATAAGCAGAAAGCACGAGAGTAAAAGTGGCTTCTGTGCTTTCTGGGAGAAGGTGCTACTTTACATAGCCTGTGTCTGAATCCCACAGTGAGGTTTAATACCACTTGCTTGTGTTTTGTCTGAATTGTATAACTGTGCTATTTTGGGGCAATTTTTTGTATGTTCATATGATGTGAAAAGTTAAATGTATTTTGAATAGATTTTGTTTTAATTGGGTAACACTTACCACAGAGGAGTTCCCAAATTACCTTTCTGAATACACCTCTTAGCACTTGATCAGGCAAAACTCAGCTCAAGTGCTGCTCTCCTCACAGAAAAACACTGCTGAACAGCATCTAACCTGCTCTTGGAGGGTTTACTTCTTGGGTTGGGTTTTCGCACAGACAAACTCATTCCATACAAGACACCAACCTCTCTGCTTAGTTTGACTGGGAAAGTTAAAATAGACAGGTTATATAATGATGTTTATCTTTACATCAGGAAGTCAACTAAGAAGCTGTTAAGCTGATATTATATAACACAACCCTGATTATAGAAAGTGTGGAGGAAGATGATCTAGGTTGATGCATGTCATATTGGCAGTAATTGTTAATGTTTATAATTAATATTGTTTCGTATGCTTTTGTTTTTGATGTTTTGCAGCCTTCCAGAAGACACTGGAGCATTAGCAGCCAGGCACTAAACTTTTATCTGAAAATGGTTTATAGAAATTCTAATTGCACTATTCTATACATTAAGTAAATACATTCAAATAAAACATTCTAAATCATTAAATAAGTCACATATAATTTCCTATAATGCTCTACTTTCCGAAGTTGCTCAAATAACAAAACTCACTTTTTTGTAGGATTGTGACCTGTCCCAAACTGAACAGATACACTTTATTACAAGAGCAAAAGAAAGATGACATGAATTCATACACGTGGCATACAATCCCCAGCTGAACAAGAGCTCAAACAACTTCAGAGCAAACTGCACAATGATAGGAAAAAAATATTGTTTTTTAGATTAAAAAAAAGACCAGTTCTATCTGACTCTCCCTGTACACAGGAACATGTTCATTTACTAGTCATACTCAGCTGGACTTTCTAACCCTAAGAATAAAGGCATCTTTGTGTTCTAATCAAGATCAAATTAACCTAAGAAAGTTTCAGCTATGAGGACAAATGCTGGTTACAGAGTTCACAAATAAAAATATGAAGCTTGTATTACTGGGGAAACAATCTTCTCTGTATGAGAAAGATTAAAATCAAACAATTAGAGATGCATAAGATGATCCTAAATTAATTTTATTGAGTAGACTTAATTAAATAAGTGAAACTGTGATATTTAATAAAACTTTGATTGTAACAACTGGAATAAGATTGGATCCTTCTGTGTGCGATAGGCAGTAACTTATTTTACCCACAAGAATGAAAACGATAGAAAAGAGGGAGCTGGTATTCTGACTGTTAACAGTGTATATGATAGGCACGCGAATCATTGGGTCGTGTGACACAGTAACTGCAGTACAATGAAAAAAGTAGATTTAATCTTTAGTAGCCTCATGAAATTCACTATTTGTAGTGGCTCTTGCAGAAAAAAGACATATGCTACCAAGCCATGTTTTCATTCAAGCAAAAAGCTTCTATAAGAAGTTGTTTGCATCTCTTATAACCCACAAAACTGCAGATGATAAAGGGCACTCTCCTGAAGAGACAGCTCCTGGAAGGTAAGGCTGTGGCACATGATCCAATCTTATCAGACATCAGAGAACGCAGATGAATGGAGGCATAATGAACAAGCTAACTTCACTCAACCTTCATTCCTCATTAGCCAGAGGAAATTAGGCTTCATTAGTTTCATTGCTTCCCCCGTTAGCTATGAAGCATTGCACTGAGTTTGCAGGGGAGGTGAAGGGAAAGCTTTTCTGCAGCTGTCAGAGATTCTTTTATGAGTAACAATTCCCAGTTCTGTATGAAAAAGAGAAATCAGCTGCTCTGTATACTAGATGGTCACTGCTATACTATGTGCTGACTTTGGGCTTTAGACAGATGACAAACATAAGATGGAAAGGATCAATTTTCTTGTTCTTGTATGATAAGCCAAATAAACTCTTGAGTTTTATTCATTACTCTTCAACAGGCAGCAATTCTTTTTGCTAAAGTTAATATTATCGATTTTAGCCATGTGCCCCCTTATACATCAGTGTCTGACTTGAAATTAATATGAATACATGTACCAGTGTTTATTGAGTTAGCCTACCCCACCTTCTGCTGTAATGGAGTTTGTCGGAGCTCCTTGCTGTTGTGTTTTCTTACCCATACCAATAACTAAACTCTTGCAATGTGGTTGTGTCTGCTGGCCTTCTTGTCCTGGTTTTCAAATGGTTGTTGCTGTGTTGCTTGGTGTGTTATGTGTGTATCTAGTGAACATTTCTTGAAGTCTCCGGTTCTGAGTTCATCGTACTGCTATAGTTATTGTGTGGGACACCAGCTGCAATACAACTACTTATACTGACATTTTGAGCAGTCCATGTAGCTGTCAGCTTGTTCCAGTGGGACTTGAGGGGTCCACCATGAGCCAGCATGAGGTCAGACCACTCCATGTCATGTTGCCTTGCCTGTGGCCAAAGTGTTACTGCTGCAAGATATAAGGAGCCTGGCAGTATTCCTGTTCCCTGTGGTGGGGTGCCAGCTGTACAGGTGATGTTTCTCGAACAGGAAAACCCATTTTCACAGTGGCAGCTGGCCTGCCTTGAGGAGGTTGAGCTGGTGTTTGATCAAGTGCAAATTGCTGGCAGGGGTCACTACTTTGGTCATTTTCAGAGCAGGCAGATGCCAAGAAGCTCTGGCATAGCTTCTCAAAATGGGAAACATCTCTGTTTCACTGGTGGTTTGTAAACTGGGTTTATTAGCCTCTCGCACAGGGCCTGTTTTTCCCTATGTGCACAAAGGGCATGGGCTAGGATCAGGTGGCTGTTCCAGAAGTTTCTCCACATCTGGGCAACACACTTGTGCTGTGCTGGCCTCCCTGCTGCCAAGAGCTGCCTGATCCCACATCACACATCCCCCCTAAGCACCATGTCCTTCAACAGGCAGAGCAATACACATGCTGTAGCAAGCTGCCTGCCCCTGCCAGAGGTACGGTCCCAGATAGAGCATCCCATGCAGGCTGCTGGCAGCGATCGCAAAAGAAGGGATTTTAACAGTGAGATCTGAAGGCAGGGCGAGGTGACCATCGGTCAGATCCTCAGCCACTTCTGGGGCCAAGAGGGCTACAACAGTGACAAGCTGCTTCTTCGTATAATTGTTCTGGAGTTCCTATGCCAAGGGTCATTCTGGAGCACAGCCAGGACGTGTTGAGCGCAGCATTATGCTGACCACACCAGTCACAATTTAGGTACAAGCTTTTCTGTATACTGTCTATAATGGCTTGATTTATAAAGATTGCTTATGCTGTGGCACAAACGATGTTCTGGTTCATACCCAGTTTTCCCCTCCTCTAAGGGAACTACAAAATTTCCTGAAAACTGGAGCCTGAAAAAGACGTAGTCTAATACAGGAGAGTTTTGCAACCCTGACTCTTACCACAGCGTGCTGGTAAAAATGCTGTTTTCCACTCATGGGGGGGGGGTATTTTGTACATGTGCTGGAATTTCAAAACTTCTTCATATACTGAAGTTTAATACTGTGCTTTCTGGTTCAACCATTTTCAATCAACGAATATACTAGAACTGAAACAGGAGTGCTGGGAAGCAACACTGCTCTCTGAGGTACAACAAGGCTCACCTAATTGCTTCCTGGCTTGCTGATCGTCATTCTGACCCCCTCTTTGATGTTTTCTTTTTTTTTCCTGGAGTACTAGTAACAAGTGGGAAACGTTGTCTCAGGGTGTTATATAGGGGATTATTTCTCTGTTCCCAGCACAATGACTGTATGTAATGGGATTATCACTTATTTAAAATAAAAAAGCCTTGGAAACATCAAATCCTGTTTATAAAAAAGTAGTTTCTTTATGGTGGTTCCTTTAATTGCAAAAAAAATTTCTTTTTTTGCTTTGTAATATTATACTTTTGTCAGTCAGCAAAACCAGCCTATTTGCTGCAGATGTCTTCTTTCTACCAGCTAAATTTAGGCTGTTCTTCCTCCTCTTCTGTATATATATTCCTCTGACATCAAGAGGACTATGGCCCCCTTAGAGTACATTTATTGCTGTTGTAAACAGTGAAAACTGATGAGGTCAGATGATGGAGGCTTCTGCCAATGTCCCTTCTTAGCATGCTTTCATTTCAAAATATATGAACTGGTGTCAGTTAGTGCCAAAACTCAGAAAGCACAAAAATACCACTAGAAAGGAGGAAAATGGGAAATGTGTGTCAGTTAGCCCTAAACGTATATTCTGTTTTCTTCGGTGCAGAATGTGAACAACTTCACAGTACATAGCTGTGGGAGGGAAAGAAACTCCTGGTATAAATCTAAGTACAAAACATGGGGGTATTGGGGAGGGGAGGAAAGAGGCTTTCTCTAGATCTGGGTTAGATTTGTCGCACTGTAAGTTTTCTTTAAGAGTAGGACTTTGCCACAGCCAAATCTAGTCCTGATTTTTAGACTTCAGATTTGCAATGGTTGCCCAGGAGAGTCTTTTTAGGTACCTGGGCTAAGCTCTTGTATATTCTCAGTTTTGTCAAAATACAAAAAAGTGTAAATGGAGATGCAAACTTGGATGAAAAAATCACATTAACAGGATTTGCTTTGAACTTTCAAGTCTCTCTGTCTCTCATATGCACCAACAAACCGGATTTGAAGCATTTCAGGTACAAGGTCCTGGTTGATCACCCATCTGATTGAGAAGTAAGTAATGGTGCCCTTCAGTACAAGCATTTGAGTTACCTCTAAATTCACCAGTTTTAAAATAAATTATCCCTTTAGCGGGCACCTAGAATGTGCTGCAAAGATCATTTACTTGGCGCCTGTTTCGACCCAAGCCACCCATTTCTCTGCTCCGTCTCCTTTTCGCTATCACGCGAAAAGCAAGCTCTTTGCGTTGCCTTGGAAGGCACCTCATTACCGCTTCCACGCCACTTCTGAGAAGGTAGCTTTCGCGACTCTGATCGGTCCACGTCAGCCTACACAGCCCATTTCTCAAGTTTTCAGAAGAGCGAGGCGTTCCGTGCTCTCTCTCATCGTGTCCTGAGGTTAACCTTCTGTCCTCTGGTAACTGCAGCGAAGCTGTTTCTCTGTCCTTCTCCAGATCAGCCCGCCCTCTCCTCCTTGTGCTGCTCTTCACCAGGGGGACCGAGGGGCTCGTGCCCCGCAGGCGGGTGCCCGCGCTCCGCCGGCTGCGGGGGCCGGTCCCTGA
>VZZY01002809.1:625640-637359 GCA_013400335.1 Eurystomus gularis
CCCCCCGATGTGGTACACAAGAGTTAGCAGTGACCTTGGTCTGCACACCAATCCTTGGGAGTAACTCCAAACATCAAGTGTTATCACTGTTAGAAGCAGAGGCTGTCTGCAAAAACATGCTGTTAATTTCAGAAAGTGCAATTATGTAGCAGAGACTCAGATGAAAAGTAAAATTACTGAACAGAATTGGTTTGGTTCTAACTTAAACCAGGACACATGGGTTGTGATGAGGCAGTTTTCACTTTTCACAGTATGAATGCAAATATTTATTTTTGACCAGATACACACACCATGACTCAACACAACGAAAGCATACACAAAGAGAATACTTTATTGACTGTGGTCATTGGCTTGGTTAATGGATATTAAGCTTTACTTTGTGTTTCCCTGTTGGTCGCTAATCATATACTTTTCGAATCTTGGTTTACTTGTGTTAAGTGGATGTTCTCAGACTGATACAGCAGGTGCAGTAAGGATGCAGGATTGAGACTTACTTGGAATTAGGAGTTGCTTTTCAACTGAAGAATGGAAGTCTGCAGTATTGGCAGACTCTTCTGCCTGTTCTGACAGTGACCATGACTCTACTTACATTTTGTCTATGCATTCATTATGTAGGCCTGCTAAGAATTTGGCAGATGCCTTATATTTCAAATTGCACTGATTTGGAATAACATATTGACTGTTGTTTTTCTTTCTAGTCGTTTTAAGACTTAAGTTTTCAGTGCTTCAGGTGCTGTGGCGGAAAGCTCTAAGAAAGAAAGATGTATTTCCCACCTATTCCACCCCTCTAGTCCCAGCTCCCCAAGTTAGAGAAGTACTTAACTGGTAATGGGACGAGACTTCTTCCTGGGCAACGTACAGGTAGTCAAAATTCTTGACAGACCTGTTTGTTTATGAAGTTACCTGTATTTGGGATGGGGGGGGCTTCTCTTAACAAAGCTAGTGTTGGAATGCTTTGTGTCATGAAGTCTGTATGTTCATGCAAACGTATCGAGTGTTTTTTTGACTTCCTGTCTGTTGACATTGGCTGAAATGTCTTTTTGGTTTGTTCTGCTGTTGAACATATCTCAGAAAGGAACACCTCATCCATGTCAGTGCTCAGTTATACTGTAACTATTTGCTGGAGGACAGAAATCCTGGTCATGCTGCTGTGCAGAGGGAGCTCTACAGTCTGGGGAAAAGGACCGATAAGAACCTCGTGGAGTTTGACGAGAAGTGCACGATCCAGCACCTGGGGAGGAACAATCCTGTCTACCAATATATGCTGTGTGCCACCCAGCTGGAAAGCAGCTTTGCAGAAAAGGGCCCAGTCCTGGTGGACACCGACTTGAACACGAGCAAGCAGTGTGCCCCTGTGGCAAAGGCAGAGAATAGTATCCTGGGCTGCTTTAGACAAATTACTGACAGCAGGTCCAGGGAGGTGACCCTTCCCCTTTGACTTTTAGAAGGCATATATGCATTCTGAGTTTATAAAAAAACCAAAACCAAACCCCAAAAAACCAAAATGAGTAAAGAGCAAATAAACATGAACTTCCTAAATTAACTCTTCCTCATGCTCAAAGGTGTTAAATACATTAAAACAGAACATTAATACAGCACCTACAAATGTAGTTGTTAACTTTGTGTATCATGGTAGCAGTTTACAACTTTGTGTATGGTACAAGGGCAACAGTTCACTGTTTTACATGCATAGTGTCCAGAGCAGTCTCTTGTGGTAAATGTTGCAGTGTTTTAGACCATGAAATGTTAAGCTTGTATGGAATTTCCTGGCATTTATTTAAGAAAAACCACCTATAACCCACAAATAGTGCTGAAAGCATAAAAATGCAAAACTTAAAAACAGTAGGTTACTGTGATCACCAACGGACTGCTTTTAATTAAAAAAAAATAAAATTGGGTCACAGAATCATTTAAATTGGAAAAGGCCTTTAAGATCATCCAGTCCAACCATTAACTGGGCACTACGGAGTCTACCACTAAACCATGTCCCTCAGCACCACATTTACATGTCTTTTAGATCCCTCCAGGAATGGTGACTCAACTACTTCCCTTGGCAGTCTGTTCTAACTATTTGGGTGAAGAAATTTTTCCTAATGTTCAATCTAAACTTCCCCTGGCACAACTTGAGGCCATTTCCTCTTGTCCTGTTGTTTATTACTTTGGAGGAGAGACTGATCCCCACCTTGCTAAAAACCTCCTTTTAGGTAAATAAGTAATAAATGCCAGTAACATTTTAGTGATTCCCTCTATATCATCACATTAAAGGTCTAGTATCAGAAACCTGAAGAACAACATAGGATGGTTTGGGTTGGAAGGGACCTTAAAGATCCCCCTACCAGGGGCAGGGACACCATCCACTAGACGAGATTGCTCAAAGTCCATCCAAGCCTTGAACATATCCAGTGATGGAGCATCCACAACTTCCCTGGACAACCCGTTCCAGTGTCTCACCACCCTCCGAGTAAAGAATTTCCTTCTAATTTCCAATCTAAATCTACCCTCTTCCAGTTTGAACCCATTACCCCTTGTCCTGTCATTACAAGCCCTCATGAAATGTCCCTCCCCAGCTTTCTTGTAGGCCCCCTTCAGATACTGGAAGGTCACAGTGAGGTCTTCCTGGAGCCTCCTCTTCTTGAAGCTGAACAAGCCCAATTCTCTCAGCCTGTCTTTGTAGAAGAGGTGTTCCAGCCCTCTGGTCATCCTCATGGCTCTCCTCTGGACACTCTCCAACAGGTCCATGCCTTCCTTGTGCTGGGAGCTCCGGAACTGGACACAGTACTCCAGGTGGGGTCTCACAAGAGTGGAGGAGGAGAATCACCTCCCTTGACCTGCTAGCCATGCTTCTTTTGGTGCAGTCCAGGCTTATGGTTGACTTTCTGGGCTGCACTTGCACATTTTTGGCTCACATTGGGCTTTTCATCAACCATCACCCCCAAGTCTTTTTCCTCAGGACTGCTCTCAATCCACACCCTACTCAGCTTGTGTTTGTGCTTGGGATTGCCCCGACCCAGGTGCTTTGTGTAAAAAATTACGATGAGATGCTTAAGGCTTGTTGGAAAAGCCAAAACATATTAAAATACGGGCAGAGAAGAATGTGAGCTGAGAGACTGAGTGGTACTGGGAGTCTTTCCAATGGAGATGTACGGCGTTGATGGTTTCTTCCTCCTCACTGTTGTGTTTTCTTGAAATTATTTTTGTTTCCTCATATAGTTTGGGGTGAAGGAAGGCCTTGAGGCCTCTGATATCATCCTCTGCCTTTATTTTGAAGGCCTTGTGCTCCTCTATGCAACTTTTGATTCTGGGGTCATAGGTAATTAATTCTCTACAGAGTAAGTTACTGACTTCTATTAGCTACAGAAATACACACACTTGCTCTTGTTTATGCAGTGCGTTTGTGTGCGGGTACTTACGTATAGCTTCTGCTTAGCTTTGGAGAATTGTGTGATGTAACAACTGTTGGTTTTACATATTTTTACATATGTTCATATATATAATATATAACATATTTTATGTAAATTTATAGATTTAAATATTTATTTGTGATTAAGCTGTGTTTATTTTATATATAAGTATTTATAAAATAGGTGTTACATCACACAACTGTCAGAAGCTAAGGAAGAGCAGTACAAATAAGATAAATCATCTAGTCTTTAGGTAGTTGCTGTTAGAGTTGGACAAGCTAAAACAGAGCTCCAGGCATGCTGAGACAAGTCCAGGGGCCTGGTTATTAGCTGAACATGTGGGCCATGACTGGTTATAAACAATGTCAACACCTCGTTTATGGAGTGACACCATTCCCTTGAGAAAGTGTAATTATAGGTATCCCATCTTCGACTTGCAAAGTTGCAGTTATCAAAAAGTTAATGCACGAGTGAATGCAGAGAATGATTCTGCTCAGCTTTATCTCACCAGCTGACTGTGCTGAAATCACGTATTCCTTTCTGCAGGAAAGGTGTCTGTGGCTTGCCAATGAGATTCCTAGAACATTCACTGTTCTTAGGTTCTCCTGATCACAAGTGTACTCTCTGTTGAATATAGAGCAAAAAGTATTAGACGCTCCACATACCAGTAGAAATGGCAAGCGGAGGCCTTATGTCTGATTTCGAAGGAGCAGGGAAGAAATCTGTCTGAAGGAATGGTGTCATGTTGCTGGTCGGAATCCTTGTCCTTGGAGGCAGATCCTCTAGATAGAATTGATGTAGGTTCTTGAAGTGCCATCAAATACACTTAATTTAGGACATGTAAGAGTTTGTTTGCCTCTGCAGTTCTGCTGTTCGTTTAATTACTGTGTTGTGGTTTTCAGTGAACCTGGAACTCCCTTGTGAAGTTGGTTTGAGTTTCAGTTTACATTCAGTAGATAAGTCTTTCTAGTTTGCTTTAAGAATGAGCAGTTTTAGCTTCTAGTGTATCATGTTACTGGTGAATGAGCCTGTTCAAAGAACAAAACTGGGTGGTGAAAACGAGAAGGGGAAAAAAAATACACCAGTAAACTGTTTGTAGTTGGTCGTCTTCTACTATAATGAATACTGAAAAAAATACTGTTTGTCACCACTGCTTAGCTTTACAATTACTAATAAGTTAAGAAAAATAATTTGCTTTTTGAGAGTCTTCTTTTCAGAACTGATCGTCTCTCACTTGCTTTGTATAGCTTTTATTCTTGTTGCCATCAAACATAGTACTGATTTGGCTACTTAATGTAGTTTTACTCACAAGCTGACATAATTACCAGATGATTTTCTGTTGCCTACCATTCATCACTTTTTGTCACTTGGGCTTTCCTGAAACTTTGTGCTCTTATTTTTTAAGTGTCGGTCAGCAGTTCTTTTAATGTTGCCCCTCTAGTTAGAAATGTTCCCCATCTGTGTTTCTTTTACTGTTGTGCGATATCTCATTTGAATTATTTTTCTGTAACTTAGTTCGGGAGGAAAGGGCTGGGACATGAAAAAAGCACATCTAACTTGAAGAGGAAATCTGACCATAAATGTAACTTAAAAAAATGGTATTTTACTACCTGCTATCTGCAAGGATTAGGGAAATGTTGTAACTTTTCATATGCTAATAATGCATTCACAGATTAATATGACTTCAGTAGATATTTAAGTGTGTTCATGCAATGAAATATTTTTGTGAGCTGATATGCAGCAGTAGACCAGAAGAAGAAATGTCTTGGGTTGAATTTAGTATGGTCTGAGTTTCTGGCTTTAAAATATATAAATGTCCAGTACTCATTCCTTACGGACCTGCTGCATTCAGGGTGCATCAACTGCTTGCCTATACTTGTAAGTACTTAATGTCTGCATTCTGAATTAATACCAATTCAAATGTGGTGGTTTTTTTTTTTTAAAGGTATCTATTATCATATAGACACCAAGTTCCTAGGAACTTTTTTGCGGATTTGGAGCAAGTTCAGGATAAACAGAAACTAATACTCATATTAAGTGCGTATGCATTTCTGACATCTTTCAATAGTACTTCTGTTGTGGTGTCCCTCATAGGGAAGTGAGGCTGTATGGGAAATAATGTGCTTTTTGAACCAAGTCACTCTGCAGTATGAATAAATGGCTACCTCCACTGGCAGGGACTTAAAAGAACAGTAGCAGAATTGAGAGTTGGTGCCCTAGATTTCTGCTGCAAAACAGTTGCACAAATAACCCCTTCCCATAAATAATGCAGTGATCTTCCTGGCTTGGTTGCTGTGTATTGCAGCTATAGAATCAACTTAAACCACTGCCTGTTTTAATATACAAAGTACTCTCTATTGGGAGGAGGGGGAAGATCTTTACTTGGTGTGCTTGATTGATGTATTAATGTTAATGCAGCTACAAGACAGATTTGCAAATGAGAGAGCTAATGTGTAAGATAAATTTAAAGGCAATTTGTATCTCTTAGGCTGCTTTGCTCCTGTATATCTAGGTCACTTAACATCTTCTGGAACCTTCAATGTTCTTTCTTCCAATCAGCAGCAGTAAGAGCATGTATAACTTTAAAAATTAATGTAAGCAGTTGATATGAATTTGACTCTTGCTCAGAGAAAAAATACAAATGGAATTTGAGAATTGCAGTTTTCTGAACTGGCAGAGAGCAGGAGTGCAATGCCTGTGTAAAAAAAAAAAACAACCTGAAAAACAAAAAGCCCAACTAAGACTGGAACACCAGCAACAGTAAGACTTCAATTATTTGCGTGGTCTTTTTGTGGTGCAGTTCCATAAAGGAATTAGTTACCATGTCTCTGTTACTGACTCTAGGCAGCTGCTGAAAAGCTACAAGATTCTGCAGAATAGTCCTCCTTATTCCTGACTGGGTCTGATTTACTTCCTGGGCTAACAGTATTTGTATGTTTGTCTTCTGTGAAGTTGGTGTAATTAAAAACATGAGTTTACAACTCCTGTTCAGCAGATTTTTACTTTGAAGAAGAGATTCAAAGCTTTACAAGACAACTTCTTAAATTTGTCTGCTTTCTCTCAGCCTATACCTTTTCAGGTTTTGGTTTTTTTTTTTTTTTTGATAATGTGAGTGTTTATAGATATGATTATAGTTGTGTTAGCAAGTTTCATATGCTTATATGTCATAAAAACATCTCTAATGCTTTTATAGGTTGTGTTTTTTTTATTGGTGCTTCATGTACTGGATAGGATGTCAATTAAAAAAAAAACCAAATGCAGCCAGATTCTTATTCACCAGAATTTTCCAGTTGAGTCTTCAGGCTCATAAAAAAGCTGGGTATTAGTTCATAAGTATAACTTGTATTTCATACTGTTGAAAGTCACATCGTATTTCTGTTGCTTAGACAGGTAAAGCAGATGATAACCCATCCTGATCAATCTGCTTTTATCTAACTTCATGCAACTTCTCTCTCTTACTGATTTCATCAATATAATTCTATTTCTGTGGTCATTTAATCAAAACATGTATCACAAAACCCCCTTCTAATATTGCTCTTGAACAGTAGATTTCAGATAACCAAAGGCTACATTAGCTGAAATTACGTATACCATAACTTGAAGCATAGACATCCATCCCTTCCACTATTCTGCTGCGGTTATTCCATATGCTTCTGCTGTTCCTGCTGCAGGTCATGCTACCAGGGTCAGTGGCAGAAGCCCTAAGTGAGTGGGGACACGTATGCTCTGAGATATGGGGCACAGAGAGTGAGTTGTGTGTCTTGTGGGGTATCTTCATGTGATCCTTGTGAAACAGCTTCATCTGTAGTTGCTAGGTAAAGTAGTAGATATCAAATTCATTTTGTAGGAGGATGATGTTAACATTGGAATGTTATAGTTGCTGTAAAGCCTAACTTCTCAATTTTTTAACATCTTTAGATATTCAAGAATTTTATGAAGTGACCTTATTGGACAATCCAAAATGCATTGATCACTCTCAGCCATCTGAACCAATACAGCCTGTGAACACCTGGGACTTCTCCAGCCTTCCAAGCACAACAGTGACATCAGAAACACTGCCGAGCAGCCTTAGCCCAAGTGTAGAGGTATGACAGAGAAACCTCTGGTTTTTCATGTTGACACTATTAGCTCAATGTTGTTCTATACACTTCCTTCATTTTATAAATTATTTATTTCCATAGAAAACTTACATTATTAAGATCAATAGTCATAGGGGATTTAATTATTGAAATGTTTAGTAACAGATGTGTGCATTTTGCTTAGTCAAAAATTTATAAACTTGTTTGTCAAATTACCAGTAAGTGCCCATTATATTGGATTTGTACTCTGAATTTGGAACCTCGCTAACAGGCTTAGTATGCTCATACTCATCCATACTGATGACACTTCAATCATTACTTCATTAATAATTTGGGAAATCTGAAGCTATATCTTTCTGATAGTAAACTTTTCAGTCTGTTCATACGAAATTGTCTGCTACTTATACAGCTGTGTTCTGGAAGCACTTCTTTTCATGAAAACTACATGAATCCCGTTGTCACTAGTGAATGGAGCAGCGAAATGCAGAGTGATCTACATTTTCACTAGATCAAGATCTTCCTGCCCAAGTTAAAGTTATAATGTTACTTGAATTTTTTTGTATCAGACCTATAATTTGTCCCTAAGAGATGAACCTTGTTTCAGGTGTGCCCTCAATATTGACAGGGTTGGAAAAGGTGTGAGCTTCTCAGTAGCAGCAGAAGGCAGTGTGCTGTCATCACCCATTTTCTTGAGATGGTGATAGAACTCAGGATGAACACTGGTGGAGACCAGCCGAAGGACTAGTGCTGCAGCCTGTAGGGAAGCTTGGGAGCTTGTACTACTCAGCAAGGTAAAGTAGTTAGGATGCCTTACTGAATGAACTCTATCAGAGGCTGTTCGGACACTTTAAGAAAGTCCACTTAGCTGCAGAACATGAGCAAGTGCCAGTGGGTTTGTGAAGTTAAAAAAAAGGTGCTTGTGCTTATTGTAGCTCTTCTGAAATTTGATATTGAAGCTAGTGTGAAATGCATCAGAAGTGCCTTGAAGGAGACTATAGAGGAAGTTCAGGAGTTGTGTTGTGTTCTCTCAGAAAGGAGAAAATGGTGAGTAGGTGAAAGAGCATCCTAGCCAGGGACAAGAGCTATATATTGCCAAGAACAGTCATTATACATGAGTCTCTTTACATGAAAAGACCAAGCAGCCTAGGTATACTGTGTTTTTCAGGTAAGTAGTTGAACACTGAGGGATTAAAAGTCTAATTGAACTTGCAGTGTAGGAATGGATTATTTTCCTTTGATTTTTTGTGATTCTTGATTATACACTGGAAAACTTAAATTACATGTCTCTTTGGAATCGTAGCTACCTAAAATTGCATAGAGAAGGCTGCTGTCATAGTCACCTCAATGAAAATTGTCTCTAAGAATTGTCATCTTTGGAGAAAATGGGGTAATGCTCGGGTGTATGAGAAAGAGCATGGAGTGCACCGTTGTGCTGTTTACTTGTATGCCATCGTGAAATCTCGGAGCTGTAGAAGTTCTCTTTCTGAAGGGTATGGTGGAAAGGGAGTCTTTTAGAAGCAGGAACAAAATTGACTGTAGGCAAGGACACGCAAAATTTTTGTCTGCTGGGATGTTTTAAAATAAGCTGGTTCTAATGCTTTTCGTGTTGGCATATGCAAAGAACTTAAGAGGCGATTTAAGAGTCGTTACAGTTGCCCTTAGTCAGGAGGATGGATGAAAATCTGGCTGGATGGCTGGGCCTAAAAAGTTGTGAATAGAGTTATACCCAGTTGACAGCTGGTCACTAGTGGTGTTCCCCAGGGCTCAGTAGTGAGGCCTGTTCTCTTCAATATCTTTATCAGTGATCTGGATGAGGGGATTGAGGGCACCCTCAGTAAGTTTGCAGGTGACACCAGGTTAAGTGAGTATGTTGATTTGCTTGAAGGTAGGGAGGCTCTACAGAGCCAGGCTGGATCAATGGGCCAGGGCCAATGGGATGAGTTACATGGGGTTGTTGTGACCCATGTAATGCTACAAGGTTGGGGAAGAGTGTCTGGAAAGCTGCCTGGAGGAAAGGGACCTGGGGGTGTTGGTCAACAGATGGCTGAATATGAGCCAGCATGTGCCCAGGTGGCCAAAAAGGCCAATGGCATTGTGGCTTGTACCAGAAATAGTGTGGCCAGCAGGACTAGGGAGTTGATTGTCCCCTTGTACTTGGCACTGATGAGGCTGCACTTCAAATACTGCGTTCAGTTTTGGGCCTGCTACTCCAAGGAGGACATTGAGGTGCTGGAGCATGTCCAAAGAAGTGCAAGGAAGCTGGTGAAGGGTCTAGAGCACAAGTCTTGTGAGGAGCAGCTGGGGAAACTGGGGTTTTTTATCCTGGAGAAAAGGAGGCTCAGAAGAGACCTTATTGCTCTCGATAACTACCTGAAAGGAGGTTATAGCCAGGTGTGGGTTGGTCTGTCCTCCCAAGTAAAAAGTGGTAGGACAAGAGGAAATGTCCTCAAGTTGCACCAGGGGAGGTTTAGGTTGGATATTAGGAAAAATTCCTTCACCCCAAGTGTTGTCAAGCCCTGGAACAGGCTGCCCGGGGCAGTGGTGGAGTCACCATCCCTGGAGGTATTTAAAAGATACGTAGATGTGGTGCTGAGGGACATGGTTTAGTGGTAGACTTTGCAGTGCTGGGTTAATGGTTGGACTTGATGATCTTAAAGGTCTCTTGCAACCAAAAGGATTCTATGAAGTTCCAGAAAATTGCAGATCTTTTAAAAAGGGCATCTATAGGAGCAAGGAAGGAAAGCAGCATCCAGGTTTAACAGATACAGGCAAAATGATTCTACAGTCTTTTGTAGCTCCTTGAAAGTGAGTGTAAGAAAGGAGTAAAATAATAGTCATTATAGTTGTTGATAACAGTTTTGTCAAACAGCTTCTTTCTGACATGGGAATAGTGCTTCTGGTAAAAAGAAACAGTAAATGTGATAAATTCTGTTAGTAAAACTTTTGGCAGCTTAACAGACTATCTTTTGAGATAATATATTGGTTAAAGTTTCTAAAAGATGCATCCTACTTTGAGTTATTAGTGAAAATATCCTGATTAAACTATAAATTAAACCGTGGGAGGAGAATGATGTGTTGCTGCTTCAGAAGCTAAGAGTAGAATGAAGCCTTGAGCAATGGAAGTAGTTAGTGGGCAGGCTCTAGTTAAGCAGAATGCAGTGTCCTGTGCTTTGGTTGTACCCATAGAAGTTGAATAGTTAGGAAGTGATTTCTCCTTCTGGGTCATTTTTGAATCTCAGGGTGAGTCAACCATGTCATGTTAATAGATGAAAAGAAGCATGTTATTGACATAAGAGTGTAGTGTGGATCTGTTCTGTTCTACTTGGTCTGCATAAGGCTTTGCTGGAGATACGGTCAAGGTACTGTGGTGCAAAAAAGCTGTAGAAGAATGTAAGTGCTCGGAAGAGATTCCCAAGGAAGATGTAAAGCTTGAAAAGAGATGAAGACCAGTGGAAAGACTGGGTGCTGCCTAAAAGAATTGAACACTTAATTGGGAAAGAGAATTTTCTTGTGTTTTTAGGCAAATATAAAAAAGTAGGGTACTAAAAGGCGAACGAAGTTGTGAAGCTGCTTTCCATCACGTTTGAAAGTCATGGCAGTCTGGTGAAGTTCCCACTGACTGGAAAAAGGGAAACACAACCCCTGTTTCTCAAAAACGGAAAAAAGGAAGACCCAGGCAACTACAGGCCAGTCAGTCTCACCTCTGTGCCTGGCAAGATCATGGTGCAGATCCTCCTGAAGGCTCTGCTAATACACATGGAAAATGAGGAGGTAATTGGTGGCAACCAACATGGCTTCACCAAGGGCAAATTTGGTGGCCTTTTACGATGAAGTTACAGTGTCAGTGGATGAAGGAAGAGCAACTGACATCTAGTTTGACTTGTGCAAAGCATTTGATGCTGTCCTGCATGACATCCTAGTCTCTAAATTGGAAAGACATGGATTTGATGGATGGGCCACTCGGACAAGAAATTGACTGGATGGTCACACTCAAAGAGTTGTGATCAACAGCTCAATGTCTAGTTGAAGACCAGTGATGAGTGGTGTTCTGCAGGGATCAGTACTGGGACTGGTGCTGCTTGACATCTTTGTCAGTGACATGGACAGCAGAATTGAGTGTACCCTCAGCAAACTTGTGAACGACACCAAGCTGTGTGGTGCAGCTGACATGCTGGAGGGAATCCCATCCAGAGGGACCTTCCAGGATGAGGAAGAAGCTGAGGTGCTTAATGCCTTTTT
>VZZY01002810.1:449-18307 GCA_013400335.1 Eurystomus gularis
CCCCCCCGCAGCCCCCACGATTCCAGGGGATCAAGGTCAAAGGCGGGGGGAGCTTGAGAGGGGGCACAGGCTTGTTCCGAGGATCCCTTTCCTGCAGGAATTTGCACAGGTTGGGGGTGCTGCAGAGGGGTGGGGGATCCCCAAACCAGCCTTGGGGGGGGGGATAGCAGAGAAGGGGGAACACCGGGACGGGGGTGATGGCGTGGGGACAGCCCAGCACCCCCGCTTCACCTCCTCTAGAGTTTAAGTCCCTCCTTAGGGGAGCGTTCACCTGCCAGCCCCGCGCTCTCAGGGTCTGGACGCAGCCAGAAGCTTGTTGGAAGACGCTGGAAGCTAGAAGAAGCGGGGGGGAGGTGTCTCTCTGAGATGTCTTGGCACAGGCAGGCGGGTGGCTGGTTGCCGCAGGTCAGCGCTGACGTGCCTTGGCAAGGCCAGCCGCAGAGATCAGGGTGGGACATGGCAGGAGATGCCGCAGGTTGAAACCGCCTCGCAAAAGTCACGCGGAGAGAGAGCCAAGTGTTGGAGGAACTTCACCCAGGTGCCTGCAGGCACCAAGCCTGGCCCAGCCACCACCCTCTGCCACACGCGTTTTCCTGCCCGCTGCCTTCTGGGGCAGCAGAAAGGTCTGGCAGAAAAGCTGTCCCTGGCAGACCACGCGTCCCTTCCCCCAGCTGCCCACGGCGCCCGTCTGCCCAGCCGTGCATGGGGCTTTGCTGCTCCCTTCTCACTCCAGGCCCCAGCAGTTCCAGCTTGCGGTGCCCAGGAGGGTGACCGCAGTGGGAGGGGGGGTTCTCCTGACTGGAGCTGGCCCCACGGCTCCTCAGTCACTCCCGGGGTTGCTTGTGCTGGATCAGGTGCCCAGGGCTTGGTCTTTGAAGCCACAAAGCTCTGTGCAGCAGGATGCCACCATCGCTGCTCCTTCCCCTCGGAAGCTTTGGCTCCCTGCCTTCCCTCGGGAGGGAGAACCGGTGCCCTAGGGATGCTGGCCATCTCTGTGTGTTTGTCAGGCTGGTGGAGCATTCTGCTTGCCCTTGGGTGTTGGGATGCAAACCATGACACATGGCCAATCTCATTTCAGCGAGATGAAGGGACAGGAGGAGCTACAAGCACGAGCTGGAGAAGGGAAATTCCTGTTGGGTGCTAGGGGTAAAAATCTGAGGGTGGTAAAATGCACAGGGATCAGTCTGGGGCAGGAACTGCCATCCTTGGAGAGCCTCCTGATCTACCAGCCCTGCTGTGAGCAGGGCTGCACCAGGGACCTCCAGAGGTCCCAGTGGATCAAGATCACTGTGTGATTGAAAAAGCCCCAATGTGTGACAACCCAGGCTGAGCAGAGGTCACCAAGACGAGGGAGATCACTGCCCAGAGAGCGCAGGTCCTGTGCTTGTCCAGGAGATGTTTCTTCTCACAGACACCTTGCCCAGAGGTGGAATATGGAGGAATGAAGGATGCTGGGGCTCCATTCCCACTGGAAGTCCAGTCCATGGGCTCAGTCCTGCAAGGTGCTTGAGCTGCTCAGCACCGTCCTGTTCCCTAGCAGTAGTGCAGGTAGACCTTTTGCACCAGGCAGGTTTGGAGCCATGGTGCATCAGCAAAGTTTTCCTGAAGTTCCATGTGGTTTGTAGGTGAGAAGGTGTAACTGAGGTGACCAACTCAAGGGCCACAGCTGGTCGAGTACACTGGATTCTCCTGGTCAGCAACACGCAGGGGCAAACCCCCAACCCCTCTGCCTGGGACAGACAGAGGCTGAGGCACAGGCTCAGCTCCGAGAAGACCCTCTGTAGGCATGATGAACTTCTGACCATTTTCAGGACATGGGGGAGCCAGTCCTGCTCAGGCTCTGGTTGAGCCAGTTCTGGCTCCCTCCAAGATGTAGACTTCACTGGCAGCTCAGGAAGCCAACATCTCCACTCCTGCGGGGAGTTCTTGCCAGTCCAAGCCTTGCAAAGGGAGCTGCTTCCATGGCTGGTGTCTTGTTCCTCTCGAAGTAAGAGACCTCAGACCCAGAGCAGAAGAAGGGCTGTGCCCCCGTTATCCTGAGAGCTGGGACTCGTATGGCCCCGGGAACCCTCTTAGAGGATCTCCCCTAAAATGTCCTGTGGGAATGTCTCCTCTCCTCTGGGAAGGACTGAGAAGGGAGTTGGGCAGTGAGCAGGACAGTGAGGGTGGGCAGCGCTGTGATGCTTGTGTCGGGAAGAGCAGAAGAGGTTATATCCTCCCTCTGTCAGGCACCAGCTTGACAGATCTTGGAATACCGTGTGCAGACAGTGCCTGCGCCTGAAGTTTTTGAAAGAAGATGAAAAAAAACCTGATTTGAGGCTTGGCAAAAAAAAAAAAAATCCCTTCGAAGGAGAAGTGTAAGTGAAGCTGCCTGAACTGTGTCCAGAAAGAAGCTGGAAGAGGTTTGATGGTAGGGCCAGGGAGGTGTCAGGAGGGGGAAATGCTGGGGATGACAGGGCAGTGAAAGGCTTGAGCTGGCTTCATGTGCTGGGCAGTGAGCAGGAATCGTGCTGTCAGTGGTGTCTGTGGGTTCGTGCCTGCAGATCCACGTGGAGCAGAAGATGTGGGTTCATCAAGCCCAAGTTCCTCCGTGTACCTTGATGAAGTGGGAAGGCTGGCCCTGGGGAGAGGGGCTCTGCTTGACCTCACCTCCTCCAGCAGAGAAACCACTGCAGCTCTCCCCTTGATGTGGGCCATCCTAGGAGAAACCTGACCTGCTCCTTCCTATGAGAAGAAGGTCCTGTAGTAAGGAAGTATCTCCTTAGTTCCCAAAGGGCTCCAGGGAAGGGGGTATAACCCTATAAGCATCCTCTCCTCTCCTCTCCTCTCCTCTCCTCTCCTCTCCTCAGGGACGGGAGTTGGGGTGGATATTTCCTTGTCCTCTCCCCAAACAACAAATGCATGCCCGCATTTCACTTTGAAGTCCCGCATCCCTGGGCTAGATTGGTGGTTTCAGGAGGGAAGGGGAGAAAAAGGCACATTCTCCTTTGTCCCCATTTCTGGTTTTCAGCCATCTGCTTCTATGGAGCCATCCTGGATCTCTGGGGATGCATCTCTGGAGAAGAAATTCCAATTCTTCCAGCCCTGGACAGACACGGGGATGATTCCTACTGCCCCATCCCTTCCTCCTCCTTCACTTCACTTCTGGGTCCCCACTCCCAGGACAGGGACCACCTCTCCCTTCCCACCCTCCCTAGCCCCTGCTAGGGGACTGTGCAGCTCCCCCACCCCTCGAGACACCCTCCCCAACATCTCCATCTTCTCCCAGGAGCTTTGCAGCTCCTCCAGGTTCTTCCTTTTCTCCCCCACCAGCCCTACTTCTTTCTTCTGTGTCTGGGAGATCAGTCATAGAGGGTGTTGACAGGCACGCACCCGACTCCCCCGGGAGGACGGGGAGCGGGGGGCTGGGGGTGGTGTTCAGCTGCGGGAAGGCAAAGCTGCCATCAGCAGCCGCTTTGATCTGCAGACAATTACAGACGAGTGTAGGACCTCGCTCCGCTCAGCCAATAAATAATGGAACTGGTATGTTGACACAGACAGATTTCCCCCCAAACTGTCAGAGAAGGGGAGACAGGGAGCGAGCGAGCGAGCGGGAGGGCCTGCGGGAAAACAGCGAGAGAAGGGGGGAGGGGAAAGAACAACTTTGGGGAGGCCATGCTGATGGAGAGAGCTGGGCAGGGAGGAGAGGGAGCAGAAGGAACACATATTTGTAGAAGGGAAGGAAAATCAAGACAGGAACTGTGGGTGGGAAGGCAGGGAGGGGGGGGAGTGCTGTGTACACAGCAGGCTGGAAGCAGGGGGAGGCAAAAAAAAAAAGAAACCTGAAGGTGGAAAAGAAAGAGAAGGAGGAAAAAAGGGCTGGCAGTGCCCGCCGGGCTCCCTGGCTGCCTGGCAGATTACACGCTCCCCGAGCAGGGACCATATTCCTGCAGAGTGGCCCCAGTTCCCCACCAGGGTGCTGAGCCCGGCGATGGGGAGCACGCATGAGCCGGTGAAATGGTGCCGCTGGTGCACGGCCAACAGCAGAAATGTGCTCTGAGATCACAAGGCCCCGAAAAACCTCCTGCCGGTGCCCTGTCCCCACGCTCCCCCCCATCGCTCTCCCCGTCTCGCTCTCTCCCTGCTCTTTCTCCAGCCCGGAGCTGTTTGTTCTCTGCCTGATGATGGTTTTTTACTTTGCTTGCGACAAACAAATAACCTCCTCTTCGCTCTGAGCCCAGCAGAAACCATCCACCCTTCCAGCGACCCTCCAGCTCAACCTGGCCACGGCAGCAGATCCGACGGGGATGGGGGGAGCCACTGGGGCTGTCTCTTTCCTCCCGGTTTGGAGCTCTCAAAAGCACCGTTTGTTCCCGCTTGGACCCATTTGTGGCCTGACCTGGCTCAGCCCCAAATATTGAGTGTCCCAACTTGCCCGGGTCCCCAGGCCAGGCATCACTTCGCTGCAGGCGTCCCCTGCTCCCTGCTTGGCCCTTTTGAAAAAGGGGTGTCCAAGTTGCCCATCCAAGCTCCAGATGGGAAGCAAACACCTCCCAGCACAGAGATCTCCCACCCAAGTCTCTACCTTCCCCTACCCCAGCCTCCCATCCCTCCCCACTCCCTTCTGTGGAAACACCATGTGGTGAACCGACCACATGATTTTTTCTGCCTTATTAAAACAGTGAGCAAAAGAACTCGATTTCCCATAAATCTATTCGGCATAAATCCTCCAGGAAACCGGAACCGAGATAACGCCAGCCATAAATATCGAAAAAGAAAACAAACTCTCTCTTTTCCGCCTCACTGCACAAAGGGAGCACATCGCTCCTGCTGAGTGCAACCCCCCACCTCCCTCCGCCACTGCCGGAGAGGAGCGAGGAGGAGGGGGGGGAAACTGAACTGAGCTGTCAGCGCAGCCCCCTGAAGAAGCCAAGCAGCCAGAGAGGGGGGAAACTGAACTGAGCTGTCAGCGCAGCCCCCTGAAGAAACTAAGCAGTTAGAAAGAAGGAAGCAGCTGCCGCGGAGAGCCGCCGGACAGAACTGCTGACTCCCACTGCTCTAGGAATCCGGGGGAGAGAAAGAAGCCGTGAGCTGCCGCCGGCCGTAAGGTGCGCAATCGTTGCCACTGCCGTGAGCCGCCGCCACGAGCCAAAACTGAAAGAATCCAGAAAAAAAGCTGCAAGCTGCAGCAAGAAGAAGAAATTGCAACAAGAGGCCATTGGAAGCCGCGTGCTACAGAAAGCCACGCCGCAGAAGGCCACGTTGCCAGAAAAAGTTGCTCCAAGCTGGGAGCACCATATTGAAGAAGAAGTGGTGCCGAAGAAACTGCACCGAAAGCTGCACTGCCAGAAAAGACGTGCTGCCAGGAAAAGCCACTCCAAGCTGCAAGAGAAGGAGAGAGAGAAAAGCTACAAGCTGCTGACGTCACTGGAAACAGTCCAGGTCTGCCGGTCAGACATCGTCGCCGTTCCACGGAGACCATCACCAAACGCCGAAAGGGCACATGCACGCACACACACGCACCATCCACACATACAGGTCGTATCTTGACATCATTAAGTCCTTATTTGCCCTTATCTCTCGGTGGGTGAGAGAGGGAGTGAATGGGTGGGCGTGGTGTTCTTTAATATTGTAATATTTCCATAGAGTAAATAGGGTTTTATTAGAATATATTTAGTAATAAACTTGTTAGATACTCATTTCGGTCTCCGTGTCTGCTTGCGAGCCTGGTGGGGAGATGTCCCAATTTACCCTCAACCCTTCTCCCTTTGGGAGGTGGTCGGACCCCTGCGCGCCCGACCGCGACACACCAGCTCCAACCAGAGGTTGGACCTTTGCCCTGGCACAGATCCTGCTCTTCCCTGGGGACATCATGCCCCTCCACATGAGAAAAGCAAGACAGGTTACAAGGCCAAGGGTTGGCACTTAGGGGTAACGGGGTGTCCATAGAGCTGGGGGAGGACAGAAATACTGGCTCCAGGGTTGTGTGGGATGGTGCCACAGCAGAAGGTCGGCTGATGGGGCATTGGACACCCAGGAGCCTCGCAGCCCATCCCCAGCAGAGCAGGGCTTTGGTGGCACATCCTCCTGGCATCGCTGAACCGGGTCAAAGAGAAGCAGGAGGGGAGGGTTGTTACCCATGGATGTTGTTTGGCTTAATGATGGCAAGAGCGGCTGCCTAACTGGGGC
This sequence comes from Eurystomus gularis, assembly GCA_013400335.1. Lineage (NCBI taxonomy): Eukaryota > Metazoa > Chordata > Aves > Coraciiformes > Coraciidae > Eurystomus > Eurystomus gularis. Next base: position 6,618 of record VZZY01002810.1, read on the forward strand.
AGCAGTAGCTTATGGCCCGAGCAGTGGGAGGACTGGAGCTCCTGCCAAGCTCTTAAACCTGTCTTTCGGGAGGGCGGGATGTAAAACTGGTGTAGACTGCTAAAAAAGCTGGGTCTTTTTGCTAATAAAGTCACTGAAGCAGGTAATGACTCTGCTGGCTGAGGCAGAGCAACGCCCGGGGCCAGGCTGGGACCCCTTCTTCTCCAGAGTCACTTCAGGTCCCCAGTCCTGGTCATTTTACTGGGATGGTGGGAACACAGGGCTGGATCCAGCTGCTGTTGCTCTCATCCCGACCTGAAGATCATGAGGTGGGCCAGCAGGAGAGGGCAGGGCTGAGGGGTGCCCAACAGCACCCAGGTCCCTCTGAAGGAAGGAAGGAAGGAAGGAAAGGGGAAAAGCTCCTGGGGGTTGGTGCTCAGCCCCTCTATGAGGCTCCAGCCAGGGAGGAAGATGGCTGGGAGAGAAGCAGCGGTGGGGACAAGGTAGATTTGTGTTTTCTCTGCCCCTCCTGACCCCACCAGATCCCAGTTTTAACTGGTGGAAGAACTGCATCCCTTTCTGGCAAGAGCAAAGTGGGCATCAGCAGGCACAGAGCCCCCGGGCCCTGTTTGATGGTGGGGGAAGCAGAAAGGAGACCTGCAGAGCCGGGGTTGCCTTCTCCCCAGCGAAAACCCCACACCCTGACCCCCGAGGGCACAACCAGCCCTACAACTCAGCGTGACGATGGCGAGCACTAAGGAAGGGTCACAAAGTGATATAAGTAATAGAAATAATTATTGATAGATATAGGATACTAATATGAAAAGTAGAATAAAATAAATCATTACACTAACCACTTGAAGGAAAACAGGCTAAATTATTAACAGAAGCTAGAAGTAGATAAGAAAACCAGACGTTGTTAACACTTCCAGNGCGACGGGTGAGAGCACGAAGCAGTGGTGGGAGCAAAGGGTTAACACGGTGAGCGCAGGGAATATTATCTGTCTCTTCTCTAAATATTATTTCCTCCCATGAAACCAGCTTTTCATCCTTGGCTAGAGGCAGCTCCTGCTGCTGCTGGGAATCCAGCGAGAGCTCGGCTCTGCTGCCGCGCACACCACCGCTCCCAGCAAGCCGCCGAGACAAAGAGCCGCGATCCCCTGGTGAGAGCAGCCCAGCAGCGCTGAGCTGCTGGGGCTTGGGCTGGAGGACGCGGATGGCCTTGGGATGGGGCTTGGGGGTGGCAGGTTTTTCCCCCCCAAAGAGGAATGGCATTCATGGAAGCTCTCTCCCACTCAGTGGTAGAGCAGAGGGGTTGTCTCCTCCTCTCCCAGGGATGGGAGCAGCCAGCAGAGACCAGCAGGGCACTGGGGCAGGCTGGGCAGGCTCCAGCCGTCTACCCAGGGAGGTGTTCAAGGGTTGCTCACTTCACACCTCACCCCGTTGGGTTGGAGAAGAGCGGGACGCTCCGCGGGGAAACCGAGGCAGCAGCCACTGGCTCCAAGGTCACCACCTGGGATGGCGGGAGGGCGTGGGGCAGTCTCTGCCCCTTCCCCGGCAGCACGAACCAAGCTCTGGCAGCACGGAGGGGCTGGGATAGAACGACTGCGGCTCAAGCTTCTCTGAAACGTCCTAAGCTCGGCCTGTGTAGGGAAGCACGGCAGTGTCCCTGTCTCAGCCCGGAGGGCACAAAGGCACGAGCGGCTCCTCCTCTCCCCGCATCCAGCCGGGGCCACGTGCCGCAGTCTGAGCAGCGCCGGGTACGTGGCCGGAATGAAAGCCGCCCTTCAGCTCGGAGGAGCACTCGCCCAAGTCAAAGGATTGCCGAGTTAAAAGGGTCAAACCTCCAAGGACAGCGGCGGCTGCCGGGCGATAGATCATTTCAATAGCATCGTCAGCGGGGATTATAATCTGAACCGAAGCGGAAAGACCCGAGGCAATGAAGCTGTCAGTGGTCTAAGATTAAGGAATTAAAAACAGCCGCACGACATTCACGGGATTGGTTCTAGACGCGTTAGGAAGAGGAGGCTGAGTGCGGGGGCCTTCCTTGGGTCGGGAGTTTCAGATGAGGGCGGAGAAGAGCAAGCGCAAGGATTTCGTCAGTAGACATGAAAAGAGAGGGGAGAGCGAGACGGAGCTTCCGAAACGCAGCCACGCAAAAGATAAACCCCAGCCGTAGACGGAAATGAGGTAAACAAGGTTTGAGCGAGGTAAATAAAAGCAGAAATGAAGTGGATTTAGGGGAGGACAGAGGTGAGAAGACACTGACAGGGAGAAAATGGCTCTTAATAGACTAAGGCTGGTGAATTCTGGAGCAGAGCCCAGGCTGCTCTCAGATAGGACAAGCGGAAATGGCCTCAAGTTGCACCACACAAGGTTGAGGTTGGACATGAGGAACAATTTCTTCCCCACAAGGGTTGTGAAGGGCTGTGCCAGGCTGCCCAGGGCAGTGGTGGAGTCCCCATCCCTGGAGGGGTTTCAAAGCCATGGAGATGTGGTGCTGAGGGCCATGGGTTAGTGGTGACCTGGCAGTGCTGGGGCAACAGTTGGACTCAATGACCTGAAAGGTCTCTTCCAACCAAAGCAATTCTATGGACTGCCTGATGGAAACGCAGTCCCCAGGCCTGTCCTCCTTCCCCTTCCCATGTTCTTACACCCAGCTCCAGAATGACTTTAAAAAGCCAAGAATTTCGGCAGCTGAGCCCAGCGAGAGGGGTGCACACGCCTTACCTTCGCCTCCACCGAGGTCCCCAGAAGGCCACCACCAGCTCTGCGTGGCTCCAGAGGCAGCTCCCTCTTCTCAGCGGGAGGCAAAAGCTCTCAAAACAAAAGGAAACCAAACTCCCACCAAAGGACCCGTTAAAACGAGCCATTTATTTCCGGCAAATCGCACACACCTTTCTTTCATTTGCCCGGGGTGGGGGGAAGAATTTCTCCCCCCTCTCCCCCAACCCTCCCCGGCCTTAAAGATACCAAAGTTATGGGACAAAACACAAAGAAAAGCAGGGATCGAATCCACAGGAAAGCTTCAGCGCCCCAGACCCACCAGCTCTGCTTGGCACAAGCCGCGGAGACGCCGTATGGCCAAGAAGAGCCGGTGTCGCTCCCCGCGTCTCCAAGGCGCTGCCCGGGTGACCACCAGAGCAATGGCGCCCGGGGGGACAGCTCGACGGGCCCCGACCCGGGCGGCCCGCGCAGCCCCNCGGAGCAGTGCTGAGCGGCCGGATCGAGGGCACGGAAGAAGACGGGAAGCTGATGACAAGGCAGGGCTTGTTCTGCAGCACAGGTAGAGCATGGAATCGCTTCGCGACTCCTCCAGCCAACTTCTACTGGGAGATTGACGTACGAGTCCTCAGTCGAGTCTTTTTAAGAGTTATCCCGAGTCCCCTGGGTAAAAACAATCTGGTTCAGGAAAGAGGAGAGTCCAGAGCTGCTCAGTGGTTCTTTTTGGTTGAGCCGAACCCCGAGAAACCCATCACCGCTGCCATTTCGTCATCCTCTTCGAACGTCAAATCTTCCTCCGCCCGCCTTTTCTTCTCTCTCTGCTTCTCCTTCTTGTAGGCTTTGGCCTTCTCCTCCTGCAGCCGGGGACAGAGCAGCAAAACACCATCAACCTCCTGAGCTCAGTCACCGGGGAACCCCACTCCTACCAACAGCACCCAGGTTGTGTCTGAGGAACAAGAAGAGCCAGCAGAAACGCCGGCCTGCAGTCTCCCAGGAGGAGCTTTCCCACTGTCTCCAGACCACCCCACCGACACACACAGCACGTAGCCAAAAAAGACGTGCTATGAGACTCCCTCTTCCATCACCAGTTTTGTCCAGACTCGACGCAGAAGCAAGAAGGAGCCCCTCTGAAAGTAGAAGACCTTTCCCTCACACAAAGCCCTGGCCCAGCGACACTGAACGTTGCCGCCCGTTGGCTTTGAGCCCGGCAGAGCGACAGCTGCTCGCTGGAACAAGAAGCTGAAGCTCTGAGCGGCTTTGGGGGCTTTTGGCAGCAAAGAGTTTGCGCCGCTCTAATCAAAGTGATTTGCTCGGTGAGGATCACAAGCCCTGGGCCAGCGCCAGGCTTGGACTGGGCGACAGAGAAGGATGGCTTCAGCTCCTGGCTTCGCAACCACCCTGCCACTGCCATCGCCCTGCGCTGCGCTGCGGCTACTCAAGAGAGCCGTGCCCTGCAGAAAGCTGCGCCAGAAGCTGCTGCTGATTTCTTCACTGCCGTCCTCAGACTGGCAGGAGCACGTAGCGCTCCCCGTGCTGCTAGGACACCCGTCTCCTGCCTGCCCCAACACCACCAGAGCTGAGGAGAGCAGAGTGTGGGGTGCTCTGGGTGCAGCGCTGCGGTGAAGCAAAGCTCAGGGCTTGGGTGGGAGACTCAAACAGGCAGTGGTTGCTGATGTCTGGTTGTTCTGCTGATGGAGGAGAAGCATCCACAGAAGCTCCTCACCAAGGACAAGTGGCGGTCCTGCACTTGGGTCACAACAACCCCCTGCAACGCTCCAGGCTTGGGGAAGAGTGGCTGGAAAGTGCCCAGTGGAAGAGGACCTGGGGGTGTTGGTCAGCAGCCGGCTGAAGATGAGCCAGCGTGTGCCCAGGTGGCCAAGAAGGCCACCAGCATCCTGGCTTGGATAGCACTAGTGTGGCCAGTGGGACCAGGGCAGGGATTGTCCCCCTGCACTGGGCAATGGGGAGGCCCAACCTCAAATTCTGGGGTCAGTTTTCGGCCCCTCACTCCAAGAAGGACCTTGAGGGGCTGAAGCATGTCCAGAGACGGGCAATGAAGCTGGGGAAGGGTCTAGAGCACAAGTGTGGTGAGGAGCAGCTGAGGGACCTGGGGGTGTTGAGCTTGGAGAAAAGGAGGCTCAGGAGAGACCTTCTGGTTCTCAACAACTCCCTGAAAGGAGGTTGGAGCCAGGTCAGGCTCTTCTCCCGGGGAACAAGCAATAGGACATGAGGAAACTGCCTCAAGTTGCACCAGGCAAGGTTGAGGTTGGACATGAGGAACAATTTCTTCCCTGCCAGGGTTGTGAAGGGCTGGCCTAGGCTGGGCAGGGCAGTGGTGGAGTCCCCATCCCTGGAGGGGTTTCCAAGCCGTGGAGATGTGGTGCTGAGGGCCATGGGTTAGTGGTGCCCTGGCTGTGCTGGGGAACAGCTGGACTCGATCTTAAAGGTCTCTTCCCACAAAAATCATTCTATGACTCTAACTTCATGGGGTTTTCAAATCAACTTGACCTTCGTGTCAGGGAGCTGACACCTAAGCGCAGGTCTGCGAGCAATCTGCTGCCTTTCGCTGCCTCCACGCACATCTCGCCCCACAGCGCACCACTCACAAAGCCCTTCCACGCTCAGGAGGCCACACAGAACCAACGTGCCACACGGAGAAGGATCCCAGCAACCTTAAGAACCACGGGAGATAAGGGACAAAGCCACGGCACACAAGTTCAAACACAACTAATGGGAGACCAAAGCTTGGTGCACCATCGGGTTTGGGCTGCTCTCGGTGGAAAGCTGAAGCATCATGAGTTATCCTCACATAGACAGAGGGAAAATGGACTTCCAGAGACAGCAGCAGCAAACTTTTTAAAGCAGACAACAAAGAAACAAAACCCTGTCATGGCAGGAGAGAAGAAGCCCATGCTGCCAAGAACAAGGCTGCTGTGGAACAGGAGCCATGGTTGAGTTCCTCAGAAAACATGTTTCTCGGGGGCTTTACTTCCATCAGCCATCACCCAGACTCACCTCCTCGCGGAGTTCCTTCATCCTCTCCTCAAAGTCATAGTCCTTCTGCTTCTCCTCCATCTTCTTCTTGTTCACCTCAAAGCGTTTCTTCACCTGGTCCAGCGTGGAGCGCTCCACCCGCATGGACATGCCCAGGTTCCTCTGGTCTAGAAAACAGGAGTGGATTCAGCTCCTGTTGATGGTCTCATGGGCCTCCCCTACCATGAACTTTCTGTCCTCCTCTGGTCCCATATTACTACACAAACTGGGATTTCTCATGTCAGAGGGGCTGGGCTTTAGGGGGACACCACAACCAGGCTGGAACTACAACAATCCGTACGTTGCTTGTACAGGAAGGACCCAGCCTGTTCTTTTAAGGGTCTCTGTCAGGATGCTGCCCATTGTGTTGCTGCCCTGACGCTTCGTTTCTCCTCAGGAGTAAGTCAAGGTTGAAGGGATCACCCCCAGCAACGTCTCCAACCTGCACCGCCTGGTGAGGCAAATTTGGTGAGCTCCAAAAATGAGCTAGTCCCGTATTTTTACTTATCTAAGAACTTTTTGAAAGCTTCAGTGCTGCTCAGATTTTCTGAGGAGACATTGGGATGAGCCGACCCTGCACTTCTTGCAGCGCAGACGCTCTCAGTGGGGAAAATCCAACCCCCCGAGCAGAGCAAACCAATCTCTATTTGCTCTGGGCTTATTCCACGAATAGTCCGGCACCTTGGAAGGTGCCAGGAGATAAAGGCAGCACCTCCACAGCTCTCCTGAGCAAACACCGCCTGAATCCTCATCTCCAAAGCACACTTGGATCCATGTATGTGCTCCACCCTCAGACACTGCTGATGGAGGAAGAGATTTTATAACAAATTGTTGAGGCTGAGGGTGGTGAGAGCCTGGCCCAGGTTGCCAGAGAGGTGGTGGATGCCTCATCCCTGGAACTATTCCAGGGGAGGTTGGTCGGGGCTCTGAGCAACCTGCTCTAGTTGCAGATGTCCCTGCTCCCTGCAAGGAGGGTGGACGAGAGGAGTTTTAGAAGTCTCTTCCAAACCAGCCTATGATTCTATGAAGGGGACAGCCCAGAGTGTTGCAGCAGCTCTCCAACTCACCCAACCCTCAAAACCACCCAACAAGGCGGAAGAATGATCCCTACGTTTTTTGCCGTTGATGTGATCCAGGAAGTTAATGGAGTCCTTCACCACGCAGTCACACACATTACAGTAATACCTGGCAGGAGAGTGAAGAAAAATTAATCCCTAAGAATGAGACAAACCTTCTCTCGCAGAACAGCCCGTTGAGATAATGTGGAATGTGGTGTCGCTGGGGCTATGGGTCTGTTCTCCAGGGCTAGATGGAAGCTAATTCCATTACGGAAAGCCTCAGTGACAAGAAAAGTACAAGGGCACATCCCAGGACTTAGCCCTGCACTGGGGAGGCTGCACCTTGAATCCTGGAGTCAGTTTTGGGCCCCTCGCTCCAAGAAGGACATTGAGGGGCTAGAGCGTGGCCAGAGAAGGGCAATGAAGCTGGGGAAGGGTCTAGAGCACAAGTGTGGGGAGGAGCAGCTGAGGGACCTGGGGGTGTTGAGCCTGGAGGTTCAGGAGAGACTGTCTCGCTCTTGACAACTTCCTGAAAGGAGGTTGGAGCCAGGGGGGGTTGGTCTGTTCTCCCAGGGAACAAGCAATAGGACAAGAGGAAACGGCCTCAAGTTGCACATGGGGAGGCTGAGGTTGGACATGAGGAACAATTTCTTCCTGGCAAGGGTTGTGAAGGGCTGTGCCAGGCTGGGCTGGGTAGTGGTGGAGTCTCCATCCCTGGAAGGGTTTCGAAGCTGTGGAGATGTGGTGCTGAGGGCCATGGTTTAGTGGTGCCCTGGCAGTGCTGGGTTAATGGTTGGACTCGATGATCTGAAAGGTCTTTTCTGACCAAAGGAATTCGGTGGTTCTATGAAAGCACAGGGAGCAGTGCTGTCCCTGGTGTTCCCGAGCAGCTGAGCCCAGCAGGGCCTCTCCCACCCCACGCTTTCTGCCCTCTTCTGGTCCCATATCCTACATGGACGGTGATTTCTCATGTCAGAGGAGCTGGGCTTTAGGGGAACACCATCAGCTAGACCAGCCAGGGACTACAACGTCTCCTGTTGCATCTCTTCCATACGTAACCTCAGAAGACCCAGTTTCGGTGTAGCACAGCGCAGCACCATCACACCAGGCTGAGGAAATCACCTCCTGAGGCCCCGTAAGTGCTCCTGGCTGTGTCACAACCACCCCCCGGCCTCACCAGCACCACTCCGAGACTCCAACGGAAAGCTCCCGACCTACCCTCCCATCTCTGACTGAGGGGTGGTTTTGGTGATGACGATGGTTTTCCCCAGCTTCGATTCCAGGTCCACTTTGTAGTCCCGGTGCCGCAGAAGTTCCCGTTTGACAGGCTGAGCTGGTTTGCCTAAAACATAAGCAAAAAAAGAAAGTGTTTATCGTTGAATGACAAATGAAAGCTCCACACGCTGGATTTCACGTTGCCCTTGATGAAGAGGGGCCTGTAGGAACCTGGGAACTATTTGACTCGTGCAGAAATTGCACCTGTTTTTTAAAATCAATAAGGGATATCATTTCCTCCTCCCCGTTTCCTGGTTCCTACTAGAGCCAGGCAGACCTCTGAGGTATCTCCAGCCCTGACTTGGATCATACTCCAAGATCTCCTTGTTTCCAGGGTCTGATTGTTGCTCTCCCTCCCCAAAGGTTCTCCGTTCGCTTTTGTCAAAGATGTATATTCAGTAGCAAGCACAAGAAAAAGGATCAGAGCCAGCCAGCCTCAAACTGCTGCTATTTCCCGCCAGGATTTCACTTCCAGCTGCTCTCTCCACCCCAAACTCAAACAGTTTGGGTGACCTGCGGTCAAAGGAGCAGAGCTTGCCGGGAGTCAGGACGCTACGCACCATCTTTCTTTTCTCTCTCCTCCGTGAGCCGCTTCTCTGCAAGTTTCTCGTATTCATCTTTGTCCCACTTTCGGCGGAAGTCCAAGTTCTTCGTCTGAGAAGGAAACAAAGCATGTTAACGTTTATTGCACAGCCTGAGCGGCTCCCAGGGGACAGAGATGGAACCGCTTGGCCCATGAGGCCACAGCAGGAGATGAGGGGCACACTGTATCCCCATGTCCTCTCTTTCCATCTCCGGGAATTAAAGGAATAGATCTCGGCATGCCGAGATCTACAAGGATTTGTCCAGAGAGGTGGTCGCTGCCCCATCCCTGGAACCTTTCTGGGTGAGGTTGGACACGGCTCTGAGCAACCTGCTCTAGTTGCAGATGTCCCTGCTCCCTGCAGGGGGTTGATGACCCTCCAATCCAAACCAGTCTGTGATTCTATGATTTCACAGCTCTGCGAAAAGTAACGGGTTTATCTGAAGAGCTCCTGAGACGGTCACCTGGGCTCTCGCTTAGGAAACCAGACACAAATGGGATTTAAACATGCTGATCCAAGTCCTCAGCCAACCACAGCACAGTCATTAGCAGGTTCCACGCGCTTCTTCCAAAAGTCAATTAAACCCAAGCTGCAAATATCATCCGAGGAAGCTGTGAGAACGAGCTGTGCGGAGTCTGGTTGAAGCACAGGAGGGGGGAAGGCTGCGCGTGCCGGCTCTCAGACACCAGCAATATGTGTGCGTGCTGCAGGAAGCAAAGCTCCGAGTCTGTGATGACACTGCAGGCACCAGAAAGGGCTTTTCAAGGGAGACGCGGGTACCAGCAAAGCTCCCGAGCGCCCACGGGTCAAGGCAGCACACGGAGCTACCAGGGAGACCCGTACAAAGTGCACGGCAGCTGTCCCACCACAGGAGAAACCCCCACCTGGGGCAGAGCCCGGCCCTTTGGCAGCTCCCCAGAGCTCTCCAACCTTGATCGGTGTAGAGGAGCTGAATTCCAGCGAAGGCAACGCTGAAGAATACAAACCCCGTGCTTTTTGAGGGGGGTGGTTGTACCTAGTCACCACTGCTAAGGGCTGAAGCAACTGGACAAGAATCCCAATTCCAGCCAAGCTCTCACCAAACCAGCACAGCCTCTTCACCCCCCACCCTCCGCAGTTAAGGCCCCTGCTCCTGGTCACGGTCACGGCTCGTAATTCAGACTGTCCTTTGTTTTCCCTCGCTTGGTTAGGAAGCTGCATTTCACTCAGCACAGCAGCGAGAGGCTCTCGGTTTCATATTGAAAAAAAGGACAAATGTATTTTAAAACACCTCCGGGAAAGAAAGACCCCCCCCCCACCCACCCCCCGCCTTCTCCGTTCAGCCAAATCAAGAATCCAATCACAATCCCACAGAAATAAATCCCATTTGAAGCTATAGCAGCAGCAGAGCCATTGAACGTGTCCTCCTCCAGCAATCCTTCAAACGGAACGAACAACTACTGATAGGATTGAAAACGCCTTAGGGAGGCGTAGAAAAAGTCTCATTTATTCCCAGAGCTTCTTAAGCACTTTAAGCATGTCATAACAGGTTTTATTAACCACCCCGAGCGCAAGAAAAGGAAATATCATGGAGTGCAAATGAACGTTTGGGGGTGTTTTCCAGCAGCTCGGCTCTCCTGCTTGGCAGCGCGTTATCGCACATCGTAGCCAGCAGGAGCCCAGGGAGCTGATTCACTCACTGCTTCACTCTCCTGTTGTAATAAAAGGGAGAGAGTCTCTTGCAGCTCTTCTCCCAACCTCCCTCATCCAGGCACAGGGCGAAAAATTAAACGCCACTGCGGAACAAGATCTTGTGGATGCTCCATCACTGGGAGGTGTTCGAGACCAGGTTGGATGGGGCTTGGAGCAACCTAGTGTAGTGGGAGGTGTCCCTGCCCATGGCAGGAGGGTTGAAACGAGATGATCTTTAAGGTCCCTTCCAACCCAAACCATTCTATGACTAGATATTACCCAAAGGAACTTGTCTGCACTGCTCTGGTGGAGGCAGCGGTGGCTGCAAGCCCTGAACTCTTTGTCTAAGAACTACTTTGGGTGCAAGGGAGTATCTCCCAAACAACAGTTAAAAACCAGAAGTGCCCCAGAGCCACCTGTTCCCTGTGCAGATAGACACTGAATGGTCTGCCCAGTATCAGCACCAAAGCCTTGGGAAGCGCAGGGTTCAGTGGAACAGGACGCCAACACCAGCAGCTGAGAAGAAAGCCCAGGCCCCACCTCCCTCCCAGGCACACATCCTGCTCCCGAACCCTTCCAGTGCTGCTCGCCCCTCAACAAGTGAAAGAAAGATTGGTCAAGAAAGCAGAAAATCACACTTATGTGGTGCTGGCGGCTGTCTGGGGTGTTACTGGAGGGGTCTGAACCAGGCTGGCTCTCCAGTCAGGCCACAACAACGGCTACACCTCCTCTACATTCGATCCCAGCATTCCCAACACCACATCCTGCGGGATCTATACAGGCAGAAAGACTCCACTGCTATGCTACGCAAACGGAGCAACGCCAATGAAATAATCAAGTTACACAGGAGCCGTCAGAGTCTCCAGAATCACAGACATGAAAGGGGAAGTTTCTCCATTCAGGGCTGATGGCAGCAGCAGCAACTTCAGGAGGACAGCCTGAGAGCCAGCCTGGAAACGGGGCATCCCTTTCGAGAGGAGTTCTGAAGCAAGCGGCAAGACAAGAGGGAACAGAAGGGAGCTGCATCCACGGCCATCGCCCAGCCCCAGGAGGCCTCTGGGATGGGCTGGTGCTCCCCGGGAGGACCCCACCCCGGGGGTTTGGGCAAGTTCAGATGTCCTTACACCGCCCGGCTGAAACAGGGGCTCCCACAGGGGAGGCCTGGCCCTAGGAAGCGGAGATCGGGCTGGGGTCCACCCCCTTTCTAGACTTGAAGGCATCGAGGCCTCTCAGGGGGCCTCAAATCTCCCAGTACCCACACACGGAGCGGACGGAGCGGTGTGAAAAGCAGGGATGGGGCCTCCTCACGGGCCCCCGCCCACTGGGGCACGCTCGGCCCCGCCACGTCCCCACCCGAGGAGTCCCT
>VZZY01002810.1:18754-44149 GCA_013400335.1 Eurystomus gularis
GACCGCCGCTCTCCGTCCCGGGCCAGGGCACCCGCGACCACCCCCCGTCCCACGTGGTGCTCCGCGACCGGCTCCTCGCCGCCGTGGTGGCCTGTTTCAAGCGGCACGGAGCCGCTGCCATCGACACCCCCGTGCTGGAGCTGCGGGTGAGGCGGCGCCGAGACCCCCCCTCCCTCCGCCTCTTCCTCCTCGGGGTGACCCTCACCGGGGCTGGGGGACCCCCCTTCCGCTCCTTGGGGGGGTGGGGGGCTCTGGGACCCCCCTTATGCTCGCCCCGGGAGGGTCTGGGCCTCCTCCCGTTCTCGCCCGGGGGGCTTTGGGGTCTCCCCTCCTCCTGAGGGGTTGGGGAGCACCCCCTTTCCTTGGGCTGAGGTGTGGGGCAGGGCTGGGGGATTCCCCCCCACACACAGCACACCCCGTGTGGGGCACGGCAGGGTGGAGGGTGCAGCTGTGACGGCCCCGCTTGGGTCCCCGTTGTGTGGTGTGACGGGGACACGGACCCTTTTCTGCCCCAGGTCAGAGGTAGGGTTTGTGTCATGCCCACTCCCCTGCTCCACTTGGAGGGCTCAAGTGGGGCCAGGTCCCTCATTCTGGGGGACCCTGCATCCCAGAGGCGCCCCAGTCCTTGGCCACCCTGCCAGCCCCTGCCCTTGCCTCTTTTCAGGAGACTCTGATGGGGAAGTACGGGGAGGACACGAAGCTCATCTACGAGCTGCAGGACCAGGGAGGGGAGCTGCTGGCCCTGCGCTACGACCTGACCGTATCCTGACACGCCGAGGGGACGGGGACACCTCCACCGCGTTGGGTCACCCCTGCCCTGCCTGCCGTCAGGGTGACCGAACATCTCTTCCTGCCGAGCGGTGGACACCCCAACTGGTTGGTGTGACCCCACCTCAAACCACCCCACAGCCAGCCCAGGATTGGCAGCAAAGCTGCCCTCTCTTCCCTGGGCTGTGGGTGTGCACCAGTATGCTCCACTGTACTGGTTTTACCTTCTCCCAGTTAGAGTCCTCACCTCTGTACGCTCCTGTCCTGCCCATCCCACCTTCCCGGTGCCTCCGTAGTTTGGAGAAAGCAGCGGTGTTTGCTGCAGGATGTCCATCCTGGGCCTCTCCACCTCCATGTCTCACCACAAACTCTTCTGTTAGTATCTGTAGGTTGATGCTATACGTTGAATTCTCTCTGGTCGTACCCTAAGAGGGAGAAATGACCTCACAAAGCTCTGCGTTTGCGAGCTGTTGACGTCCTGTGGCACAGGAGAAGGAGGTGGAGTTGTCCCGGTGTTGGAGGAGCTCAGTGTGGTTCATCATACTCATCATCAGCCTGGGCTGAAGGTCTCCCTGGAGCCTGGGGAGCAGCTGGCAAAGTCAGGGGGGGTCAGGGCGCTTTGTAGTTCAGTTTTTGGCAGTTCTGGGGATCTCCACGTTCCTGTCCTTAACTCCTTGGTCACCCAGGTGCCCTTCGCTCGCTATTTGGCCATGAACAAGATCACCAACATTAAGCGCTACCACATTGCGAAGGTCTACAGACGGGACAACCCAGCCATGACCCGGGGCCGCTACAGGGAGTTCTACCAGTGTGTGAGTGTTGTGGTGGCTGAGACCGCGTGGGGCAGGAGGGCGTGGGGCTGACCTGGCTTCACCGGCTGGGTTGTCAGCAGCTGCTGCGGGACTGTGATGTGGAGTCTGTCAAGGTAGATGAGGCACATACTCAAAAATCAGATTTATTCTAATGAAAAACGTTTAGCACCCTGAGAAACGTTAGTGAAGTACAGATTCAGCTGTCGGTCAGATGGAATTTAATCCTTCACAGCGTGGAGGCCAAAAAGGCCGCCAGGATCCTGGCTTGGATCACCACTAGTGGGGCCAGCAGGACCAGGGCAGGGATTGTCCCCCTGGACTAGGCACTGGGGAGGCCCAACCTCCAATCCTGGGGTCAGTTTTGGGCCCCTCACTCCAAGAAGGACCTTGAGGGGGTGGAGCGTGGCCAGAGAAGGGCAACGAAGCTGGGGAAGGGTCTAGAGCACAAGTGTGGTGAGGAGCAGCTGAGGGACCTGGGGTTGTTGAGCCTGGAGGTTCAGGAGAGACCATCTTGCTCTTGACAACTCCCTGAAAGGAGGTTGGAGACAGGTGAGGTCGGGCTCTTCTCCCGGGGAACAAGCAATAGGACAAGAGGAAGTTGCCTCAGGTTGCACCAGGCAAGGTTGAGGTTGGCCATGAGGAACAATTTCTTCACGGAAGGGGCTGTGAAGGGCTGTGCCAGGCTGGGCAGGGCAGTGGTGGAGTCTCCGTCCCTGGAGGTGTTTCTAAGCCATGGAGATGTGGTGCTGAGGGCCATGGTTCAGTGGTGCCCTGGCAGTGCTGGGTTAATGGTTGGACTTGATGATCTTAAAGGTCTCTTCCAACCCAAACAGTTCTATGATTCCATGACTTTAGGGGCTGATAACCCAAAATGAGGGGGGACTCAACCTTTGAAGAGGGGACTGACCCAAGGGGAGAGTCCCCAGGTGCAGACTTCCTTCTTCAAGGAGGACCAGCTCAATTTGCCCTGCAACGGGGCTCCATTTATACCCTCATCAAATCTGATCCGTGCTCATACATGGTCAGCGGTCTAGAACCTTCTCTCAACCAAGGTTTTGTTGGCTGGAGACCTTGTCCGTCTACCAAAAGATCCCGCTTCTCCTGTCTCTCAGCAGAGGTGTGTGACCAGTCACCCCTGAACCATGGCTTTGAGTTCTGCTGCTTCTTCTCCCCCCAGGATTTTGACATCGCCGGCCAATTCGACCCCATGCTTCCTGATGCTGAATGCGTGAAGATCACGCACGAGATCCTGAGTGACCTGCAGCTCGGGGACTTCCTCATTAAGGTGAGGTCAGAGTTGGGTGGTTTTTCATACCTCTGCACCCCCCTTTCCCATGGGTTTGAGGCGCTGGTGTGAAGGCACAAGGAAGCACCAACAGTGCAGCTTCCCACACCTCCACAGCAAGAAGAAATGGTGGTGGGGAGATGTCCCCAAAGCCAAGCGTCCATCTCCCACCCCCAGGTCAATGACCGGCGGATTCTGAACGGTGTGTTTGCTGTCTGCGGCATCCCAGACAGCAAGTTCATCCCGACGTGCTCGAGCATGGACAAGCTGGACAAGGTGAGCGTTGTGCTTGTGGGGAGATCGCTTTGGTCTTGGGGAGTCAGGGGATGTCTCAGGCTGGGCAGGGTCGTGGCTGTTCTCACAGCAAAGAGGTTCACAGGAGCCAAGCTGTTGGTGTTTGTAAAGGGTTTGAGGAGCTCTTGGGCGTGGTTAAGAATAAATCCCGGTGTTTCCAGTGGTTTCTGCTCACAATTCCTGTGAGAGACATGAATCATTAGTCAAGTTGCCAACTGCTGTCTCCCCACACTTGGCCGGTGGAGACAGTGGGTGATGAGAACGTCCTGCAGAAGCAGATGTTCTTCTCTCCCCTCGCAGATACCGTGGGAAGAAGTGAGGAGCGAGATGGTGGGAGAGAAGGGGCTCTCTCCCGAGGCTGCAGATCGCATCGGGGAGTACGTCCAGCTGCACGGTGAGTGAGCGCTTGGTCTTGTCCTTCCTTGGACAAGACCTTCCTTGGTCCTGTCCTATGCCAGGTAGGTCCAGCGACGGAGGGTGCCAGGCCCACCCGTGGCTGGTGGGCCCATCGCTGCGGGTGCTGCAGACCTGAAGCTCCTTCCCGCAGGTGGCCTGGACCTGATTGAGCGGCTCCTCCAGGACCCGAAGCTGTCCCAGAACAAGCTGGCCAAGGAGGGGCTGGGGGACATGAAGCTGCTGTTAGAGTACCTGAGCCTGTTTGGCATCACGGGGAAGGTGAGGGGGTGCAGAGGCAGGAGGGGACAGCCTGGACCCCCCCCGGGCAGCCTGGACCTCCCCAACAGCCAGTGACGGGGTTTCCTCCATGTCCTACAGATCTCCTTTGACCTGAGCCTGGCGCGGGGTCTGGACTATTACACGGGGGTGATCTTTGAGGCCGTCCTGCTGCAGCAGAACGACCACGTGGAGGAGCCCATCAGCGTTGGGAGCGTGGCTGGCGGCGGTCGCTACGACGGGCTGGTGGGGATGTTTGATCCCAAGGGACGGAAGGTGCCCTGTGTGGGGGTCAGCATTGGGATCGAGCGGATCTTCTCCATCCTGGAGCAGAGAGTGAAGGTAGGCCCTGAAGAAGGGCGCTGAGAAGCCAGCTGTTGTTTGTCAGAGCTCTATAGCTCCACGGTGTTTGAGGGGAAACAATTTTGGGCGAGACAGTGGCTCCTTTCATGCCTGAATGTCCTTGCATAGAAGACAGAATCCATTTCTGGAGGTGTGGGTAGATGAGGGCAGCATTTCATAGCAGATGCCAAGGAAGCGTTTAAGAGATTGTACCTGAGCTGTGACCCTGGCTCTGAACTTTGTGCCCCTGTTGCTTTGCTCTTGTCTCTTGCCTGTGAAGTTTTCAGTCCTGGGGATTGCGAGGTGATGAGTTCAGTAACAACTGTGGCACTTGCTGGGCAGTGAGCACCCAGGGAAAGCCTGTGGGGAAATTCATCACTGCTTTCATAGTTCTGAGCTGGTGCTTCATAGCGAGTGAGGCTGAGGCAACGTGTTTGTGCCTGGAGAATCAAAGGAGACATTGGAAGGCTGGTCAGGTCCCATCCGGGAGGGAGGGAGGAAGGTCAAGGTCCCACGGGAATGGCAGCACACGATTACATAGTGTGTCATGGTGCAGATTCTCCAGGAGACTCATTAAACGTGCCCAGATTGTCTTTATCTGTGTGCTCTGTGCTTCTGGGAGGTTAGCCTTGCTCAGTAACATTTGCTGGGTGGTGATGGACAGCTTTTAAGTTTGAAGCTAAGTTGAGGTCTGAAGATAAGGTGAGATGAGCTTCTGGTGTGAGCTGCTGATTCCCTCAGAGCCCACCAGCGTGTCTGTCCCTGCAGGCTTCTGGGGAGAAGGTTCGAACAACTGAGACGCAAGTGCTGGTGGTTACGCCTCATAAACACTTGCTTGGTGCAAGACTGAAGCTCATCTCCGAGCTGTGGGACGCAGGGATCAAGGTGAAGTAAGGACCTGGGCTTGGCAGTGGTTTGGGTGGGGGAAGGAGAGCCTGAAGGGAGCTGTAGCACAGCAAGACCAGCTCCAATAGTTATGTGTCTTCTCTGGGATCTGGGCCTGTCTGAGGTCTCACAGGGACAGAACAGCTGGGAGCACCAAAGGCAACCACTTGCTGTAGGAGTAACAAGGCAGAGGTTTTGATGGGGTTTTGGTGCTCCAAGATCCCTCGGAGGCAATTTTGTGCTAATGATTCACCTTTTCCACCTCTCCTAGGCAGAGATGCTGTACAAGAAGGATCCTAAACTGCTGAAGCAGCTACAGTATTGTGAGGACACGGGGATTCCCCTTGCTGCCATTGTGGGAGAGCAAGAGCTGACAGACGGAGTCGTCAAGCTGCGAGATGTTGCAAAAAGAGAGGAGGTAAGAATGCCTTTTTATACTGGGTTTTGAAAATGCTTCCAAAATCTAGAGATTACGGAAGGGCTCTGGGGTTTTTCCCTTGGTGATGTAGTTCCTTTGGAGAGCTGTAGCCCAGATCTGCACGGTGCTGCAGAAAACCAGCCACAAACTGCTGGCCTTCACAAGGCTTTAGGGCCAGATCGAACCCTGCTCTGCTCAGGCTTTCAGCGCTGCTATCTCCTCCTCTTCCGTTTGCTTTATAGGTTGATATCCCAAGAGAAAAGCTTGTCGATGAGATCAGAAGGTGGCTGGAGCCCTAGGACTTCTCTAACCAGAGCTGCTGTATGACTGGAACCCTCCGGCGCCCTCAGCCATGTGCTTACCACAGAAGTCTGGTCACCATCTACTACCCTGAGGCTCATCTGCTTGGGCTGAGGTGGTGTCAGCGTGAGGTATCTCCTGGGAAAGAAGCAAGAGCGTTTTAAAAGTCACAGACAGCGCAGTCACCGGATTAACTGCTCTGAAGGACGAGCCAAGCTGGTGGGTTCCTAACATCGCAGTACCTGGAACCGTACGGCTGTTTCCATCTGCTGTAGGTGGTCGTGGCGGTGGCACGGGCACAGGTGGATGTGCTGCGGCTCAGGCTGAGCTCTGGAGCATGGATGTGGGGGGGAAGCTGTGGCCTTGGGGGTGCCCAGAGGCTGGGGGCGGCGGGAGAGGGTGGCAGGGGAAGGCCTGGGCTTAAAGAGGGGTAACGGCCAGCCCTGGCTGTGGGGAACGGAGCCAGGCCGGGGCTCGGGCCTGTGGGAAGCACGGGAAGCCCCGGAGAGGGACACAACCCGGGGGTCTGGTGCAGCCGCTCGGGCAGGTTCCGGCTGGGAGAAATTCTGTATTTTTATACGTTAAAAGAAAAACAATAAACCCCACACGAGGAGAGACCCGAGGGTCTTTACTTGGAGCTTGGCGGCGCCGGCGCCTCGTGGCGAGCAGGCCGCAGTGCCGAGGCGTCGCCATGGCAACGGGTGGGGGCAACGGAAGCGCTGTCGTGGCAACGCGGGGGCCGCAAAGCGCGGNTGGCACTGCGCATGCGCGGAGCTGTCGCCATGGGAACGCTCGGCCGCAAAGCGCGGCGCCCGTTCCCGCCTCAGGGCGCAGGCGCGGAGCCGGTAATGGCGGAGGAGGCGGCGGTGCGGGCCCAGGCNGGTGCGGAGGCTCAAGCAGGATAAGGCTGATCCCGGCGGGGTGTGTGGCTGGGGAGGCCTTGGCGGGGCTCCGGTTGCTGGGAATGGGGAGCAGCGGGGCTGGGAGGTCGGTGCTGGGAGACTGGTGTGACTGGGAGAGACGGGGCCGGCCCAGGGAGAGGAGACTGGGGACACTAGGATGGGGAGAAGGGGCTTGGGGGAAGCGGTGCTGGGCTGAAGAGAGGGCTCCTGAGGGGCTTGGGGTGTGTTGGGGTTGCTGGGCTTAGGGGGTGGGTGCTGTGGGGAACTGGGAGCGCTGGTGTAGGGAGTGCTGGGCGAGGGGCGGTGGCACTGGGGAGAGGGGTGTTGGGGAGGGTGGGAGTACTGGTCTGGGCTGGAGAGCGGAGGGGCTGGGGAGACTGGGAGTGGGAACTGGTGATACTGGTGTTAAATGGGAGAGAAGGGTGCTTGGGGGTGTTAGGATTGGGAGGGGAGTGCCGGGAGCTGCTGGTGTTGAGATTGGGGTGCTTGTGGAAGTGGGGAGTACTGGAGAGGAGCAGAGAGTGCCCCTCTGTGGGAGACTGGGAATAGTGGATATATTGATACTGGGTAGTCTGGGCATAGTGGGAATGCTGACGCTGAAGGTGCTGGGGAAGGCCTGTGGGCTGGGCCTGGCAGGTGGGCTCACCCTCAGCCCCTTCCTCCTTCCCTCCCCAGATTGCGAAGGAGGTGGCGAAGCTGCTGGAGATGAAGGCGCAGTTGGGGGGAGATGAGGGGAAACACAAGTTTGTGCTCAAGACCCCCAAGGTAACTTCCCCCAGCACCTGCATGTTCCTCCATGCGCGCGACCTGCTCCCATGCACCTCTCCAGACCCCCCTGCAAAGTTTTTTCAGCACCTTTGAAAAGTGGGGAGCAAGAAAAGCCCTCATGGCTTTTGACCTTGCCTTAGTCTGTGAGGTGGGTTAATGGTTGGACCATCCGTAAATACCATTTCGGAGCGGGCCTGGCCAGCTGCTGCCGTTTCTGTGTCCCTTTCCGGAACGACCCCTCCTTCAGGGGTAGCTTTTCAGTCTGTGGTGCGAGACCTGGGAAGGGCAAGAGAGTTTCCCTCTTTAGAGCTCTGGAAAGAGGATTTTGCAGCTCGGCGAGCGCCAGGGAAACGCAGCAGCTGGGTGGGTTTCCAGCCTCAGCCACGTCAGCGTACGGCTGAAAGCCGCTCTTGTGGCAGGGTGCCTGCTCCCTGCTTCCTCCAGCCAAACCGCCAGCCCCAGGTCAAGTTAATTAGCAGCAATTTATGTGTTGCTAAGAGCCTAAAAATGGTCAGCAAAATAATTCAGTGACTCTTAACAGTGAAGAAATAAAAAGAGAGCCTGCCCCGTTGCACGGTGGGTGGGCACTTGGCAGGTATCGCCTGTTGAAAAGGTGATTTCTCTCTGTCTGTGATGGGAAATTGTGGAGCTGCTGGTTGTTACCCAGCTTCCAAACGTGCCTGTCCCCTGATTCCACCTCTCTGGGTGGCTTGTTGTGCAGGGCTCTGGCTGCTCCGTGTGAATTGGAGCTGTGGGTAGATCCTAGCTGTGCTATCGTGCTCAAAAGCTCTGAGCTCTCCAACTGTTGGATCTGCTCCTTTTCCTGAAACTCCTGACATGGATTTAGCTCTGCAGACCATGGCAGATCGTGTCTGAGCTGCATCCTGGTGCTTCCAAGCATTTTTCGGTGCTGCTTTTTACCACCTCGCCCAACCACTGGTGTCTGAGCCTGATCTCTCTGGTTTCATGAGCAGCGTGACAGCTTCTTCACACGGCCTCTATTTCAGTGTGTCCTGTGCTTTTTTTTTTTCCTCGTCTCACCCCAGGGCACGCGGGACTACAGCCCCAAGCAGATGGCCATTCGTGAGAGAGTCTTTGATGCCATCATCACCTGCTTCAAGCGCCACGGAGCAGAAGTTATTGACACGCCAGTGTTTGAGCTGAAGGTGAGTGAGGACACAGCGAGGTGGCTGCACTGATGAGGTTCCTGCAGTTGAAGGCTCCTGATATCTCTGTGAGGGCTGAAGTTTGATTCCATCTCCTGGGTGTCCTCCCTTTCTCTCCTTGTTTTCTGTGTCCTCTGTCTGATCCCCTGGCACTGAAGATGCTGTTTTTTTCCTGTGTCCTTTTGCTGTAGGAGACGCTGACAGGGAAATATGGTGAAGACTCAAAGCTCATCTATGATCTGAAAGATCAAGGAGGGGAGCTGCTGTCCCTGCGCTACGACCTGACAGTATCCTGCCGCAGCCACTTCTCAGGGGTCATGTCACCTTTGCTGCCCTTCTTTTGGGGCAGCGCTGTCCAGAGGACAAAGGAGGAGTGGGGAGGATGGTCAGAGAATCACAGAATCATTTTGGTTGGAAGAGACCTTTAGGGTTGTCAGGTCCAACCATTAACCCAGCACTGCCAGGGCACCACTAAACCATGTCCCTCAGCACCACATCTCCACAGCTTTGAAACCCCTCCAGGGATGGAGACTCCACCACTGCCCTGGGCAGAAGACCGGGAGGGGATCTTATCGATATCTAAAGGGCTGGGGGCAAGAGGATGGGGCCAGACTTGTCAGTGGTGCCCAGTGACAAGACAAGGAGCAATGGGCACCAGCTGGAATCCAGGAGGTTCCACCTGAACACGAGGAAAAACCTGTGAGGTTGTCTGAGCCTGGCCCAGGCTGCCCAGAGAGGTTGTGGAGTCTCCTTTTCTGGAGAGATTCCAAACATACCTGGGTGCGATCCTGGGCCCCCTGCTCTGGGTGACCTGCTGGAGCAGGGGGGTTGGACAAGATCAACTCCAGAGGTTCCTTCCACCCCCACTGGTCTGGGATTCTGTAACTATGTGTGCACCACACTGAGCTGGGAGTTGGGGAGATAGTGAGGACCCAGCACTGCCCGTGCCTGATAACTGGGTGGGGTGATCCTTCCCTGTTCCCACCCTTAACCCTTCCCTCTCAGGTGCCCTTCGCTCGCTATTTGGCCATGAACAAGATCACCAACATTAAGCGCTACCACATTGCGAAGGTCTACAGACGGGACAACCCAGCCATGACCCGGGGCCGCTACAGGGAGTTCTACCAGTGTGTGAGTTCGGCCCTTGTCCTCCACGCCAGCCCCACCGACCTCCTGCCCCGAGCGGTCTCACCCCATTATCCCTGGGTGAGGCTGCAGGCTGGGCGGTTCTGGGGACACAGCACCATCAAAACGTGGGACCAAAGGCTGTGTTCCCTGCAGCGGTCTTCCCCGTGGCCATGGAAAGCTCGGGAGGATCCACTTATCTCCTCTGTGGGTGTGACAAACGGCTTGAGAGCGGGAGAGTGCGAACGGTGGCCGTGACACAAGACGCTGGTGTGTCCCAGAACTTTGTGGCTCCGTCCCCCAGTGCTTGCCAGCCTGGTGGAAGGGAGGAATTTCCTTCTGATCCCAAATCTAGCAGCAGTTGGGCTCCTGGGTGTGTTACCAGGACACGCAAAGCCGGCGAGTGAGTGACTCAGCAGCAGCATGTGCTGCTTCTGTCCCATGTCTTTATTTCAAAGGGAGGGAAAAACCCAGAGGCCAAATTCCAGAGCAGGTAGGAAGGCAGTTTCCTTTGCGGCTTTGTCAGTGTGGTGGCCCCAAGGAACGACTTTGTTCTGCTCAGCTAACACAGTCCCCAGGGCCTCCTATTGCAAACAGATTGCTGCTTGGGAATATTCCTGTGTCCTCGTAGAACCACTGGGTGAACTTCCATTTCCAGATAACTTGGGGTCTTTCCTGTCTCATCTGAAAGACTGTTCCAAGATCTCACTCTAGGATAGCTAGAAATAGTTGTCCAATATCCTGGCTGAACTTGGTTGTGTCCGATAGTTTCCTTCTTGTGCTGGAGCAGCTCTTTAAACAGAGCTGTCCTCCCTTGATGTGAATTATTCTCCTTTCCCAGGGAAATTTTGGGGAATTGTTTAGAGAATTTATCCCCTGTTTAGGCCACACAAACCAGGCTCTGTTACCTTCTCTCTCCTGGAGATGCTTTGCTCAGCCTAGAAGCTTTTTCCTCATCTTGGCTGGGTTTTTTCAGTGAGGTTTCACCCATGCCACGTACAGCGGTAGCAGCGCTTTCCTGACTGCTCCCAACCTTGTCCAACTTCCACAGGGATTGCATCAGCCTTTCTTGCACCTTGCTGGTCAGGGATTAACTGATCTCATCTCATCTCATCTCTCTCCTCCTCCAGCACCCCGGTTTATTTTGGAAGCTCGGTGAAGCCACATTGAAATTCACCCTCTCAATTACAATTATTCTTGCACTCAGAATCTTTGAAGACTTTGCATTTGGGGATTCCTAAATAGGAGTTGAACGAGAGGTCTTGTGTTTTTTCTGTTGTTTATTTCTCCCTGAACGTTATCTTTGCCATGTTCCAGTCATGGAGTACCAGCCTCTTCAAACATCTGGCTGTTGGGCTTTAGTTCTACGTCCTGGTCCATCTGGCAACCTCTGGTTCCACTTTCTTGTTCTGTCTCAGCAGTTGAAACTTTGCTTTTTGCCTCAGTTGAGGTGGTTTCTCGTGTATTAAAGAACATCCGAAGAATCAAGATGAAACATCAGGCATTTAGGTCATACTAAAGTAGTTTTCTCCTCCCCTTGGAGATTCCTTGGTTCTGTTTATTTCCTGCTGATGGTCGTTCTGCTGTCTCATTCTTGTTGTTTTCCGAGGATCTCTGTTTCAAAAGGTATCCCATGGCAAAGGCCGCGTCAGAGGCGGGGAGCAGGTCACGCCGCTCCAGAAAGCAGGGAGAAGCAGAACAGCTTCTCACAACCTGTCTGCACTGGCCGTGACAATCTACAAGCTCTTCGAAGTGTGGTAGCCGCCAAGAGCAGCGCTGCCTTCAACGAAAGGGTCATGACCCACCTCCTGTCCCTTCTGGAGCCCGTTGGCAAGGGCCAGCGCTTCCCTTACATCCCATTTCGGCTGCTTTTTGTGAACAGGCTGCTCTGGATAGAGACTCAGAGCTGTACTGCTGCAGCGGCGCTGAATTGCTCACTGGCTTTTCCTCTGCCCCAGGATTTTGACATCGCTGGCCAGTTTGACCCCATGATTCCTGATGCGGAGTGCCTGAAGATCGTGCACGAGATCCTGAGTGACCTGCAGCTCGGGGACTTCCTCGTGAAGGTGAGATGAGAGCCCGATGGGTTTCTCTGTGCTGTGGTGGGAAGCAGAGGTCATTGTTCCTGTGGTGTTAGGCAGCAGCACCTGTACCTGCTGTAACACCCACTAAGACCTGGTCCAGATGTTCATCCCACCCCTCTGTCACCTCGTGTTAAAGGGCTGGACCTCAGAATAATAGAATGGTTCGGGTTGGAAGGCACCTTTGAAGCTCATCTAGTCCCAATCCCCTGCAGGGAGCAGGGACATGTGCAACTAGAGCAGGTTGCTCAGAGCCCTGGCCAACCTCACCTGCAATGGTTCCAGGGATGGGGCAGCAACCACCTCTCTGGGCAACCTGGGCCAGGGTCTCTCCTCTCTCAGCATCAAAAACCTCTTCTTTCTCTCTAGTCTAAATCTCTCTCTTCTAGTTTTAAAACCATCACCCTTTGTACTGTCCCAACATCGTCCCTTGTCCTGTCCTGACAGGCACCTCTAGGTCCTGAAAGGCCACCAGAAGGTCTCCCTGGAGCCTTCTCTTCTCCAGGGTGAACAAGCCCACCTCTCCTAGCCTGGCCTCCCAGCAGAGGGGTTCCAGCCCTCGTGTCATTGCTGTGGTAAAAGCTGTAGTCTCCGCTCGGGCTTGCCTTTAGCTGGGGACACAAGGAGGTTTCCTGAGGCTGCTGGTTGCAGAGCTCTCTCCAGCGCTAACCACAGTCCCCCACAGAAGGTCCAGCAGCCATCTGACCAGGTGACTGCCATCTTCACTGCTTCCAGTAACACCCAACAGGAACACTGCCCTTGTCCCAGCTCCCAGTGCCCCCTTAGCAGGGACATCTCAGTGTGTCTACAGACTCTGGCCGAGCTCTTCCTGGGGTGGAGGCTTCTTGCTGAGGCTCTACCATAGGCTGAGCTTGCTCTTTGCTGCCACACACCTCTGTTCTCCTGGTGTGGCAGCAAATGGTGCTGGGTTTGCAGGTCAGGCAGGGTGGGAAAGGGTGTACAGCTGTGGGAGAGCGGTGGGTAGGAGGGCCTGATGTGCAGGAGGCTGGTGGGATCTCAGAGAGGAACCCGGGTCACTGCTGGGCTTTGCAGGGATGGTGAGCAGTGCAGGCTGGGTGTTGTGCCCCTCTGCGCAGCCCCTGATGGGTAAGAGGGGCAGTTAGCTGCCCTTGAACCTGTCTGAGCTGAGCTGAGGAGCTGCTTGTCCAGCTGCTGTGTGTTTGAGCAGTGGTGGAAGCAGAGGCCTTGAGGATGAGAAGACATCCCTGCAGTGAGGAACAGCAGGACAACCTGCCTGTGGTTTTTCTTGTCTTCCATGAGCCACTCTCTGGTTCATGGTGTTGCTGGGGGGGTTACAAACTCCACCACAGTCTTTGTTTCTGTCTAATTTAATTGTAGATGTTCTCACTACCTATGGATGTGTCCACCTGAGAACATTCACAATCCCCACAGGTTTTTCCTCACGGCTGAGGGGTCTGTAGCTGTAGAAGGAGGATGTGATAGTTCTAGGTGGGCTTGGGAGGTTGTGCCCACTGTGGGCAGAGAGGCAGCTCAGCCACCCGGGAACGGAGGGAGATGGAACAAACAGCAAGAAGTCCTGGCAGACATCTGCTAGTTTTGCTTCCGTGCCTGAAACTCGAGAGAAACTGGGTGCAGCTGAAGCATCTGCTTCAGTTCATAGCTAACGACTTGCTCCTTCACCCCCAGGTCAACGACCGGCGCATCCTCGACGGGATGTTTGCAGTTTGTGGTGTCCCGGACAGCAAGTTCCGGATGATCTGCTCCAGCGTTGACAAACTGGATAAGGTACGGGCTGGAGCCCTGGGCTGCTGCTGCTGGAGCTTCAGTGAGGCTCTGTCCCTCTGGGCTGCTCTTACTGGTGGAAAAAAGGAGCTGGGGGTGCTGGTTGACGGCTGGCTGAAGATGAGCCAGCGTATGCCCAGGTGGCCAAGAAGGCCACCAGCATCCTGGCTTGTGTCAGCAGCAGTGTGGCCAGCAGGACCAGAGCAGGGATTGTCCCCCTGGACTGGGCAATGGGGAGGCCCAACCTCAAATCCTGGGGTCAGTTTTGGGACCCTCGCTCCAAGAAAGACCTTGAGGGGCTGGAGCGTGGCCAGAGAAGGGCAACAAAGCTGGAGAAGGGTCTAGAGAACAGGTCTTTTCTCGGTGGGAAAACTGCAGCATATTCTGCCTACTCTGGGGTTTTGCATCACCTGGCCACCTCCTCACACCTCTCGAGGTGGTAGGCATGGCCAGGGCAGCAAGACTTCTCTCCAAGATGGTGCTTTTACAGTACTGACGTTCCATTGTGGCCACAAAGTATTTGTCCTGGAGCTTCAAGGTTTTGGGCAGCTTTGCTGCAGGGTTGGGATACAAAGAGACTGTGCAGAGGTACAAAGACTGGAGTGATGACCATGGAGAGCATTTGAGCTGCTGCTTCTCTCACGCACCGACACTGATATGTTGAGGGCAGGACCACCAGAGACTTTCCCCAGGAGGGACCACGTCCCTGAAGCAGTGGCTGATGTTATTCTCTCCCCTCGCAGATGCCGTGGGAAGAAGTGAGGAGCGAGATGGTGGGAGAGAAGGGGCTCTCTCCCGAGGCTGCAGATCGCATCGGGGAGTACGTCCAGCTGCACGGTGAGTGAGCGCTTGGTCTTGTCCTTCCTTGGACAAGACCTTCCTTGGTCCTGTCCTATGCCAGGTAGGTCCAGCGACGGAGGGTGCCAGGCCCACCCGTGGCTGGTGGGCCCATCGCTGCGGGTGCTGCAGACCTGAAGCTCCTTCCCGCAGGTGGCCTGGACCTGATTGAGCGGCTCCTCCAGGACCCGAAGCTGTCCCAGAACAAGCTGGCCAAGGAGGGGCTGGGGGACATGAAGCTGCTGTTAGAGTACCTGAGCCTGTTTGGCATCACGGGGAAGGTGAGGGGGTGCAGAGGCAGGAGGGGACAGCCTGGACCCCCCCCGGGCAGCCTGGACCTCCCCAACGCAGCCAGTGACGGGGTTTCCTCCATGTCCTACAGATCTCCTTTGACCTGAGCCTGGCGCGGGGTCTGGACTATTACACGGGGGTGATCTTTGAGGCCGTCCTGCTGCAGCAGAACGACCACGTGGAGGAGCCCATCAGCGTTGGGAGCGTGGCTGGCGGCGGTCGCTACGACGGGCTGGTGGGGATGTTTGATCCCAAGGGACGGAAGGTGCCCTGTGTGGGGGTCAGCATTGGGATCGAGCGGATCTTCTCCATCCTGGAGCAGAGAGTGGAGGTAGGTGCCTTTGGTGCTCAACTAAGCGTGGACAAAGAGCAAGATTTAGATGTTCCCTACACACCCCATGTCCTGAAGTGAGTTTTCCTTGCTGCAGTCTTTGGAGAAGGCAGCCAGGCCTCTGTTGTGGTCTGCAGCAGGAGTCAGAACTAGGACATCATCTCCAATTTTCTTTGGCTTGGGAGGTCATGGATGCAGGGCTTTGAAGATGCTGAGGGACCTGGAGCATCTCTGTGCTGAGGAAAGGCTGAGAGCCCTAGGGCTGTTTAGTCTTGAGAAGCGAAGCCTGAGACAGGATCTGATAAATGCTGATCAAGAGCTAAAGGGTGGGGGCAAGAGGATGGGGCCAGACTCTTGTCAGTGCTGCCCTGCAACAGGACAAGGGGCAACGGGCACCAACTGGAACCCAGGAGGTTCCACCTGAACACGAGGAGAAAATTCTTTGCTGTGAGGGTGGCAGAGCCTGGCCCAGGCTGCCCAGAGAGGTTGTGGAGTCTCCTTCTCTAGAGATTCCAAAGGCACCTGGACACAATCCTGGGCCCTCTGCTCTGGGTGACCTGCTGGAGCAGGGGGGTTGGATGAGATGATCTCCAGAGGTCCCTTCCAACCCCCACCATGCCGGGATTCTGTGATGATCTCTGGGGTTCCCTCTGGAACCAAGACTCTTCCAGCAGCCCTCAGACATGGCTTGTTCAGCTGGACAGGGCTCTTGAATCCTCAGCAGTAGCAAGTACCCAGGTCGGGTGCTGGACAGTAGGTCCTCCCTGTCACTTCCCTCCCCCAAAGCTCTGTTGAGTGGAGTTCTCCCTTAGCAGCAAGACACAACCAGGGTTCCTAAGTTGAATCTGAACTCTTCCCCCACCACCTCTGGTCCTGGCCAGGTTTGTTCCTCTGCAGGTGACCTTTTAAGTGCTTCTCCCTCCAGCAGAAGCAGTGGCACAAAAACACCACTTTGAATATCCAGCATCTGCTACGGGAGGAGGCAGCTCCTGATGACGCTGGAGCATCTCTGCTTGCTGCTGTTCATCTAACCCAGAGCCATCAGCTCAGCTGTAGAGCAGGCAGCTGTCTCTGCCCAGCTTCTGCTGGGCTTGCTGCTCCTGCGTTGCTTGGAGCCGAGCTTTGGGAGGCCCTTGGGTGTGGAGGAACAGTCTCTGGGCAGAAGCTGGCAGGGAAATTGCTCATTCTCAGCACATCCTCCAGTCTGCGTGGAC
Organism: Eurystomus gularis; assembly: GCA_013400335.1. NCBI lineage: Eukaryota > Metazoa > Chordata > Aves > Coraciiformes > Coraciidae > Eurystomus > Eurystomus gularis. The sequence goes on from VZZY01002810.1 coordinate 35,010, forward strand.
CTGCAGCACAGCAGGGAGGTTCTGTAGAGCCCCCATCATGGAACAACTGCAGGAAATGAGATTCTGCTCCAGGATGGGGTCTGGTGGGGCATTCTTGACTCCTCAATTTAAGCTGTTCATCCCACTGAGCCTGATGCTCTTCACTACTGAATTGATGGGACTGCGGTGGTGACCTAGCCTGCTCCATCTCAGATATCTCTGTATGTCCATGGCATCATTTGAGTGTTGTCCCCTCTCTAGGCCTCTGCGGAAAAGATCAGGACTACAGAGACACAGGTGCTGGTGGCCTCTGCCCAAAAGAAGCTCCTCGAAGAGCGGCTGAAGCTCGTTGCCGAGCTGTGGGATGCTGGAATCAAGGTATGGCCAGGTGATGGCAAAGGAAAAGGAGCTGTGGAAAAGGATCTGGGGGTGTTGGCCAACAGGCGGCTGAAGATGAGCCAGCGGGTACCCAGATGGCCAAGAAGGCCACCAGGATCCTGGCTTGGATCAGCACTAGTGTGGACAGCAGGACCAGGGCAGGGATCGTCCCCCTGGACTCGGCATTGAGGAGGCCGCACCTTGAATCATGGGGTCAGTTTTGGGCCCCTCACTCCAAGAAGGACCTTGAGGGGCTGGAGCGTGGCCAGAGAAGGGCAACAAAGCTGGAGAAGGGTCTAGAGCACAAGGCTGGTGAGGAGCGGCTGAGGGACCTGGGGGTGTTGAGCCTGGAGAAAAGGAGGCTCAGGGGAGACCTTCTGGCTCTGGACAACTCCCTGAAAGGAGGTTGGAGCCAGGTGGGGGTTGGTCTGTTCTCCCAAGGAACAAGGAATAGGACAAGAGGAAACAGCCTCAAGTTGCACATGGGGAGGTTGAGGTTGGACATGAGGAACAATTTCTTCACGGAAGGGGCTGTCAAGGGCTGTCCCAGGCTGCCCAGGGTAGTGGTGGAGTCCCCATCGCTGGAAGAGTTTGAAAGCTGTGGAGATGTGGTGCTGAGGGCCATGGTTCAGTGGTGCCGTGGCAGTTGCTGGGTCAATGGTTGGACTCGATGATCTGAAAGATCTCTTCCAACCCAAACAATTCTACGATTCCTCATCAGCTGTAACGCCTGGCCTTCTCCATTAGCTCATCTTCTCCCCTACCACACACCCCTCCAGCAATGAGCAGACTGGCCCAGCAACGCCTGGTTGAGGAGACAGGCCAGTGCTGATCGTGGTGGTGTGCTCTGCATCTCTTCCAGGCAGAAGTGCTGTACAAGAAGAACCCCAAGCTGCTGAACCAGCTGCAGTACTGTGAGGACACGGGCATCCCTCTTGTTGCCATCGTGGGTGAGCAGGAGCTCAAGGATGGAGTCATCAAGCTGCGGGTCGTGGCGACCAGGGAGGAGGTGAGGCCTGTGGTAGCTCAGTGTGCAGGGGGTTGCCCACCTGACCCTTCATCCCAGCTTGGGCCAGCCCTGTGGACCTCTCCATACCCTGCTCTGCAGTGGTGCCATCGGGCTGTACGTGGGAGGGTGGCTTTGCCAGGCCATGCTTAGTGCCCAGAGGGGAGATCAGAGGAGTCCAGCACCTCCACCTGATCAGAAGAGCCTCCAAGGCTTAGCAAAGCTGCTTACGCAGAAGGTGCGGTGTGGGGAAGGTTCTCCACACACCGTAGGCAGAAGGGTGTGAGCCAGGGCTGGCAGACTCGGGGTGGTGGCCTTGTGGGTGCACTTTTGGAGACTGGGTGACGTGAGTCTCCTCAGCCACACTTGACTTGCTTTGGAGCACGTGCCCCAGTGTCAGTTTGCCAGCCAGCCACCTCTAACAGGTTCTCAGAACTTCAGACATTGGCTTCCTCATTAGATCTTTTCAAGCAGTGGTGTCTCCAGGGACTTCTATAACATCAAATGTTCCAGTTCCTCTCCCTGTGGAGTTTCCGGGAGCTGTGGAGTGCTGTCGTCTCCAGCTCTCGAGAGTTTCCCATCATGCAGCCTCCTTGAAGTCCCAGCTCTTCCCTGGTTCCAGAGCCTGGAGCACAGTGGGATGGCTCAGTGGTCCGTGAGGCTGCTCACGCTTTCCCTCCACGGTGCAGGACCATCGCTGAAGGTCCTGGAGCTGTCCTCTTGGAATGAGTGGGACCAATGCTGATCTATGCAGTGCTCTTGGCTTTGGAACCAGTAGGAATGGGTGGGAAGAGCATCTCCTTGAGCAGGAGAGGGCTTGGCAAAGTTGCAGGCAGCACTTGCAGCAGGTTCAGCCCCACTCGATCCCCGTAGAGGGGCTGGTGCCAGCTCCATGGTGTGACCTCCAGAGACACAGGGCTACGAATGCGGTGTGGGGCCACCCAGACAAGGTCACAATACATCAAGCTGCTTGTGTTAGAATCATAGAATGGGTTGGGTTGGAAGGAAGATCATCTTGGAGATCATCTAGTTCCAACTTTGGTTTTCAGCGTTCTCCTGATGCAACTTTGTGCTCCTCCCACGTAGGTCAATGTTCGCAGGGAGAGCCTGGTGGAGGAGATCCGGCTGCGAACGAGCCGGCCTTAAACCCCTTCTGGACCCAGCTTCTGGTTTGTTGGATTCTAGCTGACAGATCTCTCTCCTGAAACGCCTTCTCCAGGCCACGCAGCGGTGGGCGCGGGGTCAGTCCTTCCACAGCCATATTTATTCTTGTCCCGGTGGGAGCAGAAGCTGCGCCGGCTCCAACCGCGGCCGCTGGAGCCACGTCGCTGGGAGGTTGCGTTGCGAGCATCTCTGGTACGTGCTGGCCCTGCGTCTGCTGGTGCCAGCAGAGCCCGAGGTTCTTGGGCTGCAGCTTCTTCTCGTCGCTTGGAATAATCCTCCCTGCTCCGGCCACCGGGGCCGTGACCTCATCCCGAGTGGATATAACGGTGCTGCTCCCAGGAAAACCAATAAATGTCTGTCCCCATGTGGTGGCTCCTGTCCCTGCTTCCCGCTCGAGGCTCTCCTGCCTCATTCAGGGGGTTTCTCGCTGGTCCCATGGACCTTTCTTCAGCTGCGATGCTCCCTCCTCGTCTTTTTAGATTGGAAATTGGAAGAAAATTGTTCCTTCTGAGGGTGGGGAGACACTGGCACAGGTTGCCCAGGGAAGCTGTGGATGCTCCATCCCTGGAGGTGTTCAAGGCCAGGCTGGATGAGGCTTTGAACAACCTGGTCTAGTGGAACTAGATGATCTTTGAGGTCCCTTCCATCCCAAACCCTTCTGTGAGTCATCTCCAAGCCCAGAGCTCCCTGTGCCCCACTCACGGGTCAAACAAGTCCCCTGGGGGCTTCTACAAGGCAGCTGGGGAGGGGCAGTTTACCAGGGCACGTAGTGATAGGATGGGGGACAATGGTTTGAAACTAGAGAAGGGGAGATTTAGATTAGACATTAGGAAGAACTTCATCATGAGGGTGGTGGAACACCAGAACAGGGTGCCCAGAGAGGTGATGGATGCTCCATCCCTGAAGACATTCCAAGCCAGCTTTGATGAGGCTCTGAGCAACCTGACCTAGTTAGAGGCGTCCCTGCTGACTGCAGGGAGGGGTGGACTAACCCAACCCTAGACCTAGATCCTCCTACCCAATGGATTCTATGGTTCTCCTAACCCTGCAGCTCCCCTCGCATCCCAGCCAGGTCGGTTGTTTCCAATCCACCCCCACCTCCTCCAAGGCTTCCCAGGAGCGCGGTGGTCGCTGCCGGTCGGTTCCCCTCCCTCCTTGCCCCGCCCGGGGGGCGGAGCAGCGACCCTGGAACCTTCCAGAGCCCGGCCAGGGAGGCGAGGAGAAGCTAGAGGAGCAGCAGCGATGGAGGCAGAGGTGGGTCGGGGTGGTCCTGCGCTGGGTGTCCCTTGCCGGGGGGTGGAGTCCCCCCATCTCCGGTGCTTTGCCTCATCGTGGTCCTGTTTCCAGCTCGGAGCAGCCCCCATCTCATCATCTCACCCCCTTCCCCCCGCCGTGAGGAGATGGGGCTGGTGGCCCCGTGGGGGTGGGGATGAACCTCGCGTGGTGGGGGCTGCGGGTTTAGCTCGGGGTCCTGCTTCTCCTAAGAGTTCTGGTACCTCCTTACCCACCCCCCGGGACCAGGGCACCCCCGCACCTCCCACCCCAGTCCCGGGCGAGGGCAGGGAGGTGCCCAGCGCTGGTCCCCAGCCCATGCTGGGAGGTTTTGTGGTCTGGGTGGTGGGGTCTCCTTCAGCCTCGAAGCAGAGATTGCCCCTTTATGGGTCCCTGCTCTCATTCAAAGGTGTTTCCTGGTCTTCAGGGAAGATGAAACCTCTTGGAGATAAGGAAGGTGCCACCACCTGGTGGTGCAGCTGGAGAGGGGGGAGGTGAATGTGCAGCCAAACTGCATTTTAGCCTGAGCTAGGGTTAATCCCACCCAGTGTGCAGACTCCCAGGTCCTAACGAGACTTAGCAGTACTTAATGAGCTAAAGCCTGATGATGTTGCCACGTGGATCGTGTCTCCAGACCCTCCTTGATGTCCTCAGAAGCCTGGGGAGATGCTGGTAGAAGAGAGTTGGCTGTCTTGAGGTCTCAGGCTGCCTGGAATCTCATGATGTGATGGGTCCCCCTTGGATCTCTTGCAGTGCCAACCAGCTGCTACCTGTGTCTTGGCTTTCAGAGCCCTGGTAGATGTCCATAGGGGAGCTGTTGGTGTCCTTGTGCTCTATCAAAGTTGCTGGGTTTAGTCATGTGGAGCAGGCTGGGACAGTGGGCAGGGTAGTCCTTTGGATGTGCAGAGTTGAGAGGCTCCTCAGGTTTCCTCAGAGCAGAATGGTTCAGCATTTGCTCCTCCACGGGCTGGCTGGTGCTAGGCCTTGCAGTGTCTTCATGGAGTTGAGATGCCTCCAGTTGGGAGGCTGGAAGCTCTTTGCCCAAGGACCGAAATCACCTCCCTCTTCAGATGTGGACCAGCAGTATCAACCAGGCCAATAAGATGGCCCTGCTTGCCTGGGCAAAAGAAACTGGTATCAACCTGGTGCAGATCAATGGGCAGCGGCGATACGGTGCCCCCCCTCCAGGTACGTCAGGAGAGCATCTCAGCACCATGGTGCCCCAGGAACATGGCACGTAGGGTGCCCGGCAGGCGTGGGGGCGAGGTGGGTCTCACCCCACATGTCTCTGTGTGCCCGCAGGCTGGGTGGGCTACCCTCCGCCGCCCGGCACCGAGGTCTTCATCGGGAAGCTGCCGCAGGACGTCTACGAGAACGTGTTGATCCCGCTCTTCCAGAGTGTGGGGAGGCTCTACGAGTTCCGCCTCATGATGACCTTCAGCGGGCTCAACCGGGGCTTCGCCTACGCTAAGTACAGCAACCGGCGAGGCGCCAAGGAGGCCATCGCCGCCTTCCACAACTATGAGGTGCGGGAGGGCTGCGCCATCGTGGTCTGCAAGAGCACGGAGAAGTGCGAGCTGAGCGTGGACGGCCTGGCCACCTCGGTGAGCCGGCAGGAGCTGGAGGCCATGCTGCGGCGGGTCACGGAGGGGGTCCTCAGGGTCAGCCTGCATGCCAGCCCCTGCAAGAAGCAGGCCCAGCTCGCTGTGGTGAAGTACGGCTCCCACCAGGCTGCTGCCATGGCCAAGAAAACCCTGATGGAAGGTAAAGTGGGAGGTCAGGGTGGTGTGGGAGGCTGCTTGGACTGGGCTTCCTGGTGTCTCTAAGGAAGGACTGATCCCACCTCCAGTCTCAGCTGTGAGGTGACTTCATAGAATCAGAACAGTTTGGGTTGGAAGGGACCTTAAAGGTCACTGAGTTCCAACCCCCCTGCCATGGGCAGGGACACCTCCCACTAGACCAGGTTGCTCAAGGCCCTGTCCAACCTGGCCTTGAACACCTCCGGGGATGGAGCATCCACAACCCTCCTGGGCAACCTGTACCAGTGTCTCTGAGTTAAGAACTTCTTCCTAATTTCCAATCTAAATCTCCCCTCTTCCAGTTTGAACCCATCATCCCTCGTCCTGTACAAGCCCTTGTGAAAACTCCTTCCCCAGCTTTCTTGTAGGCCCCCTTCAGATACCAGAAGGCCTTGAGACATCCCTTATTCTTTCCCTGTGCCCCATGGGAGGCCAGCTGCCCTCAGAGGAGCTGCTGGAGGTCCTCAGGAGCATCACCAGTCCCAGTCCGGGGCAGCTAGAGCTTTGACCAAGTCATTCAACTCTACTGATGGAGATGTCTGCCCCTCAGTGCCCCATCCCATGATTGCACTGCCCTCCCATGGGACACGTTGCCCAGCCAGCCAACCAGAACCTCCAAAATCCTGATTTCTACCCATTCTTGCCCCAGCTGGGACAAGAGGGGTCATGGAGGGGTCCTGTGTGGTTCATCCACCAATAGTCATCACCAAACCACCTCTGGGGGGGGGTCACTGCTCCAGCTGCTGGGGGACAGGGTGGGGTGATACTGGCGGACTGGTTCATGAGCATCTCCTGCCAGCTGCTGCCCCTCTTTCCTAGGGAACGTGAGGCTCGGTGGGCTGGAGGTGAGGGTGGACTGGCTGAAGCTCGATCTGAAGCAGAAGCTGCAGTCATACAAGGAGAAGCCATCATCCGGCCGGGTGCAAGGGGGCAAGGTTCTGGTGGTCCCCAAGCCAAAGCCCGTGTCTCCGGCGCTGGACCGCCTGAACACCCTGTGCTGGAGGCAGCACCTGGGGACCCCCGTGTTCCTCACCAAGTGCGTCCAGGCAACCTCCAGCGGGTGGCTGAGGTTCTGGTGCCGGGTGGTGATCCCGGGGTGCCCCGTGCCCTTCAGCTGCTTCACCTGGGTCCGGCAGGATGGGCCAGGCCGGAGCGGGCACGAGGAGGCCGAGGTCACCGTGGCGCTGCACGTTCTCCAGATGCTGGGTGAGTCCTTGGTGTCCACGCCAACCCCCTGCCTTTCCCCAAGTCTTGGAGCATCTCCTGGGAGCGTGGAGCTGTGGTGCTTCCAGCGTGTGGGGGGGACTCAGCCTGGCAGGCAGGGATGAGACAATGTCACCCCCCCTCCAGATGTGACCCTGGTGGCTCCAAGCTCTGGGTGGGATTCCGGGTTGGAAGCAGAGGACACACGGGGAGGGGTTTTTTGGGGTGCTGCTCCCACCTGACGCTTTCCTCTCCACTGCAGGGTGCCTGCAGACATAGATGGTCCTGCCCCAACTGCGAGATGAACCTGAGCCACCAGCCTTGGTGCCACTGGCCGTAGGAGCCATGTGAAAGCCCTGCTGCGGACCTGGTCTTGTTCCAGCTTTGGTTTGAGTTAGTTTGGGGGTGTTTTGAGAGCTGGCTCTGGAGGGTAGGGCTGCTGGCCTGGTCCATGACAGCCGCCCTGTCCCCGGCTGGCCCTTGGGGACAGTTCTGGTTTGGGGGGTGTAGTTTTACTCTGCCCAGTTTGGCTTGTTTGAAGTTGGTTTGTGGTGTTCTGGTGCGGTGGAGGGGCCTGGTGCGGGTGTTGGAGAAGAAGCAGCTGTTGGAGGAGCTGCCAGTGTTGGCCAAGGGGACATTGGGGGCTGCCGGGGCTCACTGGGCCACTGTCCCCTCCACTGATGTGCCTGGTTCTGAGGAACAGCCTCAGGTGAGGAGAAGGCCACACATGGGGTCTGCTGAACAGGGGACGTTCCATGGGCTGGTGGAGTGTCTCTGAGCTCCTGGAGGTGCAGGGCTGGTGGGGAAGCAGCCGTGGCGTTCTCGGCTGTCCATGAATGATTCCTCGGGACCGGGAGGTCCGGCCAAGTGCTTTCTTTGATATTAAAGTTGCCTGGAAAGCACTGGCCGTGTCACATCATCTCGCCTCTGCATCCTCAGCCCCCTGCCTGTCCAGCACCATCTCGGTGCTCTCCCCCCACATCAGGAAGCCTATCTTCTCCAGTGGCAGCAGATGGAGTGGGACTGGGATCCATCCTATAGCCTCCAGCGTTTGTCTCTGTGGGAAGCAGTGGTTGCTGACGCCCAGAGCTTTGGTCCCCAGCTTCTCACCAGGGTCTTTCTACCTTTTGGTATGGCCCAGGCTCTTCTGAGCACCTCCTGGTGAGCCCCTAGTGGTCTTTGGATGCACCTCTGGAGCATTGTAGGACCTTTATGCTCTTCTTGGGGGCCTCCAAGCACCATTGGTGCCCAGTGGTCTAAAAGCAGTTTCTGATGATCACCAGGGACTTCCAAGTGTGTTTTGGGACATGGGTGGGTGCCTCTGAGTACAGAGTTGAGTGCCTTGCTGTTAGCCTTCAGTTGGCCTCCAAGGGCTCATGATGGTCCCAAGTGCCTTCCTATACTGCCTGGGTGCTTTGCAGTGCAGCACCAGGGGTCTCTGAGGTGCCTTCAGGTGTCCTCCCATAGCCATTCTGTGCTCAACAGTGAGGAATTGATGCCTTTTGTAGTGCCTCAAAGCCCTCCCAGAACTTTGGTATGTCCGAGTCCATCTGGTGCACCTCAGATGGCGCTGCACGCCTACCTCTGCTTCCCAGAGCTCTAGCAGTGCCTTCTGACATGCATCTGGACCCACCAAGTCCCTTGGGCAGCACCCAAGTGCTACCTTGGTTCCTTCTGGAGGTCTCCAGGGGAGATCCAAGAGCCTTTTGGTGCACTCAAGGTGCCTTTTTGGACTTTTGCTTCCTCCCCCTTGGCCACTGGTCACCTCACCCAGGGCACTGATGGAGCTGGTGCTACTGATTCTCCCAAGCCAAGAACATGCTGGCAGCGTGTGGGACCCTCAACCCACCTGTGCCAGCTGGAAGACAGGAGTACATCCCACCTTGGAGAGCCCAGAGGACCACGTGTTGGGTTTGCGGCACCCAGTGCGTTGCTCCAAGGGGGCATGTCATGGCTGAGGAGCTGCATCTGACCACTGCCGAGGTGCAGATGTCACCTCCATGGTGACAGTAGCCAGTGGGGCAAGCCTGGCTCCTGGGTGCCGCTCCTAGCGGCACGGTAGGACACCCGGGCGCTGGGACGTGAAAGGCACTGGGTTTATTTGTGACAGAGCTGATGAGTAAGGTAATTAAATTAACAAAGGCGAATGGGACAGCGGAGGAGGCCTTCAAGAAAGGGGTGGACCTGTTTGCCCAAGCCAGGCACCCCAGGATCTCAGGTCCTGCCTGACTCCCCCCACCCCAAGATCCCCCAACACACCCCAGATCTAGCTCCCATCCCACGTGTCTCAGAGCCACTCCCCACGTCCACCAGGGACCCTCAGCCATGACCCCCCAACC
>VZZY01002810.1:46062-56064 GCA_013400335.1 Eurystomus gularis
CGGGACTGGGGCGGTGGACCGGGCCCGGGCCCGCGTGCTCACCTCTTCCGGCGCCGCCATGGCGGCTCAGCTCATTTGCATGAGCCCGCCTCCTCATTTGCATGGGCCCCGCCCACAAGGGCGCCCTCCTGCGGTGCCGCGCTGTAGCCCAGCGGCTGTGTCGGTCCAATCGCGGGTTCGATCCCCGCTGCCTCCAAGTGCCCATGTCGCGGGGGTCACTCCGGCCACCTCGGGGTTTTGGTGCCGCAGCACAATGAAGAACTTCTTCCTCATTTCTAATCTAAATCTCCCCTCTTTCAGGTTGAAGCCCTTACCCCTCCTCCCATCACTACAAGCCCCTCATAGAAAGTCCCTCCCCAACTTTCTTGTAGGTCCCTTCAGATGCTGAATGGTCCCAAGAAGGTCTCCCTGGAACCTTCTCCACAAGCCCAGCTCTCTCAGCCTGGCCTCCCAGCCCTCTCATCATTGCTGGGGCCTCCTCTAGCCACACTCCACCAGGTCCATGTCTCTGCTGTGCTGAGGACTCCAGAGCTGCCCCAGCACTGCAGGGAGGGAGGTCTGGAGGGCTCCTTCCCTCTGCCCACACCAAGAGCTGTCCACGAAAATTCCACACAGCTTTATTACAGCTACACCATTTACACACGACAGGTTCTACAGGGTGGGGGGAGCCTCAGCAGAGCCCCGCAGCAAGGCTGGGGGAGTCACACGCGTGCTGCCCAGCCCACAGCAGAAAGTGGACAGCGTGAGGGCAAGGAGAACGCACCAGCAAGCTCCGAGAAGGCCGGGGTTCCAGGAGCTGGAGAAGATACTGGGGGCATCAGTACTTTGGACGTTTCACCTCAACCCTGGAAGATACAGAGGGGTAGGACAGTGGTGAGGACGCAGGGCAGACAGCTCTGCCTCCCCCCCATCCAGGGCTCCACACCCAGGGCCACAGTTTCACCACACAGAACAGTGGTGGGGCTCCAACAGCTCCTCAGGGCTCCCAGGGAGATGGGGCACAACTGTCTGGTCAAGGAAGAGCCCCAGCCTGGCTCTGGGGTCTGCTCAGCACCCGCCCCTGGCCCAGGGAAGAGGTGTCCTGCAGGCTCAGCGGCAGGAGCACCCTGAAGGGTCCAAATCTTCTCCACTCTCCTTCCAGCTCCCCTGCGCAGAGCCAGCAAGGAGACCTTTACCTGCTGCAGCCCCTGGGGGAGGTGGCAGGAGACAGCCAAGTCCCAGCACCGGCCTGCACCCCAGCCAAGAGCAGAGACAACTTTACTAACCCATCAGCCTCCAGCTTCTTCCTCTTCTCGATGATCTGCAGAGAAAGCACAAAGTCCCGTGACCCTCGGGGTAGCTGGTGGCCCACAACTGCAGCAGAGGGGTTGTAGGGTGCAAGATACCCCCAGGGAGAGCTGTAGCAAGCCGAGGCGAGCTAAAGTCATCTACAAGCTGCCCAAAGTCTGGAGAAGCTTGGCCTGTTCCCTCTTTGCTCCATCTTGGCCACCAAAGACCGTTTGTTCTCACCTTCCCCACACCCATCCCGTACCGTTGGGGTGCCCATGGCCAGCTCACCCTGGCAGGACAACCCCCAGCTCTGCCAGTTAGAAAACAGGGAGCCACTAAACCTGCCTTGTCCCCACCAAGCCCCCCTGGACGGCTCCGAGCTGCTCATTTTGGACACGTTCATCTGCCGCAGAGCAAAAAGCCCTGGGTGGGGACTGCTCCCAGGGCAACGGTTCCAACTGCAGCTCCAGATGCTTCTACAAGTCCTGAAGCCCCGAATATTCAGTGGATGCTCTCACGAGGGGCAAATCCAGCTTCTAGAGCCAGCCCTGCTCCCCATGCACAGCAGCAGTGCCCAGCTGCCCGGACACGGGCTGGACTGAAGAGCCGTGACTAGGAGAGTGAGGGCAGGACAAGGCGGGAGCTCTCCTGGGCCACGCTGGCAGCTCGTGGCATCGGGCACTCACCGCACTGATCTTCTTCCACTGCCGGTCCAGCTCTGCCTTGTCATTGGTCTCCTTGAAGCGACGGGTTTTGCGTCCCTCAGACATCTTGATCCCATACTGGAAGGCAGCTCTGGGGAAAGAGGAAAACAGAGCTCCGCACTTGGGACCCACCAGGTCCAGGATCCTCAGGACCTCACCAGGGAACCTCCTCCTTGCTTTAAGCTCCCCCAGCTTTGGCCAGCATGGCCATCACCACCCAGAAACCCCCACATGAGCCACACTCACTTGGGCAGAGCCTCTTTGTTGTTCATGTATTCGCTGTACTCCTCCTGGGTGTCGAAGTCCCATCGTCCCAGAGGCCCTTTCTTGTTACCCTGTAGGGAAAGAACAGCTTGGAGCAGCTCCTCAGCTGAGGTTGGCCAGGGCTCCTCATGTAGCCCCACGCACCCAGGCAAGACCTCAGTCTCCCAGTGGCCCCACTTCAATGGGCTTGTGTGCCCAGTCTGGCCTTGGCGCAAGATCCCCTCCCTGAGAAGCCCCAGGCTGGAGATTCCATGGAAGAGGGAGTCGAGGTGGACTGGCACATTTCCCCAGCACCTCTTGGTCAAGGACCAGTGTCCCATTTGCTCGCTGGAACAATTGATCCCACCCAGACCCAGGCACTGAGCGCATCAGCAAAGCCCAAAGAACATTAAACACCCAGCTCCAGGGTGTTCAACCCCAGCTTCTCTCCAGCGGGATCCTCTCAGCCTGCACCGATGGTGACATCATACCTGATCCATTTTGCTGTAGTCCACCTCTTCATCGCTGTCCACAGCCATATCATCCATTCTGGAAAGGAAAGAAAAACACAGAAAGGGTTCAGAGTGAGGACACGGGTTAGGACCTGAGAGCCAGGCTGGTGGGAGCCATCTCGCATGGCCTCTGACCAAACACACTCAGTTCCTGGACCAGAGAGAAGTTCCTTCAGCTGCAAGCCCTGCAGGAGAGCTGTACCACAAGGGCACCCAAGATCACAAATGCTCCCAAGACGACTGGGGGACCACTCTCCAGCTAGAGCTCAATGAGCACATGAATTACAGCACAAGTCTTGTGAGGAGCTGCTGAGGAACCTGGAGAAAAGGAGGTTCAGGGGAGACCTTCTTGCTCTTGAGAACTCCCTGAAAGGAGGTTGGAGCCAGGTGGGGTTGGGCTCTTCTCCCAAGGAACAAGCAACAGGACAAGAGGAAACAGCCTCCAGTTATGCCAGGGGAGGTTGAGGTTGGCCATGAGGAACAATTTCATTCCCCACAAGGGTTGTGAAGGCCTGGCCCAGGCTGCCCAGGGCAGTGGTGGAGTCCCCATCCCTGGAGGGGTTTCCAAGCCATGGAGATGTGGTGCTGAGGGACGTGGTTTAGTGGTGCCCTGGCAGTGCTGGGGGAACGGTTGGACTTGATGATCTTAAAGGTCTCTTCCAACCCAAATGATTCTATGACTAACCAGTGAACCCAGCAGACTCCCACCCACCTCGGCCTCCCCCTGCTACCGAGGGGCTGCAGACTCCAGGTAGCCATTTATAGCAGAGACCAGCTAAGAAAAGGCCACATCTGCCTGAACCAAGACTAGGGGAGCGTTTTAACAGTAGGTGGAACCCCAGACAAAGCCTCCTCCCAACAAGTGGTGGGGCTGAGGGTCAAGTTCTTGCTGCCAGAGGACAGCAGCCCCTCGGCACATCCCGCTCCCGGCTGTTCCCTTACGTCGCAGGGTAGCACTCGGCGTAACTGTTGGACATGCCAAAGAAGTCTCCCAACTGCTTCTTGTCTTCTGGCTTCTTCAATGTGACAACGGTCAAGGAAAGCACCGCTACGGCTAAGGGCTGAGCATGGCCATCCAAAGAGCCATCTCCTGCCCTAACACAACCCAGCTGGAGGCTGTACTTGAGCAGCAAGGTTTGGGTGGCGATTCTCTGCTACAGGAGAAGACCTCCCGAGTGAGGAAGAGCAGCCACACCGCCATGCTGGGGCAAGGGACGCCATGTACTGGCACAGACAGTGAAGGATATGACTCTGCTCCTTCCCAGCCCGCAGCTCCAGCGAACTTCTCATTGATGGACTTGATGAGCTCCTTGGCCGAGCCGGGTCCTGGGGTAGAGAGAGCAGCAGGCTGAGGTTTGGGGGAGGAACAGCTCACCCAGTACACACGGGGACGGGCAGAGCTGCCTTCTACAGAAGCAGTTCATCAGGAAGGGGAAACAGGCAGAGGACAGGCTGCAGGAGGGAGGAGAGGAGGAGCCAGGAGAACACCGAGGAGCAGGAACCTGCTCTGAGCACAGACAGGGGTGGGCTGATGTCTGGAGACCCCGAATCCTCCTCAGCTCACAGCCAGCAGGTTGTTGGACCTGCTCTGGGGCTGGGGAGGGATCTGCACACACCCAACCCAGGCTGTAGGCACAAAACTCTTCACCCCAAACCCTCAGGACCTCAATTCCCTCGGCGAGGACAGGGAGCTCAACGCAGGCCAGCGTTGAGCCTCCAATGTCCAGCCCCAAACGTCCCCACCACTCGACTCACCTTTGTCGACGTCTGCAGGCTGCAAAGGAGAGGGAGAGACGTCAGCGGGGAGGGCTGAGAGCAGGCAAGCGGCAGCGCTGCACAACTCCCAGCCCCGCTCCAAGACTCTCCGTCACAAGCGTGCAGAGCTGAGCCGCAGGAGCTTGTGCTAGTCCTGCCCTACTTGCTGGAGGAGAGGACACGCACCCAGCCACCCACCAGCCCCTGACTGGAGAGACAGGGCTCAGCAGGAGCTGAACGCTGGCACGTGTAGGAGCACGACCAGAGAGTCCCAAAGCCACCAGGGTGACCCCACCAGCCCCACTCGCCAAAGGGCAGAGATCAGGTGGGACGGTCCCGGCTTCGCGAGCGGAGGCTCACCTCATCGTCTGCCTTGGGCTTCTCAAAGTAGCTGTGCCTCTTCTTTTCCTCCTCCCGGTCACGTTCGCGGTCCCTGTCGCGCTCCCGGTCCCTGTCGCGTTCTCGGTCCCTGTCGCGTTCTCGGTCCCTGTCGCGCTCCCGGTACCTCTCCCGCTCCTTCTCCCGTGGCACCTTCGCAGTGGAGGGCACATAGTCCCCAATGTCTTCAAAGATGCTAGAATTGGGAAAGAGCCAGTTGTTACAGGTGCTGCAAGAGGCCACAACCACCTCCCTTGGAATTGGAACCTAATAAAGAGCCTGCAGCAGCGACCCCAGGCACCAAGGACACCCACCAGACCTCCTCACAAAGGAGGTCTTGGCTCTGAACAAAGCCTGTACTGGAGCAGTCTGTCACTGGGAGGACTACACCCTGTGCAAGGGACCCACGCTAGTTGGAGAGCACTAAACCCAGCCCTCTCCAAACGTGGTGGCCCCAAGACATTCCCTCAGGCAGAGAGCTGTGAGCCTCTGGTGGCACTTACTTCATATCAGCTTCAGGGGGCTTCTTCTCATCCAGCTTTCCTGCAAGGACACAACAGCAGTGAGAGGCACATCATCCACCCCACCACCTGCGCCATTCCCCTGTCTCCAGTCTGGCTTCCAAGTGCCGGGAATGGCAGGCCTGGAAGCGGCCTGACTTCAGAAGCCGTTTTGTCCCTCTCCAACAGGGGACATTCCCTGGAACTGGGCCTTAACCAGGAGGAGAGCTGCAGGAGGCACCCTCGCAACTGTAATTTGTCTGGAGCCCAATCCCTGCGGTCCCACCACAGAACAGCCGGACCATGGTGGGACAGGAAACCGCTGTCCTCCAAATCCACCGCCTGATGGTGCAGGGGAACGCGTCAAACCACGTCTCATTCTCTCAGGACTTAACACCCTTTGAGTATCAAGTCCTACGACTTGGTTCCCTTCAGCTCCTACCTTTGTCTTTCTTCTTGAGCTTCTTGTTGCGGGTGCCTTGCCGGAGATAGGAGAGGATCTGCGTCAGTTTGCTGATGACAATGTCATTGGTGGTCAGCGTGGTCTGTGCCTGCAAGAGAAATCCCTGAGGAAGCATCCAACTTCCTTGACAAGGAACCCTATCCAGCAAGACCTGCTCTGGCCAGTGCGGTGGAGCAGCCCGCATGCCAGCTGGGTACCTCCATGGTGGGGCAGTCGGCCTTGCTCCGGATCAGCGTGGTTGGGATGTCGGTGTCGGCGTACTCATCGTCTAGGTCCACCACGTAGGCCATCCTCCCCGGCAGGAACAGCTCATTCCGCTCGTAGGCCTTGTTCTTGAACAGAATGCGGTATATGTTGCGACCTGGAGGGGAAGGAAACTTGTGGAAGAGCTGCTTTTAGGAGAGCAATGGAGACAAGCCCAGAGCAAAGCATATTTCGTTTCTCAGAAACATCAGAATTGTCTCCTAAGAGACACACTGCCTCCAGCCTTCAAATTCAGGACGCCTACACCTCAGACCCTCCAAGAACTACAGGTTTTCATTCTTCCATTCACCCTCGGGAATTTCTCCTGCATTCATGGCACAACACAAGGTGGGAACAGCCCCATCCACACAGTCTTACCCAGCCGGGTCTTAAACTCAATTTTGTTCTCAGGATCTTCATCTTTCCTGAACAGAAAGAGAAAAGCAGCAGCAGTGTCAGGCTGAGCGTGCACCTTCTCCGCATCCTCCCCTCTGGAGGCAGCTGCATCCAGGACTGCAAAGCCCTCAACCACTCACTTAGTTTCCTTCTGGGGCTTCTCCATCATTTCCTCCTCTTCCTTCTCCTTGCTGGCAATCTCAGCCCGTACCTGGCCACAGAGGAAATCCGTGCCTTACAGACTAATTTGTGCCACCGCTGCCCACCAGAACCAGTAAGCCCACTTTCACCAGCTCCCCAACCCTTCACAGATCTTCCTCAGAGAGCGAAATCCACACTGGTAAGATTGAAGCACCCAGACAGGCTGGAGAGGAACCTCATAAGTTCAACAAGGGCCAAGTGTAGGGTCCTGCACCAGTACAGGTGAGGGGTTGACCTGCTGGGAAGCAGTTTCATGGAGAACGACATGGGAAAGCTGGTGGACAACAAGCTGCCCATGAGCCAGCAGTGGGCCCTCAGGGCCAGGAAGGCCAATGGTCTCCTGGGGTGTATGAAGAAGAGTGTGGCCAACAGGTCGAGGGAGGTTCTCCTCCTCCTCTTCTACTGTGCCCTAATGAGGCCACCTCTGAAGTATCGTGTCCATTTCTGGGGCTCCCCAGTTCAAGAGAGACAAGGAACTACTGAAGAGAGTACAAAGATGCTGAGGGGACTGGGGACTGTCACGTCTCTGTGACAAGGAAAGGCTGAGAGCCCTGGGGCCGTTTAGTCTTGAGAAGACTTCAGGGGATCTGATCAATGCTGATCAATAACTAAAGGGCAGGGGCAAGAGGATGGGGCCAGACTCTTGTCAGTGCTGCCCAGCAACAGGACAAGGGGCAACAGGCACAAACTGGAACCCAGGAAGGTTCCATCTGAACAGGAGGAGAAACTTCTTTGGTGTGAGGATGCCAAGCCTGGCCCAGGCTGCCCAGAGAGGTCGTGGAGTCTCCCTCTCTGGAGAGATTCCAAACCCACCTGGATGCGATCCTGGGCCCCCTGCTCTGGGTGACCTGCTGGAGCAGGTGGGTTGGACAAGATGATCTCCAGAGGTCCCTTCCAACCCCCACCAGTCTGGGATTCTGTCAGTGGCAACTACTACCCTCTGCCCACCCTCTCTGGACAGGGTAGAGAGCAGCATGGAGACACCGGCGCTCACCTTCTGCAACAGCGCAAAGTCCAGACCCTTCACCAAGTGAGTGTGCTCCATATCACCACCCAAGAACTTGGACTCCTGGATCAACTGTCTCCTCTTTTCTGCAGCAGATTTATCCCTGTGCAACAAAAACGGAGGCAGTTACGAGACGGCCCTGCTGGAGCAGACCAGCGAGACAGGGCCCCACCGCAGGCTCACGTACGCCTCTGCCGTCGGCCCCACAGCCCTGTAGTTGGCGGTCGTGCTGATCAGCTCCGTTTCTTCATAGTCTTTGTTGACACCATCTCTCCTCTCCTTGGCTCGATCCCTGTACTTCTCGGCCAGCTCCCTCTCGCGCTCGATCTCCTGCTGGCGCAGCTTCGCGTAATAGCTGGGGTTGGAGAAACAGCTCGGCGTTAGTGACACGTTCACACTTTTGATGCCTTGGTCGGGTAACAGGCGGCCAAGGCCCCACACATGCACCTTCTGGTCCCAGCCCCTTCTCCAGGGAAGTCCTAAAGCACCATGGGACACACCACGCCTGGAGGACACCAGCCCAGATGAAACTGCTGTACTGAGGCTGACTGAAGAGGAGCTCAGCCTTCCCTTCCAGAGGGAAGTGGTCAAGTGCCGTCCTGCTGCACCACCGTGCCCAAGACGACATAGTCACCAGTGCAGGTGTCCCACCACTGCCCTGCCAGCCACCCGCAGATTCTCTCCCTCTTCTTCTGGAGATGAAGCTTCCCCCCCATCCTGCTGCCGCCCTCCCACATCTGTCCCCACAAGCAGTGACAGTCACTCAGCCTGAGCTCTTCTCACTCTGCTTGGCTCCAAAGACACGAAGAAGGCCACTCGGTGTCCTCTTTGGTAGCCCAAGAGCTCAGAAGCTGCTTCCGTGGGAGAGACGTGATGCACAGGGACAAGTCCAGATGCATCGCTTCCCCCATTTACCTTTTTTTCTTCCTCCTGCGAGCAGCTGGGTCTTCATCTTCATTGTACTCCCGGGGCATCCTGGAAAAGAGTGAGAAACCCGACGTACAGCCTGCACAGCCGTGCAACCACCACAGCGTCCTGGTCTGAGCTCCAACAGAACTAATTCTGTTCAGTGATTTCCCTTTTCAGCTGAGTCTCTTCTCGCTAACTGCACTTTCTGAAGTTAACGGCTTATTTTTGCAGACAGCGTCTGCTTCTAGCAGTGATAACACTCCATGTTTAGAGCTGCTACCAAGGATTGGTGTATGCAGACCAAGGCCACTGCTAAATCTCGCGTGCCACATCGGCAGGTGCAAACGGGAGAGGTTGCACCTCTGGGGAGGAGAGGCCAGGCCAGGTGACCCTAAACTGACCTAAACATGCACCTTGCACGGACCCAGGTACAAAGGTCTGTTCCTCAGGCCCCATCTGTCCACTTATTCGCAAAAACCCCTTTAGATACTCCACTGCAGAGCGCAGGGGGGAGCAAGTCAGGCAGGGATGGAGCCCCAGAGTGAAAACAGACATGCTTTGCTCCACAGTCATGCAAATTAAGAGTCCTGCTCACTCATGGTGGCGAGATTTGGATGGTGGCGCAGATGTTGGCGCAGCCCGCGGGGTCATAAGAAGCTTTCTGAAGTCTTCATTGGTCAGCTTGGACCTGCAAGGAAGAGAGAAAACAGATGTCATCATCCCATCACGAAGTTCTTTATTATGAGGGTGGTGGAACACTGGAACAGGTTGTCCAGAGAAGTGCTGGAGGCCTCATCCCTGGAGACATTCAAGGCCAGGCCTGACGGGGCTTTGAGCCTGACCTAGTTAGAGATGTCCCTGCTGACTCCGGTGGGGGTGGACTAGATGACCCTGGAAGGTCCCTTCCAACCCAAACCATTCTATGATTCTGTGATCTCCCAATGAGCTTCAGCACCCTTGCCAGCATGTCCTGGGTGACAGGGTTGGACACGGGGTCCCCATGGAGGGAAGTGGCCTCAGGCCTCACAGTCCTGGCCCAGTCCCCCAGTGTCATACTCACTGGTGGAAGGAATGTGAATCATCCACATCGTGGCTATCAGGAGCCAGGGGGTTGGAGAACGGTTCATCTGGGGGGGCAAGAGGAGAACAAGCGCTCAGAGTCTGCCTGCACGGCTGCAACCCCCCCCGCGGCCCCTCCAACATCCCCTGCGGCCCCTCCAACATCCCCAGCCCTGGGCCCTGCTCGGGAGCAGGGAAGGCAGCAGCGTGCACCCCCCACCCCGCTCCTTGGCAAGACAAGGAGGTCCTGGTGTCACTTGGGCCATTACTAGCCCTTGCTGCCCCCCACCCCCCGGTGCCTCTGCTGCCTCTCAGGGGCGTGCATTCCCCCCCACCTCCCAGGGCTGCCCTCGCACCCCCCCCC
>VZZY01002811.1:0-57500 GCA_013400335.1 Eurystomus gularis
TCTTACTAAACCAACACAGATGTACAGTAGAGGGACTGCTCACTATCTGTGGCTTCTGTTTTAATTTGAAGAGTTTGTATGGAATACAAAGGAACCATGTCACTGTCAGAGTGCCTCTAGCCTGTGAATGAGCAGGTACTTGCATCACACTGTGCTTTTTAACTTCATGGATATTTTGTTTCTGGTTTTCATCTTGTTTTCCTTAATCTAGATTTAAAAGTCACTAGCTACATAGCATTACATGTTTCGCTTCTAAAACTTGAAGAAATAAGAGGGTACCCACCAGAAGAACAAATTTCTGATTAGCAAGTCATCTATTTAGCTATAAATAGACTTTCAACTTTTCCTTTAAGCTACAAGTATTTCTTCTAGAATTCTTTTCTCACTACTTACACATACAGAGGAAGAAGATTATTTTATGTATTGTAATGACATTCTTTGGTAAAACTGCACCTAATAATACTTACAGACGGAAAAAAACCCAAACCTGCCTTGAATTCAAAATATTCATTTACTCTGGCAAAACGGACAAATCTCTTCTTGGTGTTTGATTGCTGTTTAGGAGTTGCTGCTTTAAAAACAGTATACAAAATGTACAGAAAAAAAAAGATAATTTTGTTTTAAAATTACCTACTGAAAAGCATCTACCTTGAAGATGAGTATATTTCCTTTCTAGTATGGACAATCCACAGCATTTTACTAAATAAATAAATAGATACATAGATAAATAAATAAATAAAGTAGTTTGTAGGAGTGAAAAAAATAATGACAAACAACCGATCAATAATTTGCCACTACTCAGCATACTTGGCATCTAGCTGAAGTAAACATTCTGTATTGGGTCTAAACTAACACTTTTAAAGATATATCTCATAAAAGTCTAAGTACTACCGTGCTTAACAATTTTATCACAATTTGAAAATCCTTTCAAATAATCACATACATTTTTTGTAAAGGCACAAATTTAGATAATCCAAGACAATCACTGCCCATGTGTGAACAGTATCTTAGATTTTGTGTAACCTCAGGATTCTGTGAGAAAATATTCCGTATCAGGTGAACAAATATGTATGATATAATGAGATTAATTTAGACTTTTCATTTAACAAAATTCACAGCACCTTGTCACTCAATGCATACTTCCAACAGTATACTAGTACTTAGGATTTCAAGTACAACCATGCAATCCATACAGGAAGCTCAACTTGGATTGAATAAGTAGAGGCGTAGGGCTGGGGGAGAAGCAGGTACTTCCTTTTTTGGAAGGATTTAGTAAATCAGAATTTTACCTTTACTAGCTCTGCGGGAGTAGAGAATGAGAGTCCTAAAGCTTCATTAATTTGTCCTTAATGAAACTCCATTGGCAGAAAATGCAGCTGTAAAAAGCAAATGCATGTCCTGATGTGCATATTTAATATCAATTTCTTTATCCCCAAAAGCTGTGTCCCTCTCAGAAGCATATTAAAGGCACAGATCAAGAAAAATAAATATCAGAGATTACTTTCAGTGTGAACTGTTTTGGGGAAGGCAATAAGCATTGCCAAATGGTGAGCTGAAAGAGATATCAACATAATTCAAAGCCTTAAAGAACTGGTTATATATCAAAGTATTATACTTTGATTTCTTCATCTATGAGGCAGAGCATTAAAACAAGGCATGTGATGCACCCCTAGAACTGACTCCTGTTGTCTTAATGAATTAGCAAAGTGGTTTATTTATTTCTATAGTAGCTTACTTATTGACACATTTTCGTGTGTGTGCAAAAAGTAATTTCTGGTTAATACTTGAACCATCTGTGCTATTCTAATCCTAAGCTTCTTAGTCTGTACATATAAAAAGACCTCTATTTTGTCTTTAAGGGGTCTTGGGGATTTTTGATTCTGCTGAAGTTTTATTCAGATCTCTTATGATTATATGTGTTTTCAACACATTATGAACTTCTACGATAAAAACAGCACATGAGATAATGTTGTACTATAGGTAAAAACCAAATGACAGAACATTAAACTCAACAGACGCTATTAATATCATCAAGCAAAATCAATGGCAAAAAATTGCCATTGTATGGCTATTAGCCATACATAATGCATTATACAGCATGTAAATGACAAATCACAGTAAACAAAAAGTTAATATTATCAGTTTTCTGATAATTCTTCCTAAATTACAGGAATGTTTAAACAGTTATTACTTGTTTGGGTTAAATGTAATTTCCTTCGTGTTATTATTTTGCTTTGCAATTTAGTATCATTGCCTTATGCTTCAAGGTCCACCCTAAATTTTGTAGATTTGCATTTTTTATGCCTATGAGGAATTACTCCTTTCATAAATACCAAAATGAAAACAACAACCAAAAAAAACCCAAAACACTAAAAGCAATGTATTTCAAATAAAGATAATACTTCATGAGTATTACGATTCTGACAAACAATATTTATTCTATAGGAGGTTTCAGCCATGTAGTTTCTTCACGTGCGCTGCATTTCCTAGATGAACCTGCACCATTGCCTACTCAGTTCTGTTCTGACTTATGTAGATTTAGGAGACATGGTGAAATTAATTTCTTCAGACTGCATTTTTTGCTACAAATGTCATCAGGCAGAAGTATCCTGTGATTCAGACCAAAATTAAACCATGATTTCATCAACCTGTGAAACAGACATAAGCTTACATTGTAACTGGGACTAATATTTCTAATAAAACATCCTTTTTAACAAAACTGAAAATCAATAATAAGAGAAGTTTCAAAATTGACACTAGCCTTTTGAGAAACTGGAAATAGATCTTCCTGTCAAAGACTAAAACTGCTCTCCTCTGTCTAGACTGCACTGGGAGCAAAATTATCAGATTTTCATTTCCTCAATTTCACTCCACAGTGGTAAAACGTGCAAGTATTGATTCAAAGGCTGAAACAAAAAGCAGAAGAGCTCTTCACCTCGGCAGGGTCAATGGGTTTGTGGGTGTCTAATTATACCTATACAGGGCATATAAATCTTTCTACTAGTCATTACGTGAACATAAGAGTCCAAAGGCATCATTAGAATCCTTTTAGCCAAACACTCATTCTTCTTTTGGTTTATGAGGGGTCAAAGAAACTGGGAGTTAATATTATCGTGGCTCATAGATTTTCAAATTTGTGTTTGAATACAAGAAGATATGCTTTGAAGGAAAAGCCATGTACCCATGCGTGTCCGTTTACAGGTCTGAGTCTGCCCGTAAACACATGTACAGGTTTTCTTTTTACAGTATTCAGTTGAGATACACTGTAATATAAACAGCATGATAGCACAAACATTAACACTAATTTTGATACCTTACAAATACAGTGTTGGTAAAGATTTTGGTAAGCACTTGTTTATTTCAAAAGCAGACAAAATGCTAAGAATGAGCTGGAAATGCTAGTTGTGACAGAAGTACTGATCTTATTTTTCATCACTGTTTATTTCACTATAATCTTACTAAAAGCCTCTATCTTTTTCCCCTACTGAAATGAGCTTATTAATGAAAAAAAAAATATTGGTAGTGCATTAAAACAATATTAAGAACTAAAAAAAAAAATTTTAAAAAAGGGGCTACTACTACTAAGGAGGTGTACTTCATTATATTATGTTGTATCACATTGTGAGAGTTGTTCAGGTGGCTTTTAGGTTGTGTAACCATGACAGTAGGAGAATAATATTTGTATCATAGGAAAGCTGTCATATTTTGCAAGCAGATTACACAGATGCTGGGTGCTCAGCATTTTGAACATTAGATGGAGTTAGAGTCTTTCATTTTATCTATGAGAGTAATAATAAGATCCCATATCAAGAGCAAAAGTGATATTTTTGAAACCTTCATTTGCTAGGAATTATATGTTACAAACTGACCAATCTACTTGAACCCAAAAGTTACAATAGGCAGTTAGCCCAAAGTGCCAAAACAAGGAGGTGACAATGCTTTATAGTGAGGAAATGGACAGCAAAAAAACCTCAAAACTTATAAATGTTCACATTACTGAAAAGGAAATCAGAGTCTGCCCCTACCTTTTTTAATAAGCTGTTTCCAGCCTTTTATTAAGGAAAGACTCTAAGTTCAGTGACATGCTAAAACTTGTGGATAGGATGATATGATGCAATTATCCTTTCTGTCCTTTATTAATTATGCTTCCATGCAAAGCATCTTCTGAGGCCTGGTACAGGTAATGCAACAGCTACACAGTTATGTAACCGTGCCCCTTGGCTAAAAACATATCCATGCCTCCAGTCCAATCCTCCTCTGCCCCAAGCACCTGTCAAAACTGTATTCCCACTGCAGATGGACTGGAGAGAGCAGGAATGGTAGTGTTAGGAACTAGTAAGTAGTCAGAAATCCCCTGCCAAAAAAAGTGGGGAGAGTTTGTAAATTGGTATCAGAAGGAAAAAAAAGGCGTATGGAGGTGTGATGCATCAGCAGAACATCCTGCAAGCACAGCAGCTTAAATTTCTTCAGAGCTGTGCTGCTAACATGTCCTGTGATCCTTCCTCAATCATCGGATGTGCTCACCTCTCCTCCTGTGCCCCAACTCCCTGTCTCCTACCCTTGCCCCACACACTGGCCCTTTCTTCCTGGGTCAGCATGGGAACCATCTCCAATGAAAGCACCCTCAGTTCACCAAGCCCCTCTAAGACACCCTCTGCAGCTCACCAGTTTGATTGGAGGGTCCCTGCTCCTGTTCCAAACCCTTTTTGAGTCAAGCACCTAGCTGCAGTGAGATCTGTGGCCAGTATTTGGATTTGTGTCTATTATTGCCACTATGGATGCCTCCTTGCAGCAATTTCTCTGCCAACACATGCTGTTATAAGGCCAGAGGGGAGAGAGGCACACAGTCCTCTGCATGTGCAAGATGAGCATGCTGCTTTGATTGATGTCTCCACGGCTGCCTCTCCCTACACCTCACCCACTGACCCATTTAACAGCTAGCTGCAGTAAGTGCTAACCAACAAGGGAGAAATTACATCATACCTCATCGCTCAGGCCCAGGCACTGTGCCTACATGAAGCAAATGGGACCAAAGTCCTGTACGTAAATTATGGTAAATTACTTCGTCATGTAGGAGATTTGATCTGCTCAGGTGAGAGTGGATCGGTGGCCAGGCACCATGTACCTAATATAACTAACTGGGACAGAATAAAAGTAGAGCTGCAGTAAACCAGGAGAGATCTCAGCACCAAGATGAGCAATACAGGAAAAAAGAAAAACATTCCTTTCTTTTTCTGTTTTGTACTTTCATACTCCCAGGCATCTGATTACTGGTTAAAAGGTGAGTGATCACTGAGAAGTCACAAATGTGCAACAGAAATAGATGTATATATTGAAGTACAAAGTGAACAGGCACTTAGGCACTTAGGCATTGGAACAGGCTGCCCAGGGAAGTGGTGGAGTCACCATCCCTGGAGGTGTTCAAAAAGTGAATAGATGTGGCGCTTTGGGACATGGTCTAGGGGTCAGGGAGATGATGGGATGAAGGTTGGACTTAATGATCTCAGAGGTCTTTTCCAGCCTAAATGATTCTATGATTCTATGCAAATACTCCATACTGTGAGCTAAAATAAATGGAGTCATCACTAACACCATCACCTTTGAATGGTGGCATATAAAGTAATCCAAAGATGTTTCATATGCACCTGAAGACAAGCACGTAAGGCTGTGGTTAAGAAAACAATTGATTTTCAATATTAATGGAGAGGATCAGGCAGGATATGGCATTCAAAAGGGATAAAAGTCATATAGCTACCAAACTGCTTATTAATTACATATTTTTCTCTTTCTACATACCCCTTTTTATTCCTGTTGCCATCTTATAGTGAAGCTTCATCTTTCTACCTTAAAATTTTCAGTTATGAGTTTTAGATGTGGTGGTATTTAAAGAGAATTTATGTATCTATTTATAAATAAAATTATTCTTATTTATTTAAGAATTTAAGGAATCTAACCTGTTGTGCATGATAACTTATTTCTATTTGAATTAATATCCTTGAACAACTGGACTTTATTTGCATGTTTCACAGTATTAATTCAATTCTATTACAAAAATACGCATCCCTGATTTTAATTATATCTAGGGTATTGGCTTCTATTAAATTTAAATATGTATTTAAAGTTCAGTATCATAAATGCTTACCATAAGCCACTAGTCTTCTCATTCCACTACAAAAATAATTTCATGGCATTCATGTGCATTTCTTGACAAAGAGATCCAATAACACAGGGATTCGATTACACAACACATCAGAAATAGTCACTTTTCACCTCTGAGGCAGAAACAGTCAAAGAATCAAGTCTTCCCAAGGAAAATAGTTCAATAATCAGGCAGAGTTCAAGAAGCAAACTTGCCTCTTGAAGACACATTCTTCCCAAGTTCTGGGTTTTAGTCACCTCTGTGATACTGGCATCACTGCAATGACCCCATCTTCTTTATCTTGAATCAGGTGAAGGTCCTATGGACAGTCATCTTTAAATTACAGAAGCTTCTTTAAAAAAAAAATGTTGAGTTGCCTTGTTATGAAACAATACTTCTATTAAGAAAGGAACTCATCACTGTTTTATGTTAATATGGCTTTAAAAATAGTAGATGGTAAATCGTTATTGAAATAAAACATGCCTTTTAATGGACCAACAGAACTTTGAGAAATCATTTAAAACCCCGCTATCTTTACACACAGCTTTCTATCCAAAATTAAACTTTTCTTCTTTGTGCTGTTGGAATATCATAACAAGGATTCCTGGATGATCTCCCTTTTTAATCTAAAGACGCATGTTGTGGGGTTTTTTAAAATTCATTTCATTCAGTGTGTATGTAAACACCACTGAAGTAAGGGGAAAAATACTGAAAACAGGACAAGATACAACTCTTTTTATGGAAAGATGTTTAGTTTCTTTCCTTTGTATTCAAGCTTCCTTATTTCCTGGTGGATTCTTCATGGGCAGGAGAAGATCAAACATACCATGATATAGTATCAATGCATACCATGGCCTTCATTGTGGGATATGTCACTTCAGCATATTCTGGAACATGTTCCTTCTGGCTACACCTTCCTGCACGTCTTCCACACTCAGCTCCTGCAGCCCCTTAACATGTTTCTTGACCATTTCCTCTTGGTCACAACATAGTCTGTCCTTCCATGGATAAATGTTTCTCTTGAGTGGATCAGTCATACATATGTAAAGTCTCTTAAGACCAATGCTTTGAAAATGAAAAATGCTGGTTTTCTTTCATCATGGGCATCCTTCTCTTACAGACTTTAAAAGATATATTTTAAACTAAACCCAAAATGTGCCCAGTAGCTCAAAGACTCAATAAGAACAGTGTGAAGAAAAAGTGAGTGAAGTTTTAAGGAATAATTAAGCCAAACACTGTCTGCTAAATACATTTAAATAAGCCATTCAAGATTATCTTACAGAATTTATATCATTTCAATTTTACTGGTTTATATTATTAATATTTTTTGAATAATATTTCTATGGTAGTTATAAGGTTAATATCTTAGCCATTTTAAAGTTCATGCCACAGCTAGACAACATACTTAATGGAAGCAAAACTTCAAACAAATTTCTTGCAACATTAGCTGCATTTAAAAGTATAATCTTATACTGCTTGCTCTTGTTCAGCAACATTTCAGAATAATTGGAGAGTGCATGTATTTACAGTGGAGTGAATAACATACACTATTAACACTGCTTATGATGCTTATCATTACTTCAGATGCAAAGTCGGAAAAAATATTGACAAAACTCATTTATATATCATGATGATATAAATATGTCCTCATTAAATAGAAAGTATCTGAGCTTGCAGGACTCATAAACACTTGCTTAGATTTTTAAAAAACATGCTAACAAATAGATTGAAATTTAGCCAATGTTCTTAAAGACGGTATCCATTCTTTTTTTAACTGACGCTCCAGCTAAGCCACTATCTACTGAATTTAATTGAAAAAAAGCCTAGTGAATTCAGAAAGGTTTAAGCTCAGTCTTTCTGAAGAATCCTGACACATTTGTACTGTGCTGGTTTGGGAAGAAGTTTATGTACTTATGTCTGTCCCTGCACAGGTGTAGATTAAGTATGTGCCTAATTATTTGCTTTTGAGTTTAGTGGTACCCAAACGCATCTCAAGTGTTGCCTTGAATCATGACCTAAGTGCATAACTTCAGCAATCTGCAATATGCAGATTGTAAAGACTTAACACAAGTAACTAGTACATAATGACCACAATCACCATTAAAACTTCTAAAGAAGGGCTCTCTGTGTGTAACGTATTCAGGACTGACTGCTGGGTTTGGTGTTTTGTGTCTGGGGCTTTCAGTCTATTTCAAGTGAAAATATATAATTCCAGGCCACTCTTCCAATACATCACAGTCATTTTCTGCACTTTAGTTGTTTTTCTCTCCATTTTTCCCACAAAATAAAACATCATTACAGCAGGTTTAAAGTGCACTTTAGTGCCTGCAATCTTCCCATGCTATTCTTTAATATTTCATCATTAAATAGCAAAATAACCTGATATGATCCTAATTTAGTGCCAATTACACTGCATTGATCAAAGTGACCTTTTCATACTGGAGCACAAAAATCAATCCCGCTGTACAACAAATGTCAGGGGGATGAGAGCAACATATAATCTGTGACAATCAAAACATTACTTACAAATGAAATCACCAATGACCTGCATGCCAAGGCAATTTCTGCATAATGTGCACTGGTTTTGTTTGCAGCTTTTGTTGGGATTTTTTTGTTTTGTTTTGTTCCCCTCTATCTGCTGCCAGACATAGTTGTGTTATTTCACAGTTTCACTGACAACGCTGAAAATGGTTGAAGTTCTATGATTAATACCAAAATAACCAGACAACGTGATTACAATCTGTAATGCATCGCTAATGTTCAGTGGTGTGGTTTTCTGTGGACCCAGCTGTCAGACCGCCTTCCCACAATGCTCCTGCACCAAAGTTTGGTGATATTCCAAGCCCAGCCAAATTGACGAGGTCAGCTGTAGGCAGGGGAAACACGAATGACTGCTGAGAGAACCTCATTGTTCTGCCTTCATTCAGTGATTCACAAACCAGAGTTCAATTTGGATATTAGGTCTTTGAAGTTAACAAAAAAACTGCAGTGACATTAGTGGTGTCTGTACTTCACATGTTATCTCTATGTCAGTTTTAGGGTCCAAATAGGGAGGCAGTTGGCCGCACAGAAAATATAGTCTACTAGCTGCAGCCAGAAGACACTAGAACTGTCCCTATATGTAATTCATAAGAGAAAATTCACTTCGGGTCAATTTTCAGGGTAATTTTCTTTATCTATCTTTTAATCACACAATAAACTATCTAAACTACAACTTGCTTTGACTTCTGTTGATAATTAATCAAGGATTAATCAACTGAAAAAATTCTTACCCATGCCCAACCAGATTCAAACTGATTCATGAATGTGCAATTCACAAATCAAAGCTACAAAACAATGTCATTAAACAACATCATTTAAATCCACCATTTTCAGTCATTCCTCTCTTGTGAGCATGTCACAACACAAGAAGATCTGAAACTGTATTTAAACTGTTAGGCTCTTTTTCAAGTGTGTAAAGTGTTGGGGTCTTGGGGTCTCCAAGCATGTAGACTTCAGCATATAAACTGCCTGAGGTCTTCTTCAGGCATTTAGCCCTACAGGAACAGCTGGGACTCCACAAGATGAAAAACCATCTCCTCCAGGACCTGAATAAGACTTACAGGATATGGGAGCTGAGATCTGCCAGTGGCAGCTTGTGAGGTCTTGGCCAAGGAATTTAATCTCTTTGTGTATTTGTTGCTTTCCTGTAGATCAGAGGTGGTATTTATACTTCACTCTTGGCTTTTTTTTGTCCTTTTAGATCTCAGCTGAATGCTCCTGGATGATAACTTAATGAGAAGAGCCTGGTTTTTAAATAGCTGTGCCATGACCCTATTCGAGACAAGGAGTGGGATCTTGAAACACATTCAGTTCAAATTCTTTGAAAATGTTTCACCTTATTTTACAAACATGCTTGGTAAAAGATTATCTCCCAAGAATCAAGGTAATTCCCCAGGGCTGGGGTTTTTTGCTTGTTTATTTTGTTATGTTCTACAGCCTGTTCCCTAGAGAGAATGTGTTCTCATTTAAATAATCTATCCATAAGAAAAGTCTCCAAGGCCAGGATATTTTCACTGCTCACGCACACCAATCTCCTAATCAACCAAGAATGAGAGAGCATGGGAAAACCTAACTCTTAATATCAGTCTCAAAAGTGCTTGTTCTTCCAGATGCTTTAAGTTCAGATCCAAAATAGACAAAAAAATAATTCGGGAGAGATATTCTCAGGGCTTTATCATCCCTATCACTGTTCTGGGGATCACAAAACATTTTCTTTTATAGCATTTCACTGATAATGGGACTGTGCAGTCTCAGATAGGAAAATCTAAAAAAAGGAAGTTAGATATGCTTTCTACCTCATAGGTGAATGAAACCTTTGGTGCAGGACTTGAGAGCCTTGTGACCCTCTGCATCAATGTTGACGAGCCCTTCAGGCCCTAAAGAAAAAGCTACAATTTGAGGGCTTTCATATAAATTTGTGGGGTTTTTTACCTTGTTAATTTTAAATAGTACTTGTTAGAGACATAGTATGTGTTTCACTTACCAGGCTGATTGAACTACAGTTCTTTCTCTTGGTCATATAACAAGAATATCTCTATTCCTAGAGAGTCCATTAGCAAACATGATTTATGACTGGCACTTCCACAACTCTGTATGTAGCCCTGGAAAGAACTAAATAATATTCAAGACCTGGTTATGAACCAAATCCAATTCATTTCACACTGATGCAGAATTCGTTTCAGACTAACGTAAAAGAGCAGTATGGGCAGACTGTTAAAGTGACTCCCTTATTTTTAACATGTTCTCCAATGCAATTTGCAGCTTAACAGCCTCACTATAAATGATGTGATTAACTTTTATACATTTCTGTATTTTTGATGTATTTACCCAAAAGCAGCTGTCATTTTATATACTATTTCAGATGTTTAGAACTGAATCAATTGTTTGGAGTAACCACAATTTCCAAAGACTTTTTTTTTTCATTGTTAAGCTGTTATGCAAACATGAAGTAACAAAGTAAGGATGAATATATAGATTTCAAGAAAAACAATTTAATCCATCACCATATGAAAAATCGTAAAGCATACTGACCATTAAAGAATCAGTTGAACAGAGTCATTAATTCATCATTTTTGGCAGATATAATAAATTCAATATTTTGCACCACTACATTCAAAATATTGGTTCAAAATAGCTGCCTCAACTCAACTTCCAGCATGTCCAGCTCATGCTTTAAAAGCAAGATTGTTACTTTCTTTCAGTAATTACCTTGAGCTATGAGTGAAAATGGGAGGCCATTTGTCTGCTGCAACCAAAAGCAACCAGTATTTTGACAGGTTCTGGCATTTTAATACATTGTAACATTAAAGAATAGGGCTGTAGTTCATAATGGGCCATATGTGGTCATCAATGACCTGACAGAGTGTACCCTCAGCAAGTTTGCTGATTATACAAATCTGAGAGGAGTGGCTGACACACCAGAAGGCTGTGCTGACATTCAGTGAGACCTGGACAGAATGGAGAGTTGGTTGGAGGGGAACCTATTGAAGCTCAACAAGGGCAAGTTCCTGCACTTGGGGAGGAATAACCCCAGGAATCACTGCAGGTTAGGAATTGACCTGCTGGAAAGCAGCTCTGTGGAGAAAGACCTGGAAGTCCTGGTGAACAACAGGTTAACCATGAGCCAGCAGTGTGCTCTTGTAGCCAAGAAGCCCAATGGTATCCTGGGGTGCATTAAGGAGAGTGTGGCCAGCAGGTCGAGGGAGGTTCTCCTACCCCTCCACACTGCCCTAGTGAGGCCACATCTGGAGTACTGTGTTCAGTTCTGGGCTCNAGTTCTGGGCTCCCTGGTTCAAGAGAGACAGGTAACTACTGGAGAGAGTCCAGTGGAGGGCTACAAAGATGCTCTCTTTTCAGTGGTGCCCAATGATGGGACAAGGGACAATGGACATAGATTACAACACGGAAGTTCCACTTAAACATAAGGAGAAACTTGTTTACTGTGAGTGTAACGAAGCACTAGAACAAGCTGCCCAGAGACGTGATGGAATCTCCTTCTCTGGAGATTTGCAAAACCCACCTGGACACGTTCCCGTGCAATCTGCTCTGGGCAAACCTGCTTTAGCAGGGGGCTTGGACTAGATGATCTCCAGAGGTCCCTTCCAACCCATACCATATAGGGCTCAGTATTAAGTACATAGTGTTTATTGAATCAAACAAGATTATATATATTTATATGTCTTAATTTATGGCCTAAAATATAGACAGTAGGTGTCTCAGTTATAAAGAGTAAAATGTGAGCAGAAGTGCACAAAGAAGGAGAAGAATTGTAAGTTTGACCTATCAATATTCAGTACACCTTACCCTGAGTTCTAGGTTCTTCTTTAACTTGTTGCTAACCAGACTTGGCTAATAACTGCAACAGGGTCACTTGTCACTAAAACATAGAGCAAACCATAAACTTAGATGATGGTTCAGAGCTAACTCTGAAGTCAGGGCTGAAAAGAAAAAAAAATGCATCAAGTAATAACCATTCAAATAGTAGGAAGCAAATGAATGGAATTAAAATTATTTTTTATATTAAATGAACATATATGACCCTTACACTTTAATAAATTATGTAGCCTACTTGAGCATTTAACAGAGCTTTGAAATATTTAAGCCGTATATTACCAGGGCTAAGTTCCACTGTCTTAGGCAATACATTACTACTGTGCTGGGTAATGTTATCTCTAAAGCTTTTATTTTTTAGCATAAGAGGTACTTAAAATTATTAAGTTTCTATTGATTCTGAATGCCACAATTTCTATGAACATCTGATTTCTTTCTTATCTGTATGCTTCTAAATCTGTATGTCCAAATTGCATTCAGAAATGTAATCCTCAGACACTACAGAAAAATAATCTTTTGTCTACTCTGGTTATAAATCATACCTTATTAGAGAAAATAAAATTTTCTGCTATCCCAGAATGGAAAATTATTAACTTAATTCTTTACAAATTGCACAGGAGATAATATCCGATAATCCATTAAGAACATCTTAATCAATGTCTATCACTGTCATGTAAAGCACACTGATAAGAGTATGCATATTGCTGATTAAGAGTACTGCTATAGTGGTCTATACAAATTACAAAGAACTTGAAATTAATAGATTGCTAATGTAACAGGCAAGTAATTTGATTAAAGAGGAACAGTTGAGGTATTTTGCACACATAAGAATTTGAGTCAAACTGTATTAGCACCCACAAGTTTTAAAGTACAATAAGGTAACATCTCATACGTAATTAGACTAACTTCATTTAAATACATATATGGAAGTTTACAGTTTACTTGGCCTAATCTATATGTTGTGTGCTTCAGTGAAAAGATTCTTACCAACCTCCCAGAGCTTTATGGAAGATCTCTGCTGTCTGGGACTGCATCTTTCCTTAAAAAAAAAACACACACACAAATAGCATTTAAAAAATAAAGGATAGCTTTCACAGGAAAAGAATAGGACGTGTCACACTTATACTTTTGCTTTAAGCATGTCTTGGAATGAGTTTACTGCATGTATATTTATGCACTAGAAAATCCTAACTGACCTGGAGCAGATTAAGTGATTATAGTGTGCAATCAACAAATTCCAGAAGCACGTTTCAAGTCCCTGAGTCACTTACATGTTGTTCAACTGTTTATGCACTGTGAGAAATTGCTGTTATGACAAGCATGCAGAATAAAACTATTCTTATCAAGAGGATAAGTAGTTTTGTACGTCTTCTGCTAAACTGACCTTCCAATGCATCTCCTATCCCAGAATAAGTTCTAAATGGTTCCCGAAGACCTAATGAACTACAAGCAATTCAGGAAACGAAATAAGCCTTGAATACTTTCTATCTAGACCTTTTTTGAGATCTAAAATAATTCTTCCTTTTTATGAAATGTCACTTGCATCAGGAAATTAGTGTCCCTGAGCGCAAATAACCACACTTCCTTGGTAAATGTAAAAAAAAGTTAATTACATGAAGTGATTTCATCCTTTCAAGACAAAGGGATTGTACTTTAAAAAGTATCCTTTTCAGTCATAAAAAGTCTTCTTCCAGTCTGAACAGAGCAAGCTATTCTAGGAGTTCCATTTGTTTGAGAAAAGAGGTCTAAATTGATTAAACTAATCATTTTATTCTAACTGCTCTTTTTAAAGACAACTGCTGATTGCATGCCCCTTTTGTAGCTGTAGCTGAGCCTGAGATGGTACAAAATAACCATCTTGCCAGTTGTCACGACTATTTGCTCATTCTTTAATTAAACATAATATATAAAACCATATGATTTACATCTAATTGGGAAACATCTTCTTTAGTCAGAAGGCAACATGGTCTGATGGCATAAGTAGAGACTCGGGTGTCAACAGGTCCTGAGCTATGATCATCCAACTGTACTGTAGAATCACAGCTGAGCTTGCAAAGGTTACTTTATCTGCAGCTTTAAGAACCTCATGTACTTGCAGAGGATAATTTCAGTTAAACATTGACTTTGTGAGTGTGTTGTGAAAGTTGGTTAATGTTTGTGTAGTGTAGACCTTAAAATAAATTAAAAATTTAGCACTGACTTGCAGGAACAGCATGCTGTGGTAAGTTACTGCAAGTTGTAGTAAGGCTGGCCTTTAAATAAAGTGGAAGAAGGCCTGTAGCCGCAGGCTTTTCTTTAAAAAAAAAAAAAACGCCAAACAATACAAAACTCTGTGTTTCACAGCCATGATGTGGTTTGCTACATAGTTTAGTTTTGCTGAGAAGGTGAATTGTAAATATAATAATCAAACTCCATGAAGTAACAGGAATAGGATTAACCAAAGAGACCAGGAGTCACTCAAACATCAGAACTGCGCTTGGTGGAAGAGAGGCATGGGGTTGAAGAAGTCCTCTCCACACCGGCTGAACACAAATAGAAGAGTCTTAACCAAATCTCCAGGAGATCTGACACAGAGACTCACAGCAAATTCAGAAACATTTATTTTAACTGAATGTTGGTGGGGCTGGGAGAATGAACATATAGCTTTATTCATTTCTTTCTGCAAACACCTTTACAACAAGAGGCAGCATCATTATGTGACAAAATCTGGCATTAGTCATTGAACACGTAACTGAAAACTGTGATGGCCAAAACTCATTTGTGTGTTAAACTTCAAGTATGAAAGAAAACTAGTGATTTGATGTAGATTATCAGCCATGGGACTCTAACCCTCTCTGTATATACAGCAATTCTGCTCTTTTTTTTTTTTTAATGGACATAATAAGTGTGTGTATAAAACTGGCATATATGTTATTTAGTAGAGCTCCAAAACCAACTGTTTTACCAAAAGCAGCGGCTTCTGCATACGCAGAAATCAGATGATAATGAGTCATTAAGTAGTGTAACAGCCAAAACTTTTTTTTTAGATATTCAGTATACTTTCAAAACTTCATATTATCATGAAATCTCAAACTGCTCTTTAAAGTGTCTCTTTTTTCCTCAGAAAGACCCAAAAGGAGGAAACTTTAGAAGCAGAGGAACAATCTATTATTATTCATGATCTGGTATGCCTATTATCAGCAGTGCACTTAACTGAACAGGCCAGCATCCATGCTGCTGTCTAAGGTAATCTCTTGCTTTTCTGATTGAGAGCTCTTTTTCTCAAACAAAGGAAAAAGCATTAAGGTAAAATATGCCCAAAGGTCCTTTTATTGCATATAAAAATTAACCAGGACCCTTTTCCCACACATGGGAATACACATGCTGTTAAATTCAAGACAATGAAAATGACTGCTTGTGTACTGACAGGGAAGTGGCACCTGTATTTGGGGGATAATATCTTTCTCATCATTAGACTAAAGCTTTATCAGCCATGAAATTTTGAGATTTTTTCTTTTTTTTGACACAATATACAGCTTGGCTTGCACATGTTTTATGTTTTAGTCTCCAGGCACACTCTTTCCAGCGAAATTTTCTTCAGCTAAAGAGAATTTGTCACAATCTGGTAAATTTATAGAGCAAACCGCTTTTATGCACAAGTGTTTTACGAGCTAGACAGTTCACTGATATCCATAGGGAATGCAGAAGTGCCACAGAAACAGAATCTTCTCCATACACCATGCCCTACCCGTTCTGAAAATTGAACACTAACTAAAGCACAGTGTAAAGTTAGGCAATTAGCAGACCTCTATGCCCTGCAGCTTGATCCTGTGTTATCCTGCATGCCATAGCATGAATCAAATCATTACTAACTCAAGTATGTGTGCCCATAATACACATATTTGAGCCTCAATTCACTAGAAGTTGCCAAAATTCTAGTTACCACAGTTGTGAATTACCAAACCAATACATCAGTCTTTGAACAGGTCACCAGGCCTTTGACCTCTGTACAAGCAGAACCTGGACCTTTCAATGGAGACGGATACTGATGCTGAAGAAACAGGACTGAAGAGCAGACAGAATATGATTTTGCCAATGACATAATTACTGCACTAAACCCTCATTTTGTCTTCTATGCTCCACTCCTCTACTCTTACTATGCATAGCCAAAGATCCAAGCTGGAGAGTATAGGAATGCTGGAACACCCCAAAACTAGCATTCATGAAGAGTTATATAGTAGGCAATAGACTGAAACAATAACCTGAACTGAGTTAGAAAGACAACATAAGAACAAATCCCCTTATTCAAGTTATGACTGTCAGGGGCCTGAATGACATTTTTTGCCTAGTACTCCATTAAGAAACACTCTTTGCACCTTGCCTTTGATCCCAGGGCATCCCCTTTCCAGCTCACACCTTGTAATAGCTGATTTTTTCCAAGTAGTCCTTCAAAAACTATAGCTGTCACAAAAAAAAAAGGTGTGTAATTGATGATCCAAAAGCAGTTCTAGTTGTTGGATGTTATGCAGCCCACTGCAGACTACTGGGCATCTTCTGGGGACAGTTCTCCCTGTTTCCTAAGCTACCTTCGAGCAGTCAGGATCCTCACACAAGGGCTAGATTAGGGGCTGCAGAGACAGGAGCCCTGGGTAGCTCATGCTGCAACCCTATGTGTTGGCTCATGTCACTTTTTGCTGTCTTCTGCATCTAAAAAATAACTTCATCAGTAGAAATTCTTTCTTATTTACTGATTTCTGAAGTAAAAAAATCGAGAAAACAGCCAAGCATTATTAAACTCACACTTTAAAAAGAAGTCAGAACCACCGATTATTTGTTTTAATTCTAACACCAGTATTATATGAAACAGCCCTTTCATTGATGGGAAAATATATCTTTTATATATATATATTTCACACACACATTATTAGATTTGGCCAGGAATTTCCTGATTAAATTGATACATCACAGTCAGATCTTTTCAGTAACACATTCGTTTTGATACCTGTTCATTCAAAAAAGATTTGCAGCTTCAGGATGGAAATTCTGGTGAAAATACACCCTCATCCACACTAAGCAATCAACAGACCAGCAGAAAGAGCCCTTGGGTTTCAACTGGAAGGCCTGGCTTCAAGTGAGGCTTTGGAAAAGTTGGACAAGAAACCTGAATCTACGTTTTATGCATGTCTGAAGCCCCATTTCCAATGAATGAGCAGATTTTTCTCTCTCTTTCTATAGAAACACTTGTTCCCAGGCACTTTTGAAATACAGAAAAAAAAAAGATATTTCAGAAACATTTATAATTTTCTTGAAAAATCAATACATAAAACTTCCAGAATAATGAATCTTTTCAACTTTCTGACTGGATACGTTGAAGTTAATCAAACAATTATCTTTCCCAAAGCAACATTCCAGTGGCATAATTCCATTCTTCCTGAGTTGCTTCTAGAAGTAAAAGCAGAATTATTAATTACTATGATAATGCAAAATGGAAAAGTTAAATGAGGTGATACAGAACACCATGTAATAAAGCCACAATTTTGCAGCAAACTTTATCATTTGGAGTATAGAAACCATTGTGAAAATCTACATTATACTACTATGGTCTCAGAGCCCAAAGAGTTCCATAAAATTGTTAATAATTGTTGAAATAAATTAGCATCTGGTTAGGCTGCAGGTCTTAGTATTGCAAACATCCTTACACTTCTTTAAATCTAAAAATTTAATGTAAATAAATTAATAAAAAATCTACTTCTCAATCATGCAAATCAAGTTTCAGCCAGGTTCATGAAAAATAGGAATAAGAAATAGAAAGAAATGTTATTCAAACCTGGCAGCTGAGTCAGAATAGATTTGAATGAATCAGCTAGATACAGTTTCTTGACTATAACCTAGGTGCATAATGTCCTCCATCAGCATCACTCTCTGGCCACAGGTGAGCCAGTGGAATCGTGCCAGTTGATTCCAGCTGATTATATTGAATTCACTGATCTATTAAAACTACAGGTTTTCATTCTTAAAAATCAGCTATTGAATGTGGACCAAACCCAGGACATGTCTTAAATAGAAGCATAATGTAGTTCAGAAGACAAACTTGCCTTAGTGTGAAGATCTCTTTTCAGCCTATACTTGGTAATTAAGTGCTGATGGTCACCAGGCAGTATACATTTCCTTTAGGCAAAAATGCACTTATCTAACACAGTAGTAAGTCCAAGTGTAGCAGTCTGAGGCAAGTAACAAGGGAAGATATATTAAGAGTGAAGCACAGTGCAGAAAAAGAAATGGAATTGCTGCGCAATGACTTTGCAACCTATAGTGAAAGCCATGCACCCTGCACCGAGCCACCCCTTCCCAGAGGGGCGGGTGACGGGCCCTGTCCATGCTGTCTCCCCCCACCAGCGCACCTGCCGGCCATGCCGGCCTGGTCCAGCTGACGGGCCTGCTGCCGGCGGGGTAGCCGGGATCAGGGGAATTAGTTCTGCTTGCCTTGGGAGGCCAGCCCAGCCGCCACGGTTTCTATTCAAACTCCCCTCCACCACTCAAGCTCAACTGGAACCATTTAGTATCCACATTGTTCTGTGGTTTTTATTTGTTTCCTTCCACTCAAGCACATGTTAGAAAAGGCGACCCCCCAGCAATCTTTTTTTTTCCCCCCCTTTCACATGACTAAGCGATTATCTTCTTCCTAATCAAAGAGACAGATGAAAAGAGTTTATTAATAAAAGTTCCCCTTCAGGAAGATTGGAAATGAATGATTAGTAAAATACACCCAATTTTACTTATAGACCCCCCTCATAGAGAGGCATCTGTGAAGGGTAGGGATGCCAGAATAGTGGTGGGGACTCAGGCATCTGGAAGCTGTTTGCGATATGGATTAGAAGTCAGGCTGCACACAGACACTGCCTCCAGTCACAAAAGCTTGCTCTGTGGAGGGGAAAAAAATATGCTGCTTGTTTACAGTGCTACTTTTTCCTTTTGCTTGTTATCTGTTTTATTTCTTCCCTCGCTCCCCTCTCCCTGCACCATTCATGTGCAATTATGTCTGCACAGATATGCCAGCTGGTGGGGCTTGTTAACCATACTCACCACGCCAGCATCTAGAAAAAGGGGAGAAGGAGACGGGAGACGGACAAACAACACGGCATTGTGCTTGGGACCAGGGCATTATCTGCTCCTGTTGCCAGGGCCCGCTGATCAAACCAGGAAAAACAAGCCCCAGCACTGGGGAGAGCAGACCAAAGATATGTGTGTCTTCAGCTTGTACTGTATCCACCAGCATATTTTAAAAAGAAGTGAATCACAGACACAAAAGCCCCAATAAGTTTAAAAAAACCTCCAATAATAGGTTTAAAGAGTAGTATTTTCTGCACAAATATGGTTTTACCGGTACATGTCAAAGATGGTCTTCTTATTCACGAGCGTTCAAACCAGACTATCATAAAAAACCATATGAAACCTGAGAACCATTCTAGTGAATATTTCTGTCGTACTTATGAAATAAACATTAAACATACTTTAAAATACTGCTTTAAAATCTTTCTGATGATACGCTTTTCCACAACTTTCTACAAGTCAATTTTTTAGGCTCAAAATCAAATAAGTAAAGCAGTGTAAGATAATACTATTTAAATTCTATATGCATCCCTCAGAACTTACATTAACACAGTATCTCACCTGACTGTGAGAGGGCACAGGGTCGGTCCCTTGGACCTTCAATTCATCGAGTTCTCATAAGAAATAAAATCAAACCACTAAACCACTTCAAAAAAATGTCTAAGGGAATTTGGTTGCTTTCGAATCCAGATTCACATGCTATGTTGCAAAGAGGATAAAATATTCTCCCTTCTCACGTCTCCATTTGGAAGAAATGGCATTCTGAAGCACAGGCTTTTCTTTAAGTCAATTTTTAGCAGTGTTATTGTCAGGCATTACACCGCATCTCAAATTCAAATTTTTCTGGGAGCTTCTCTGAAAAAATGCATTTAGGAGGTGAAGAAAATTATTTGAGACAAATAGATTTTTGTGCAAGCATCTTTCTGAATCTCTCAGCATTTTTGACTAATAGAGAAAG
Source organism: Eurystomus gularis (assembly GCA_013400335.1). Taxonomy (NCBI): domain Eukaryota; kingdom Metazoa; phylum Chordata; class Aves; order Coraciiformes; family Coraciidae; genus Eurystomus; species Eurystomus gularis. Next base: position 20,559 of record VZZY01002811.1, read on the forward strand.
CAAAAAAGGAAAATTAATTGGAAGGCAGTACCACAAAAATCATTCCAACATCTCCACATAATTACAATTACAGCAGAAACATGCAGGGCTGTACTATTGCTACTGCAGTAAATAAAGTAGGCTATTGCAGTAAATCCAAAATTATTAGATTTAAACTCATGACATTGGATACTCATTTTAGACCTACTGGATTTTATTAGATATGTATTTTAAGCCTCTTAAATGCTTATACATTAGATTTATAAGGAATCTCTTCTTTTAGAGGAAGGACTGCAGAAAAACATACCTTGTAAACAACATTCTTAGTGTCATTTCTGTATGTCATTTTACAGAAAAAAAAATAAAAAAATAAAAAATATAGACATTTGTTTCCACGGAACATAATGGTAAACAAGATTGGTATTACACGGATTTCCTTAGCATGGGTTTAAGAGGGTCCCTACATGAGTAGAGTGGATTTCATTGGTCACTTCTGATTAATGCCAGCAAAGTTTTTAAATAACACCCCACCAGCTCACATTTCATATCTGTTACTGTTTAGAGAACACTTTAAAATGTATTAGTAGTTTTGCCTTATATCAAACTTCCATGGCAGTATCCACTTATGCAAGCCTTCTTGAAACAGAAAATCACATCACATTTAAAACATGTCTAAAACCATTAAATACTTTTCTACGTATATAAATCATCTGTTATAGACTCAATACGTTATGTTGCATCCTCCCAGATACAGATGTCGCGTATACCATTTCTCAACAGAAAGTAGCTACTGTCTTCCCTTCAGCACAAACTCCGTTTCTTTGCTGTCTGCCAGAGATGCAAAGATGAAGTCGTGCTCAACCAGTACCGTATTTTGAAACTGTTATAACTTGCATAGGTGAAGGACAAAAGAAAATATTGTCTCAGTACATCCTCGTTCAGGTTTCTGTGAAGTCCTTAGGGAAGGGTGAAAAGGCTAGTTTTTGCTGTGGTGCTGTTTGGTGGTGTTAACATTACAATATGACTCTGTTCCAGAAAAAGCACAGGTCAAATAATGACAACTATATCAATATTCATCATTGTTCAGACATCTCTAACAATCTCACCTTCCTTAGGTCTTCTCTTCATTCAACACATATACCAAGAGGATTCCCATGAACACCATTTTTAAAAGAACAACTTATAACTAAGGAATGGGTGCATTATTTTCCAAGAAATAATTGTACATTAAAAAAACCCAAACAAACAATTGTTAAAATAGAAGATAACATCAACTTTCATATGAAAAGTAGGCTTAGGTTTGCCTTTGTGCTTTTTTACAGATCAAATAGAAATGTTATAGGACAAGAGGCATTTTTTAATGAAACACTCATTTTGCCATTCTTCTGTTTATTGAGTCATATCTTCTCATGCCAAGAAAAAACATTTTCAGAAGTGTACTAAGAAAATAATTTTGAGAAGTGATTTATATTAGCTGAAAATATTTCTTGTGCTTTGGAGCCATCTAGCTAGGGCACTTATAGATTATGGAGTATAAGAAATATCCCAGTCTTATATTTTTTTTTAAAGTAGTTTTAAATACACCATGTGTCATGGCTTAATATGGTAAAGGTAATTTTTGCACAATTTTGTTCTCTTTAATTCTTTGATGCCTAGTTTAGACATACTACATAAAAGCAGCTGTACTACATACAAGCAACTGTATGCACGTGTTTCGAGATACAGACTCAAATGCACAATTGCCATATAACCATATGCAATACATTCATATAATTTTTGACATGTTCCCAAAGAAGCTGGTTGTGTGTGTTTATGTAGTAGATAAAGTATTTGTTTGCATTTTCCCTTCTATAAAACAAAGACTATTTGACTTTGTCAAACTGTTGTTAAAGGGTAACAAGTAAATATCACTTGAAATTGCACATGGAAATCTGTCCTTACGGTCTTCTAGAAAAAAACACAGGATTAATGTGTCTCGTTAATTACATACATTTTATAGCAAAAAAAAGTTCATAAAGCAAGTATACCTTCTGCTTCTTTAATTATTACCATAAGGTCATTCACATTTCCACAAAAATAAGAAACTGTTTTGTCTTTCCCCATTATATAGAAAAGTATCATATCCATATATCTATGCACCATATGTACACAACTTTATCTGTGTCTGGACATGGTTTTGTCTGGAGTGTGGCAGTTTCTGTCCACAGGGAGTATGAATGAAGATCTTTAAAGCAGTATGTGTTTTATTGTTGTGTGGTTAGCCTGCATCCTCTGTTCTGACTATCCCTTCTATAAACCATCCACTTTAAGATACAGCTTAGTTATTCTAGTTCTGGAGCTACAGCTCTTCTCTCATGATGATCTGTCTATCCACCTCCATATGTAGATAAATCCAACACTTTCAAAGGAGAAGGGGAGAAGTATAGGTATTTCCTGTGCTTAAGGTCTTTTCACAGTGAGTTGAATTGCATTTACCTCTTGTTCTCTTTCAGCTGTGCAAGAGACAAAGAAAATAATTGGCCCTATTTATCTTAAAATACTGAAATAAGATGAAACATGGACTACTTCCTTAATGTGCCCATCTCCAGACTTAAAAAAAAAAAAAACAAACAACAAAAAAACCCCAGACTTTTTATGTATACTTTCGTTTCCTTAACAAATCTTCTTTAAAAATGTATTGCTGCCAGTATGTAATATAACAGGTCTCTGTTTTCAAGTATGGTCATGAAGAAGAGAAAACCTTAAGACTTTTTCCTCCACTCCTCCCATAGTCATGAGCACAAATAGTACCTATTGCCTTTCATAACTCTTTTTATGAACTATCAGTAGCATGGCTTTTACATTGTACCTATTTACAATACCTTCACGCTAGTTAGCATACTGAGTGCTTTTCTATTTAAAGTGAAACTAAAGTGATATAATCTCATTTCTGGTACTTTTTCCTCTATATATCCCCACACAATTTTTTAAATCAAAAATTCTTGAATTGTCTACAGTGACATTGATTTTTCAAGCAGGAAAAATAAAGACATTTTTCTGTGGGAAGAACGGATTAATCCTTATTCCTTCAGTAGTGCAAGCCATAACATTGTTATGGTGTCTCTGGTTAGCTGGCTGTCCTTGTCAACATTTATAATTTTGAATGTCTTCTAATTGCAGCTTTAACTCTGCATTTCTTGGATTGGATTGTTTGATTTTGGGGCAATAACCATTTCATAGACTCTAATATTTTTCCTACATGATTATAGGTAGTCTTAATCTGATTTTAAGACAAAAATCAGCACACAGCAATGTGTTTTTTCTTGTCTGTGATATTCCTCCCAGTGTAAAAATGCCAGATGAAAAGTCCAGTGAAAAGTGCCAAGAAAAAGGCAGATTATAGGACTAACAGAAACACTTAGCCCATTTCAGCTTAAACCAGTGGGCATATTTTCACCATCGTCAACGTGGATACCTACTGAGAATATCTTTTCTGGTGAAGAAACGAGACCGCATATTGATACCATTTATTGTTAGTTTTCATTCAACATCCACAGTTTGTCCTCTGCTTTTCTGTGGTCTGAGCTAATATATTCACTCCGAATAAACACATTGCAAGAAGACTGAAGTTTTTAACCACATCTCAAATGCAAGAGATACAAGGAGCAAAACCAAACTTTCTACTACCTATTGCTCAAGTGCCCCACTGTTTAAGTGACACTTTGACTCTGCCATTAAAAAAAAAAAGAAAAGAAAAAGAAAAGAGAGACTTATAATTTACAAAGAGAGCCAATCGATAAATGAAGTGTCGCCGATCAGCAGTGGTGCTGCCAGGGTGACATTCCATTATCCCGCCAGGCGCCTTGCAATCACGCGCAGGGAGCCGCAGAGGGACGGGCTCCGCAGCAGCTTGCCCACTCCTTCCCTGACCCGACCCCATGCATCCCTTCCTCCAAACCCGCTGCCGGCCCCGCATCCACATGCAGTTTCACCCCAGCTTGTGGGGTGGAGTGGCTGGCTGTTGTGACGGCGCGGTGTCACTTGGGCTGGGTGACAGCCAGTGCTCCGCAGACAGCGCTGTCAGAGAATCACAGACTTCCACATGTACGAGCGAAATTAACTTCTGTTAGTCTGACATTTTCCACAATCAATACTCACAGGGTCCTTGTCTCTGGGATCAAAATTCATAAATCAAAAGCAGAAAGCATGAAATAAGGTATTTGATAAATCCATTAACTGAAGTGGAAGTGTACTTCTGTCACAATGTTTAAAGACTACAGTAGTGCTGGCAAAAGTGAGGTGGGGGGGGTGGGTGGATCTAACAAACACGTTAAGTGAAGTCCTGGCTTGTGTTTGTTTGAATATATGGCTCAATCTCACCAGCTGAAGAGCTTTATGCCTAGTCGGCAGACAAGTTGGCTTCCCTGGACTCCACATGCTGTCTTCAGGAGGCAGAAAACCACCAACTAGCCGTTTTCTGTTGAACAACCATCCCACTCCAGCACAATCCACATTTAAGAAAAAACTGTATTGCAAAACTAAATGCCACCATGAACCACTTGGAATTCACTAAAGCTGTGTGAACTTACTGCGTGGGTCAATGTTTTTAAAAGTTACAAGGAAATCCAGACTGAGAGCACTGGAAAGGCCTGTTGAGCTGCAGTATCTTCTATAATGATGGTTTAATTTGATGAAAAATGCAAACAAATAAGTATCCAGGAACGGTATATGTCCATTTCTCAGCTAATAACTGCAAAAGGATCTAATAATAACCTAAAGTGACAAAAAGAAAGGTCTGCTCCTTACTGTTATTGAAACCTCTTACTGTTGCTTTATCCTGGAGCCTTTTTTAAGGGAACATTGTGCTTTTAACACAGGATTAACTCTTAACTCTTTACTTAAGGTAAAATTAAATTGTAATATCAAGTCTTGTCTCCCTGCAAGTCAGTGGGGTTTGAACCCAGGGCCATACCAACATCTGCTGTTATTTGGTCTGGGTCACTTCAAGTGACAGTAGTTCTCCAGCCGTTTGCATAGACTTAAAATTTACTATAAACAATGTATTAGTACTATCAGCTGTGATTCACGATAAAGAACTAGTGGCAGAGCTTTACCTTTTAACACAAATAGCATTATTTTAGCAGAACTACTTTCTAAATAATTTATCATAACTATGTTTGCTGCTATTGAAAACAGAAATTCTTGCTTGATAAAGAAACTGCCTAATGGCAAAAACTTGTACCTATAATGTGATATAAAAGGTAGCAGTAGACAATTACTTTCATTAGACCATTTCTTTGTATCACTTCAAATACCATGACATTTTCCTTCTTTCATGCCGTAAAATGAAAACAAACCAGCTGATTTTCTGTATGACAAAATCTTCCTTAAGCATTACTTCGAAGTATAACTGTATGCTATCAATGAACTTCCTATTTTATAGTTTCTGAAATTGAGAACAATATTTTCAGCGTATCTTATTCTACATTCAGTCACTACCTATCAATGAATAGTTTGATTTTGCTTTCCTCTAATTACAAGCTAGCCAATAATTAGAGCAGTTTTTTTCTATAGAGATCTTCTGTCTTCTAAATCTGTCAATAGTTGTGATTTTCTAGGAGTCTGAATGTACTGTAATAGACCTACGAGAAAGATTTTTTTTCTGTTATGTAGATTCAATAAAGTTTTTCCCCTATCACTTAAAGAGTTGTATTGTTTTCTTTTTTGCTCTGTGAACTATACAGGTCCCCTTGAGAAAACCCCTGTTAAGGGAATAGAAGTCTGCATTTGGCTTAGAGAATAAAATCATTGGGCAAGTCTAGCTTATCTGACCACCTAGGTGAAGAAAGATTTGTATTTATAGTTATAGTATTGACCTTGTCATAGAACCATTCTAACAAAAAAATCACTAATATGTAGAACTCTGATATTTACTGTTCTACAAAACATTAACTACAATTGTTTTTTTCATCTTTCAGAAAAGCATAGCTTTAAGGTTTTTTGAGAGCAAATTTTTTTGAGTTTGTTTATAAGCAACATTTGACTCTATTTCTCAAATGCATCTTTTTCAGGAATGCTTCCAGCATGTTCTCTGGAATGCTATGATTCCTGACAGTGTGTCTTTCCACAGTGGGAGCTGAGAAGCTACATCAGCTATTCATCCTTTGCGAAGTCCTAAGCAACCAGATCCCCACCACTTCAAGCGGTGAAACTGTTTCTAGGTCTGCCTGACTGGCAGGTGACTGGCAGGGTGGGAATCCTTGGAAGCTGGAGAAGCAAACAGCCCGTCCACCACTGGAAAGCCAGCAAGCCAAATAACACCATTTTTATTTTTCCCAAAGCTGGTCTGTCAGAAATACGTGGCTTTTTTTCTGCAGGAAGGAAACCTATTTTCCATTCAGCTCTTTTCAGTAGTTGCTACTGAAGAAGAAATCCAGTATTACTGAAAGTAATTTCACTTGCTAAAACACAAACTTCAGTTAAGTTCACTCTCAGCAGAATAAGACAATTTACCCTGCTTAACACAATCATTATAGTTGGGATATTAGAAAAATATCCTGAGGTTTCCAGATCTGGATCCAGGATTTTTAACTGATCCATATCTCTCCAGAAGAACAAGGACCTAACTGAAAATAGGGTAGGAAGGGGACACCATTCATAGCTTGCTGTTTTTCTGCTCTCCCTGCCACAAAGTTGACTTCTCAGTTTTCCAGTCAAACCGATATGAGAAAAATTCCTTCCCTTTGCTTGCATATCTACACATACAAGCCACTTAAGTCTAGGGAACATGATGCTTCAGTGCATAGCTGATTTTCATAATACTTCATGTAAATGCATCTGATAAACTGATTTTTTTTTTTCTCTTATTTTATAGACTTTTTAATGCCTAATGAAGAATCTTAGCTGTAGCTAAGTTGTACAAGTAGATGCCTACAAGCCAGGTGTTTGCAAGCTTTTTCAACAAAACAGTAAATTCCTGCAACAGGAAAGATCACTTCAAAGATCTTGCACTACTGAAATATGAGAAATGACTGATTGAAGCTTCCCATTGTAATGTCCCATTTGTTAACAGAGGATCTTTTCCTTTTCATTCAAAAAATAACTAAAATATCATAACAAGTGAAATGGGAATAACTTATTTTTCCTTTTCAGAAACCCAGTAAAATTACATTGATAAACCTAGTACTAATTTTTCATTAAAAACAGTTTCATGTTTTGCTGTTCCTTTTGAGCAAAATATTCTCCTAGCTCTTTGATTCCAGCAACGAATACTACTTCCTTCTAATAAGCTTTCTTTGCCCTTCAAAATGGAAGGATCAAGTGCCCTTTTTTATTTGAGGGCACATCTAGTAGTGTGTTCTGATTATATATACTGAACAAAACCTTACATAGAATTACAGTACTAAAGCTATTTAAATTATAACAATTATACAGTATTGAATAGTATTTCACCAGTGTTAAACATATGCTTCCTGCTAAATTCTATGCTATAATCCCAAGAAAAGCTCTGTTTGGCAGCAGCAATTACTAATATGAAAGCACCTTTTCTTTGGCTTGCATTTTCTTTTACAGGTTTCTTTATTGCATCGAAGATAAAAGTGAGACAAGATAGATGCTTACAGTCTATGTGGATACTGAGACCTTTGTAAAAGTGAGGAGAAAAAGGGGAGACTCTTATTCTGCACACAAGTGCAGAAGATCTCCAGTAGTCAGAGCATTTGTCACTGAAGAACGACAAGAAGATTAATTAGAACATGAGAAGACTCATGATGAAAGTGTGTGCCTCCATGTGATGCAGAGGAAATCTCACCTCGGTTCTGGAAGCTCAGAGAGGAGAGAGTTTTCTTCCTTTCTGTTCTAGGATCCTTTAATTAAAATTCCTACAAAAGATACAGGTTTAGGATTTTTATATGGGGTTTTAATATGTCTGTTGATAGAAAGCAAATAAGCTCATCTGGTATCCACCCATATTTCTGAGAATCACCTAATTTTCACTTTCTTTTTCTCCACACATACTTTTTTTTGAGCACTTTTATGCCTCTATAATGCAGGAGAGAGGCTCCATATGTATCTACTGTCACTTCCCTTATGCTTCCAGTTCTTTTCGTCGAGTAGTCTCATCTCAATTCCTGTACTACAAGTCAGACTAGATAAAGAGAACCAACCTATGAAAATAGTTACCATCTCTGAAGAGTGTTACAGTTCACTACACTTAACTGCACCTTATAGCTTCCCTAAAATTAAAGTGTAGTGTGCTGGTTCTCACTTGACAAAAAATATGGGAAGCTATGAAAATAGTATTTCATTTGTATTTCAGTGGGCACAGTTGTTCTAAAAACACACAAGCAGCTCATAGTGTCTTTGCTATACTTTTTAACCTGAAACAAAGGAATAATAGTGAACTAATATTTCAGCATCTGCAGTATTCCCTAGCCAAAGTGCAGGAGTTACATCAATACTGAAAAAGAGATCTCTAATAATTTCGGGCAAGACTGCTTTGTTTTCTAGTAAGTTTGTAAGTCATACTGCATTATGACTTTTGAATTGTCTGGAGTTTCACAAAGCGTGTTAGTATCTTATGACTATGGTAGTTACTTAAATGCCCATGGTATAATGAAACAGATAAAATGTCCTTTATTCTTCTAGGAACAGCTTTTCAAAACCAAGGGTGAAGTCTTGCATCTTTGTGCAACCAAAACAAAGCTGCAAAGCTAATATAGACCTTTTCCTGAAAACTTAGTATCTCCTACACCTTTGGAGGCAGAATGCCAGGCAAGCTCCAGGAAGCTCCTGTAATTCCATTTTCCACTCTGCCCCAGCACGCAGTGCCGTTACTAGTCTGCAAGTGCTTACAAAACATGTCAGAAGTTGTGATGTTTAATTACTTGTTTTACACATAATACAGTTCACAGTTCTAGCAGTGTTGAGAAACCACAAATTGGACATTTTCTACTGGGCATCAGGGTTACAAGCTAGTGGTTCTTGCTTCTTCCTTCCATCGCTAAATGAGCAGCTGACAAGTTGGACGGCAGACTATTAAAAGAAGGTTATAACAATAAAATATTTTAAGCTAGGAACAACAAAGTAGACGGGAGTCCACAGCCTAGATGCTTGCAACATCTACATTACATTACAATAAACTCACTACTGTTCCAGCCTCAGCCTCAAGCAGAAAGCAGGGAGTTTGGTAAAGCTGAGAGCTATTTACAAACATTGTGTAGTACTGTAGTGCCGGTCTTGAATTTGAATGGAAAGCTCTGAGAGATCTATGTAGAGCTTTAACACACTGCGTATGACAAGCAGGAGAGGAGCTGCTCTTCACCTGCTGAACTGGTATCTATCCTAAGTTGGCAATACCAGCACAAGGCTTAGTCCCTCTCATTGCAACTTTCCAGTCATTTAATATCTTCTTCAAGGAGCCCTGCCTTTTGCTAGTAGAAACATTCACATAGCCATGCACCAAAAGAGATCTGGTTGGAAACGAACATGATCCTCCCAAAAAAGACCAGGTTTTATGTGCATTAGGTCTCTAAACTGATGCAGAAGTCTTCTATGCACAAAAAAAAGGGACTGTGGGGAGCAACCCAATGCAGAAATGAGTCTTGGGAATAAAGAGAGGAGGAGCCCCTCCTGTTGGCAGAGCTTCTGCTTGTGCCTGCTAAATGTTACCACAAAACTATAATCTTGTTTGTGTTTTTAAAAAGCGTTATTAGGGGGTATTCCTGCTCTTGACGTTAATCCTGAGCCTTTTCTTACAGCCACGTGCAATTGCTCTGCAACTTCCATGGTGCAGGTTTTGAGTGGTGGTTACAGAGTATGCCAGAGATGCTGTGCGGGGCTTGGGTTTCAAGAGTGCTTCTGACTTACATGTGTAGACACAGTGTAGCATAAGGCAGTTTTGAAATTCTAAAATAAGCTAAGTGCATCTTACCTTACAAGGCTTGACTGCACACTGACTGAAGATTTCAGTAAGAAAGGGGAATAAAATTGTGCTTGCAAGAGAGTAATTTAATTCACTTATTGATGGCTATGAGGTAAACTGCACTTTTCTCACTATGCTTACCTTGATAACTATACGCTGTCTTAGTTTTTCTTCCTTTAGGTAGTCTGATATTTTAAAGGTTTTTTCCAATTTGTGATTGACTATTTATTTCAGCTGATATCCCATGAACCATGTGAGCACATTTAAATGCCCTCCACCACATAACAAACACTTATTTCCTGCTAGGAGATGAGGGAGCTGCAGCAGCTACACTGTGTTATTGTACCACAGTGGCAGCCTGCCAATATGTTCATTCACATTTGTAATTTCTGTCACTTGCATAAAAGACTAACAATCATGTGTTATTAGAATCAAATATTTTGATAAAATCTCAAATGTTTATGCAAGACAGTTGTATCATCTTCCTTTACATTCTGTGATGAAATATTCGTTATTACACAAACAGTAAAAAAATAAACACAAAATAAATACCTGGTTATACATTTACTTGTAAGCTTTTTTTTTCCTATGACAGAGAAACTATTTGCTGGTTAAAAAAAAAGCAAAACAGAACAACCAACAACAACAACAACAAAAGCTCCAAAATACCCAAACCAAACAAAATACTGTGCGGTGCTTCATGTGATTCCTGCACGGCTGGATGACTTTTCTTCTGGTTGTCCCGTCTTTTTCACAGAAACAGAAAATAAGTGCATCAAATTAGCAAATCTTCTTTTGAGCTGAGACCGATGTAGATTTTTTAATGAAGTGACAACTTTCAGTTCCTTTGTAGACCTGCAACAGTGCAATTGCCTAGAAAGGCTGCTATTGTTACAGCTACTATGTAGATAATGAATGAGTGTGACACAAGATACTAGTGAAGTGGAAAACAAGGGGTTGTTGGCACAGTCCCCGTGTTCTCTTTACAGGACAATTAGAGACACTCTGCATTGTCAAAACACTTTTCAAGATTTTGTCACAAGTTTGAGTCACAATCTGCCTATGATTACTATTGGCAAAAGGTGAACTCAGTTTTCTGAATGTGTGCAAGTGTTTTAGCATAATTAGTTTAAAATAGCAAATGTTATCTATATTTGCTAGATTTTCATGACAAATAGAGATAACAAACCAAATATGAGCAAGTTTTCTACCCCTGTCATTTCAAAGTTTTCATTGTCTATATGAATTTAGACAGTCCCTAAGTGGATTCTTCTGCTTGTAGGAAAAGAAAGGGGACTATACATGTGGGCAGTGCTGTCCTGGATCTTGGTGTGTCATCAGTATGTGATGGCATATAGTATGTGTGCCAACCCGTTGCATATCACTTGCATCTCTCCTTTAAAGGAGCTGAGGTATAGTACTGTAACCAGAGTGCATACATTGCTGAAGCACAACTCAGTTGCAAAAATAAATTATTGTTATGCATGCAATTATATTAAATATTAATTGGTTTACACCTGCACTAAACAAGCCTCGAAAATGGAACCATCACTCCCTTCTTCAAATTCTTTTTTTCACTATGGTAAGGTCTAAGCCTTTAACACATCCTGCTTTTATTGTAAGCCTAATGCTAAAGCTAAGATATTTTGTTTTTTCTAAAAGAAAGCTTTTTTTATCAGCCAAAAGCTATCTAAGCATTTAAGAACCCTGTATTTCTTAGTCTTTGGTTTGTGGATGCAAGTGTACTTTAAAGCATGAGCTTCAGTTGACAGCAGCAGTGGATCATCTCAGTGGCAACTTGCAGGGACCTTGTTTAAGGGTGTCTTTTTGAAGCACAGCATGCAGCTACCACTGCACCCATTTCCTTTCTGCAGGGCAAGCTTGCCACCATATGGAAACCACATGGATTATTTAGTGGAGGTTGGGCTAACACTGATAGCGTAACTAGATTTTTTTATCTCAATTGTAAGAAGTTCGATGGAAAAGAAAATACACAGTACAACTGCAGGAGAGGAAACGTGGCTCTTTGTGAACCCTTCTTTGTACTTTAATACCAGTCTGAGCCGTCCATTCAAAGCTGAGTCCTGAATGGATGTTAGCTAACCATTTTTATGTAAAGGACAATCAACTCCGATTAGTGGGTTTAGTAAGTACAAATGCTGAAAAAGTCAAATGTGGGTACAAATTTGGTGTTTGACTTTCTTTTTTTTCCTGCTTTCACTAAAAGAACTGATCAGACTCCAATTCTAGTGATACTGCTTAAATAACACCACTTTATTTAAGGCAACAACACAAGATTTACAGAAAGCTAATCCAGTTCAAAATTTCTTTCTCTAGAGTGCTCAATATTTTCCACACAAACAATTTAATAAGTTGTTTGGCACTTGGAATTCAAATATATTACTTCTAGGGGCATAACACAAGAATTACAATCACAATTAATGGCATGTCAATACTTTTTAAAGAAAAATATTGATGTCCAATGGGTAATCAGGCACTTACTAGATACTATGATCATCTTTCAATGAACGCCATCCATCTAAACTGGGCACTCAAATTACACAAAAGTTTTGTAGGTAAAAGTGTGAAAAAAATGTGGACTAGCACTGGACAAGAACACACAGAACAGGAAAACTACTATATCTTGCAGATAACACCTTTAGAAAATAGTCTCATGATGATAAAAGTGGCAAAAATCCCACTGGATTTTCAAATGAGTTGAAGTGGTAGGGCAAGTGTCTTATCTGCTTTGCTCATAGTTTTCCAAAATGAAAAAACAGCTAAGTTTTTAAAATTCAGCGGCTATTTTCCTCATTATATATCAACACGTAAAATGGAGCTATATTTTCATACATAGCATAAACATGTATTAATCTTCAACATTCTTAAGTGTGACTTCAAAGCAGTTTTTGCTATCAAATTTTCAAAAATAAGCACTTGCTTAGATATATCAAAATTTACTGTATTGGTTTGCAACAAGAGCTGACTAGCCTTTAAAATTCTGGTTCTCTGGCCAAAGGTTTCACAAACTGGTCAGTGATTTCTGTGTGTTTTTCATTTCCAAAGATTTTAAGTCAGTGGCGTAAAATTGTTCCTCCCCAAAAAGCAATGAACACTGTCAGAAGGTAGTACTAATAGTTAGGCCAATGAATAGAACAAGCTCTTCCAGGTACCTGTGACAGAGGGTAGAAAGCACCAGCTATCCACATATTCCATGTATACTGCTGTGTATGTCACTACACACAGGTAGTGTGTACTCAAGGCTTCATTCACAGAGCACCACACTGGAGCCATACAGTCCACCACTGGGTTGTGGGGATTGTTTTCTTTGAAAATTCATGTGCAGATAAGTTTCAGTGCATGGGGGCTATCAAACTGGTATAGGATTTTCCAAGAAACTGATGAAATAGTATGATTATCAAATTGAAATGTGAAATAAGACATAGTGAATTGAATTTGAATTCCATATTAATATTTAATGAATTAACTAAGACTAATTTAATTGTAATGAACCCCAACACATGTAATGATGATTGGTTGCTTATTTAAAAACAAACCAAAAAAGGCATAATAAATAATCTAATTTTCTGAGGACTGCTGTCGACAATTTTCACTTTGTTTAACTTGTATATCAAGGCATGATTATAACAGAGTTACATTAAGCTCTTGGTCACAGCAATCTTTACTTTTTAAAATAATGAAGATGGTGAAAATATGTCTGAAAAGTTTACCATTTTCATGGGATTTTTTAGAATGAAACTTTGAACATAAATATTTATTATTATAAATGTTGGGTTTTTTTCCTAAAAACAAAGAATTACTAACACAGTTACATTTTAAAAACTATTTTCATCCTGGTCAAAAGATATTTCATGGAAAAGTAACTGAAAATATCTTTAAAGCACAAAAAAATTAAACTTCTAGACAATTTGCAAAAATCTTTTCTTTTCCTACAAATCTCCCATCACTGAAAAAAAAATAAAAATAAACCCCTTATTCCATCCCTGAAAGATTTCTTCATTAAAAAGGATGATTTTGCCTTGAAGGGATAGGTACTGCTTCTCAGTTTTAATATGTTAATTAATTGCCAGATAATAATTTCTATGGAATTGAATTTGAATTCCATATTAATATTTAATGAATTAACTAAGACTAATTTAATTGTAATGAACACCAACACATTTAATGATGATTAGCTGCTTACTTTCTTTTTAAAATGCATAGTAAATATTTTAATTTTCTGAGGATTGCAGTTGACAATTTTCATTTTGTTTTATTTGTATAGCAACAGAAAAAGTACCTTGAGGGATATTTCTCACCTCACCTGAAAACCTCATTGATCATGGCTGCTATTTGGAGAAGCTGAAAAATTTTCAGTGTGATTTTAAGAAGTGCCAGATTTTGTATCTCAGCTTTGTTTTAAAACTTGTCTAACTTCAAAATTCGTGATGCTTCCCTAGACTTGAATTTCCATGGAAGAAACAGAAACCTTTTCTGTGGAAAAGAAATAAACACCCATTCTCTTCCTCTTGGGAAGGTGGGGAGAGATGGGTCACAGCTATGCTAACAAAAACAAACAAAAGTAGTTAGGAAATAATTTCAGAAACTAAATTTGGAAATTAAATAAAGTCTTCTAAGGTCACAGTACTGCAAGAGGACCTGTAACTCTTTTCCATGAAACTTGCCTTCTTTGCACATTTTGCTACTATGTTTTTATACCTGAATTTCAGTAAAATCTGTAGCACTGGGAATCATTATATGTTTTTTCATGTTACTTCACTAATGCTCAGAGCAACCCTAGGCAATTCAATGCTTTAAATACAGCAAAAAGAGAAGGAAGAAAGCTAAATCAAATTGAACAGATCAAGCACACAAGTTAAGCGGGCTAGGGTAAAAGAGCCCTCTTTTAGCACAAGCAGCGAGATGTGGGGACAAAAATCTCATTGGGAATCATCTGATGTTACTGAATCTGTATGTGCATAATCCCTTTTAAAGGGAACTGCAGGATTTGTCTTCATTTCCCCCCAAAAATCAGCTAGAAAAAGACTCTCAGTGCCCACATCCCATCGTTACTGTGCTGTTGGTAATCTCTTTGTTGGCCCCATAGAGTTGTCTACGGTTTTTCATTGATCCCATTGAAGGCTGCAGAAGAAAATAAATCTACACACACTTCCCTGAGCTTATGATCTCCATCTTTTCTCCAAAAAAGCAGAAAAGAATGGTTCCCCAGAGAGAATCCACTACCTGGGGAAGGAAGGAGGGAAGAGAATATCATACCTATAGTCTTTACTACTGCTATTAAACCAACTCTTAAGTGTCTCAAAAACAGACCCATAAGTGTGCCATAGCTCTTCCAGAGCAATTTATAACATGAAACAACTGCCAATATACACAAAGGTATTCCTGGCTGTGTTATGAATGATACTTCTGTAAAGCAACATATTTATTCAATATTTTAATTAGGATCAGCATCACCTAGCAGCATTGGTAATGACTATGGAGACTAGAAATACACTATTCATTCATGTAATTAATGCTGCCAGAGTCAGTGATAACTGAATATAAACTGACCACTCTTAAAGGTGAAAAAGTTTGACTATAAACTCTAAAAATGCTATTCAAGTACTATGACATAGGCAAGATATCCCTCCAAAAAGGCACTAAAAATGTTCTGCTTTCTTGGCCTAATCTTTACTTATCATAACTTCACTGAGGAAAAAAAATGTTATGAATCATTATTTATTGATTGCCTTAAGTGCACTTCTTAGAGTGCGATAGCATAGTGTGATCATATCTGTTCACAAAAAGTAGTGTAAGCAGATGCCTACCTCAAAACCTATCTTTATTATTTATGCAATTAAGTGTATGGCTGAATAAAGCTCTGTGCATATGAGCAGTAATATTATACCATCCTGACGTGGGTTTCACTGCTGTATAAATGAAGCCCGTATTAAATTTACAAAGGTTACAAAACCATTAGCGCTGATGGCTTTTAAGGAGTAAACGTTCACCATGACTCATACTTTGTTCATTTGTGCCATTTGGAAATTAAGTATTCTTAATTGCTGTAATGCACTGCAAGTTCCAACGTTTCTCAGCGATGGAGGCACGTAATTCCTCTGTAATTTGAGTAAAGTATTCTAATTGATTAATTGAGTTTTCTTGTAAGATTGCACAGGAGTTTTAGATGTAAGAAGGTTATCCTTGTTCTATGTAACATAAAAATGCTTGAACCTGCAATATAAAGTAATGTTATCAGTGCTGGGTGAAAGTACACAGCAATAGAGTCTAAATGAGATGACCATTTTTGCTGGCAACAAGTGGCTTGTACTTTACATCAAACATGCACTATGGGAGGTGAGAGGACATAAAAGCTTTTTTTTAACGCCATTTAACATTTGCTGTCAACCTTGTTCCCTGTGCTGCCTATCATTTATGCGATCAATTTTTGTTCTGTTTTTGTTTTACTTGGTGTAATACTTCTCACTGCATAAAAACAAGGAGCAGGCAAATCCTGACATAAACAAACAAAAAAATGTAAAGGAGATTCATTATTGTTAGGTAGACTTCAAAAATTGGGAAAAGAAAGGGATATATTAAAAAAGCCTGCAAATGTAAAAAAACTCTAAGGTGTTTTTTTCTTAAAAAAGAATGGACTTCTCAACAATCAAGTTAGCAAAGTAAAATACTAACAAATCCATACTCATCATTTGATTTAACTGACCCAAACCCAGACTAGCTATAGGATCACTTCTGGAGTGCCCTTGTTATTATGAAGAGCTGCTTGAGCTAATTGTACTCTAGGCTTTAGGAGATAGAAGCTAAAATACACACATGGATTCTGGAAATTATTTCGTACATCAGAATAACCTAATTGAATATTTAGTGATTCTGATAGGATTTTTCATAGTAATTTTTGTCATTTATTTTTAGAACAGGTGAATTGCTATTGGATTTTGAGGTAAGGAATGTTAGGATTTCCAGCACATCACAGGCCATTATAAACTTTACATTACACAAAAGGTAAAAGTTCATATAAAGGTATTAAGCTATGAATAAAGCTTTCCAAGGCATGGCCATCAATAAAGTAAGTACATATTTTGTCTGTGTTTTAGCGAAAACGTGACTTCATATGTAAATAAAAATTTGCTTGGACAGCATTTGCTGCCTTTTCTCACAGGTAAGAAAATGTTCAAATATCTACAGCTCCCCCTGGTACAACAGATGTGTTGTTCCATAAATCTCATCTATTTTAGGCAAATTTCAGAGGTCTAGAATGATGTCAAGGAACATCTTTTCCCCTTCCTCCTTCTTCTATCCTTGCTTTCCTCTCCGAAGGCTTTGATTCCCTCAAAACCATGCTGAAAACACCTTAAATGGCAAATGATCTGTCTTTTAGAGTAAGGATGTTGATTTGTTGCTTTCCTCCAGCTTTTGAAGGCCTAAGGTTGCCAAGAACTAGATGCCATACTTAGTTTACCCATTCTGCTGAACTGGGCCCAAAATTGGGTTTACTCACAGAGTGGAAGGAGGACAGGTCTTTTCCCTTTTCCACCTCCTCACAAGCCTGGGTGTGTGAGAAGCTGCTCATTCCCCTCCTTTCACTATTTCAGCCAGGAAGGTGGTAGAGACATCTGCAAAGGTCTCCCTACTCACTCATTCTGTATGAACAATTGTGCTTTACAACTAGTCAAAGTGGTATTATAAAATGACAGGACTGCCTGCCAAGACCAACATTTGGTTGTTTTATCTGACTTCACCACATAATTTTAAAGCACTGACTGCTTAAAAGAGTTGGGTTTTTTGAGAAGCACACAGAACACATTTCTCCACCTTAGGACAGAGTTTGAGGAGGTTTATTGTAGAATTCCAGGTTGGGCTTGTGCTGCATGAGCCTGAAAAGCCCCTGCTCGAGCTAACAGATCATTTGAACTAAAGGTGCGCAGCTGATGCTTGCTTTGCTGCAAATACTGAACTCTCTCTTATTCCATCTTTTTTCCCCTGTCTCCCTTTTGTTGCTTGGTTTTTGTAGCATTTCTGAAAAAAATACATGCTTCCCTCTCTTCACATGGAGTTTATTCCTAACAACGTCTGCCTCTCTGTCACACCAGCTCACAATTTGTACCACCCAATACACTAAGGGCCACAATTCATTTCAGTCATGGTTCAAAGCGATCCTGAAATAATCACAAAGTGACACTGTGAAATTACTGTAAAAAATTGTGCGGCAGTGTCATGACATTTTATAATTGAGACCTCTAGTACTCATAGCTCTATCAAAGCCCATAAGGAGGAGGGGAAAAAATTGTGTTTTGACAGACGTAGCAGCTTGAGATGTGCAAGCAAGATTGTATAAAGTCAGCCATGTAGAAAGTTATCGGATGTTCCAGTTTGTGCCCCCATGAAATTGGCACAAATCATCTGGATTTGACTTCAGGAAGGTGGTTAGGAGTAACATGAGAGAGTAAACAAGGAGGTAATGGCCACTCAATGACTTAACCTATGTCACAGGGCAACTAACGTGTCAGCAAAGAATCAAATAAAGATGAATGAGCTTATCAGAGGACCATGCACTGCCTCATTGGGCCCAATTTAATTAAACAGAGAAACTGTTCATATAGAAAGATTAATAGACCAACCACATACAGTAAGTGCCATAAAAGTAAATCAGAGCAGCACACAAACACTGTTACAGGCAACTGCTATGTAATGTTTTCTCTCATAATACTGATGAAAATCATGAGACGGCCAGAATCATTTGACCAGCTGTACACATCTGGTCCGTCAAGGTCTGAGCTTACATCTGATTCACAAGAGCTGAAGATGTTGCATGTATGAACCAGCTATCTAGCAAAAAATGGAAATTTTCCTAGTCAGTTTACTCTGAGGAGCTTGCTGAGCTTTCTCAGAGTGTGTGAAACAGGTTGCCCTGTTTGGAGAAGGTCTCAAACGTGTCTCCCGAAGGAAATGTTGTTATATGAAGTCACTTCCCTTGCATCAGAATACTTTTCTGGATAAGAAAAATATTTTGTTTTGGTCATAGAGGAGCCAAAAACGTAAGTACATTTAATTACCCAGAAAAAAAAAAAAAAAGTAACATAAAGAGAATTTGGAATAACCAGTCTAGCAAATATTTTACTAGTAAGAAAAGTGGAGGGAAGAAGAGGGGGGTAAAAGAAATGAGATGTAAAATAAATCAAGTTTATTTAGAAAAACAAAAAGTTAAGGTAGTAGTGTTTCACTTCTGGGTTAGAAATGCCATTTCATGGTGAGGTACTTTCAGTCTGACAGTATCAGTTTTGTGTTCTGAATCACCACATTTCCCTGCAAGGCAACCTTTATTTGAGTGTCACCAGGCCTAGGGTGCAGAGTACCACCTATTTGAGACATAGGGCAGCAGAGGAATTAGTCGCCAGAGTTGTGGCATGTTAGCAGAGGAAGGTGTGGAACACCATATACTGCCTGTACTATGGCATAAATTTCTGCCTTGCAGTGTGAAAGGACACAAAGGAAAGCCCTTGGTTCAAAGTAGTGATGGGCCTCTAGGTATTAAAAGTGCTGGAGTACTGTCTTAGAGTACTTTATTCTTAATTCCTGGGCAGAATTACTGATTTTAAGATAGGAGTTTGGGCCCTCAAAACCAAAAGGGACAAGTAAAGCGAAACATCAGGCAAATGTACCCATGGTTTAGACTCCAAACTTTGTGGTTTTCTCCTACCACTGAGCTGCGTTCTGCTGTTACAGCTCTAAACAGTAACAGCAGCAACAGCTTGCATGTCATTTTTTAGTTTGTATACAACGGAAGCATTTGAGAGATAGCAACACATCTCCTGAATTGTCTCCAGCCCTGTCACATCCTTTTCTTTGGCCTGAAGTAGTAGAAACATCATATGTGTAAGCATACTGATCCAAATAGCCTCTGAAATGTTAAGAGTTTTTTTCTTCCCCTCTTCCTAGGCATACCTTGCTCTCTTGAGTAGAAGCATATATCACAGAAAATACCACAAATACACATCACAGAAAAATTCCATAACAACCGCGTATCAGAAGAAATTAATGTAAGAGAGAGAGAAAAAAAAGTCGATTCTAGTGAATGAAAACATACATTATATTTACACGTGCAGCAGTATTGCTACAAAGACTTCAAAGTACTGGACTTCATTTTCAGATGGAACCTGGTACACTGACGTTTTTTGACTGTGAGGACTGCCTCAGCATCACTGTTATCCCCCTTTTAACCTGTAAGGTGCAGCAAGTGGTGATCTACATCAGGTGTTTCAAAAGAGGACTTGTAGCTACTCTTTTCCACCCAGAAGACTGACATTCTTTACTCTGAGGGTGGTGAGACACTGGAACAGGTTGCCCAGGGGGGTTGTGGATGCTCCATTCCTGGAGTGTTCAAGGCTAGGTTGTATGGGGCCTTGAGCAACCCAGTCGACTGGGAGGTGTCCCTGCCGTGACAGGGGGGTTGGAACTAGATGATCTTTGAGGTCTCTTCCAACCCTAACCATTCTATGATTCTATGGAGAGGTGTGTGGGGAAGGGCAGAACACAGAACTCAAAATTGTTTGGAAGCTGCAGGCCAGCCCAGCAGACTCAGCAAGCAGCAGAAGACACTTGCTGCATGGGTATGTACCAGCTACTCCTGTCCGCTGCTCATCCAGAAAGGAAATGGCTGGGGAAGTCTCCAGGCAGGGCATGGCGGCACTGGGGAGTGCATGGCTGCCATCATTCTGGGGACTAAAAAAACCCTCACCTTGCCTTCCATAGGAAGCATGGAAGCAGGGTAGAAAATGCCCCCAGAACATTCGCCTTTTAAAAATGTACCTCTAGTCTCTGCTGCACATTCACCAGAAGTCAGCAGTTCTCTCCTCTTTCTGTGGCTCTTCTGACCTTTTGGTTTAAGAAAAGGAGTAATCTCCTATGTCATCTTTAACAGTACATCAGCATGTGCATGAATAGATTGAGTTCAGACAAATAGGAATAGTTTTAGCTAGGATGTTCACTCAAGAACCATTTTTGCGATAGACTTTTGGCTGGTTGCAATTTTTCCCTATTGTTCAAATAGTACAACGCCCACTCGCAGGCTGGTCAGAGCTTAGTGCATAATCGTCACACCAACAGTGGTTTAGTTGTGCAGTTTCAATACAGTGCACATTCTATTTCCCCTGATATGGAAATCCTTTCATTTTGCATCATTGAACAGTGCAACCACCAGTTTCTTTCAGCATGACAAAGGTGAGTCATATTTATAAGATAATTTTTTTAAAATTTACAAGAAAAAAAATGAAAATTGAGAAAGGAAAAAATATTGAAAATAGAGGAAGAAAAAAAATCATGCAGAAACTATCACCTGATGCAAATAATGTAGGCTGTTTAACAAGAAGTCCCTGAGCACCTATGTAATTGCTGGCAATTTATATAAGAAGGAGAGCCTAAAAGGCATTAATCATTTGTGATGAGTGAAAAGAAATGGGGGGCAGAGAAGCAGTTGTATACAACTCTCTTCTGCTTAATGTTGAGGTGCGATGTTAAGAAAATGAACATATGATGTATTTTGCAAGAGTTTCTTTTCTTCTATCAAACACACCAATTGCGTGACAGTAAGATTAAAAGAAAAGAAAACTTTCCTCTTAGCTGCTGCCTGTTCTTGATATGAAACAAACCCAGTGTAATTATTCCTTTGACTGTTGTGGACAGAAACCTGGAAATTTGGTACAATTGTACCGGTATGGACAGTGAACTTACGAGTTTTCCTTTAAGAGACGGTAGTTAGCGTGGCGATGTCAGTATGTCTGTGAGAATCTGTCTCCCCTCTGCATGCATGACTCATCGTTCCTCCAGTGAATGTTCCATTTAGTCACTGGTGCTTTGCCAGTTTGGAATACCTTCCATAAATAGGCGCAGCAGAGTATTCATTTAATTTTCCATGGTAAGCCACAGGACAGAGAGAGACGTAAGATGAAATGCCTCATATCAGACCACTGATGGCATAATTTCATCTCCCTAGAATTCAAGTCAAGCAAGTCTTCTAGAAACAATGACAAAAACTTTAAAATTGGATATTTAACTCACTAAATTCCACCAAAGACCCATCCCGCATGCATAGGCATGCACATCCATGACCCCAACCTTTTCCTTCATATTTGTCGATGACTGGAGAATCATTGATGGCTACATGAGCACCACATACAAAGATGTGCATCTTGTGAATTTACTTTCTGCACTTTACTATTGGCTTTCTGAAGACAGAGGTGAGAGAATGCACATATAAGCATTGTTCCATTCATGTGCACTCAGCTGCAGCTCCTTAGTTCTCCATGTTGCTGGAGTTGCCCCCACCATGGACTGTATAAGGAAGGAAACATGGCACATCCTCCTCCCTGATGACTGAGTTGCAATGTGAACTGTCCACATCACCACATGCAATGTCAGGTATTCAAGGCCACAATGGTGGTTTTCTTCCGTGTTCTTGATGTGCCTGATCAATAACTTGTTGTTGAATAAGTGTATTCATTCTCAAAGGACTGAAGCAGGATTCAGCTACTTCTTCTCCCTTTCACCTCTCTTCATGAGAAAAATCTGAATTCACTGAGAAACAGGTTTTGCCATAAAATGAAAAGAGATGTTGAAAGGTTTTTTTTTTTTTCATTTTTGTTGGTGAAAACACTTTTTTTTAGCCTGAAATTATATGTTCTTTTTTGAGGGACACATATGAAGGGCAAAAAAAATTGGAGGGTTAGATTCTAAGAGGATGAGACAAAGGATGTCTTGTGCCACAGGGTGAACAGAAGATTTTCCTCATTTCCTTTCGTTGGATGCTTAGTGTGAGCACTAATCCAGGATGTGGAAAGTCAGGTTCAAATATTTCCTGTTAAGGGGACTTCTTCCCAGGATAGTTACATGATGAAGATGTGATGAGTAATGTGAGAAGAGGCACTTTCATTCTCCCTGTGGTAGCTACTCTGTTCTTCATAAATTTCAGCAGGGTCTGGAACACAAGTTTTTCCGTCCCTTTTCAGAAGGGTGTCCTCACACTGTTGCCCCATGTTTTTCTGGAAAATCTACTATGAATCAAAAAGTGGGCATGAGTTTCATTTTCCCACTCCCTAACAGAGAGTCCTAACCTCTAAGCCAATAGTCCCAAATTTGTTTGGCAAATGAGCTGCTCTGTGAAAACTGACCACGTTGTGTACTTCAGTGTGTCCCTTAAGAAACTGTGCTCTGTGCTGTGCTTCACCAGTAATGTGCCTGTGACAGTCCAGGAGCACAGGTCCCTGGTTTAGAGTGACTGCATTACCCAAGTGGAGTATTTTCCCAGGAAAGGCCTTCTCAGTCCTCTCTCTCAGAACTGTTCCAGTTTGCATGCAACACTGCAAGTGAGAATAACTCTTTAGCACATGGGAAATAAGACTTCCTGGGGTGTTAAAGAGGGATGCTCTAAGGGGACAGCTTAAGAGGAGGGAGAAGTGCTGCAATATGGGTACTTACCTTAATCAGTGGGCAGATCACTTAAACAAGGGAACAAGGACAAGTTTCTGTCAGTGTGGTGAAGCCGGTAATGCCCTCTTCTTTCGAAAAGCATTTCCAGCTGCAGCTGCTTGGTGAATCTGACTCAGATTGACAGGCAGTTTTGCAATGACAAGCCCATCTTTTTAAGTACACAAATTATTTGTTCTCAAAGATATTTTTGCAATGGGCTAATCATAATCTCTCCTTAATTAAATGCAGATTTTGGTGGGATTAGGTATATATGGACTGATCTTTAATAGCTTCTCATATTCCTATTGGGTGACTGAAGGACTCCTCTGACGGTTGGAAGTATCAGAGAGGACATGACTGTTTGACAGTATGGTCCCAGTGATACTTTTCAATTTGGAAACAGTGCAGTTCTATTCCCAAATGATCAGTCTTGTTGAAGGCAGGGTTTAGAAGATTAGGTGCAGTGCCCTGCTAATATGGCAATGTTGTTTTTAAAATCTGCAATGAGACCTACCATAGCACATGTCCCCCAGTATGGCAGAGGGTTATCTGAATACCAGGGCCACAAGTGGTATCTCAGAGATCTGTGCACACGGTTCATTCCACCCAGCAGATTCCACCCGTAGGCAGCTAGGTTTCCTTTTCCTTTGCATGGGGTTAAGATTGTGTTAAACACCTATGCAGTTACTTAGAATTTTTGTTCTCTTCCTATATTTTCATGTCCTATTACTCCCAGCAAAATTAAAAGGAACCACTTAAGAAGACGGACTTATTTTTGGGTGGGGTGTGGTGGTCAATGGAATAACGGAATAATTATTTTCTGTCTGCAGTGAAACTATGTACATTTCAACAGTCTCAATTTATATTCTATTCCAGAATATATGTAAAACAAATTCCAGTGGCAGAATTTAAATTAACACATGCTTTATACACAATAGAGGAAATATCTCTTCTCCCTGTGTTAAAATCAAATGTGATTTTGTATAGACAACCTTGATATATGTTTGCAAACATCCCCTAAAATGTCATTACACTGTGGAAGGATTAAAAACATTGAATCATGTGGTGACCTTTCAGTAGAACAGAGAGTTTAACCCTCAAGCAAAATTTACTGTTGAGAGTTCACTGTCTCTTAATTTAGTGCACTTCTTACTATCAAGCAGAATGCAGAATTACATTTTTGCCTTTTATTACCACCAAATTAATTATGTTAGAGTCACTGTTTGGGTAAAAGTAGCATATTCTGAATCATGTTAAGTCTATTTTGAGTCTCTACTGGCTAGTGCATCTCATTACACATTAAGCTATATAACACTCAGCATACTTGGCTCCTAAAATATGGCAGCAGTTTGCCTACAATAAAGCCATAGCTGAGGAAGACATCCTACCAAACAGATTAAAGTAGTGGTATGCTGTGATATATATGCGTACTATATTCTTACTCATACATTAACTGTGATTAATCCTATACTTTTTGTGGGACTCAGCACAAATACAGCTTTCAGATGAAATGGGCAATAGGTCCTGTTCAAAGGAATCGGTTATCCTTTTCCCTTTGTTTGCTTTTTAATTTCTGCATGGTTTTCTAGTACGCAGATAAAACAGGAACAGAAACAAACTCAAATTAAAAAATGATAGAAAGGAAAGAAGGAGCAAGGAAAAAAAGAAAAAGCAAACCTCTCAAACAATGCCTCTTTCTGTGACAGCAACTCTCTCTTAACAGCCTCAAGTGTTTAACATATTGAAACAGTTCATCTTCCTTCAATGAACTTTAATAACTCTGCCAGGTAAGAAGCTATGCTCCATACTTCTTCATGTTGTCTTTACCCTTCAACATATCTATACTGATCTCCTCATCTGGTCAACTTTACAGCTCCGGTGTTTGGAGACCAGTGAGCACAGTTATTACCATCATCAATAACCTGTCCCACTTTCTCCTCTTCATTTCTCAACCCTTCTCTTTCCCCTTCAAAATCTAATAATAGCTCCTTGCCATGATAGCTGATCAATACAAGAGGGCACCTGTTCACTTTACTCAACACACCATGCTAAAGTAGCATGACAAAGGAACAAATATGATTCTGCCTGAATTGTGTCAAGTAACAAGAAAACTATCTAGGAAGTTTCCCTTCGGGGCAAATTTCATGAAACGCTACAGATAACCAATTTTTAGACATAGAACTAATCTCTTTCATCTCACTTTCTCTTTTGCTTCAGGTATGATAGCTGGAAACATTAATACAGACAAACTTCATCTGGTTTTTGCAGCGCCAGAGCTGCAGCAGCCTGCAAGTCAGCCTACAGTGTTAGCACCTAAATCACCATAATGAATGAAATGAGGAAAGTGTAGTGCTCACCCCTACGCCGAGTGAAACCATTAATATGCACCTGGAGATTAGCTTTAGAGGGTTTATAAAACCACAAGGAGCAACACATTCACATGTCCTCTTTGACTAGTGATTTTTTTAAAACGAAACATTAATTTGTGCTTTAAAGAACTGGTCCATACTGAACAACATTAGTCCTCATTTTTCCACAAATACGGATGAATGCGTTGTTATCATCTATTCATTGGCACTTGCAGGCAAATTGGTTTGTTGTATATAATTCACATGAAATGTCTTTTTGAAGTGCATGCTCACATACACACCCATTTACTAAAAAACGCAGTGTCATAGATTAAGCCCTCTGATACCTCAGTGAAAATATTTGATAATAAAACATCCCTGGTTAGGTAAACCCGAACTGCTGAATCACTGTCCAAACAGGAGAATGACAGAGTCCTAAAGGAAGTAAGAGATACTAAGAGAAAGAACTCATTTTAGTTATCCAATTATTCTCAATGATTTGCCCAATTAAACTCTTACTACATAAGACTCAAAAGTTGATCTAAAATTTTCATATTAAAGAGCATTAAATACTAACCTGAGTACTTAATTTCCCTCTCCTGAAATAAATAGTTCTAATTAATTAAGGTTTTGCAGCCTTCTTTGTGCAGAGGACCTATGCCTCTGCCAAACAATCCAGGTTTTTCCTGCCTTACTATACCAGTACATCTCAAAACAACAGTAAAAGGCAGTACAAATAAACGTCATATTACATTATCACATTTAACTTAATTCTTCCTTTCCCACCCCAATGCTGTGTTTTAGAAATGAAAAAAAAAAAAAAAAAGGAATCTTTCTTTTTATATACTGACTGAACAATCAATTCTAAACCAAAGAGATCTCATTTTCTTTTCTGTGCAAAAAAAACCCCCACTGTGCAAAAAACCAACACTGTAAGAATTTCAGTGTAACAGTATGCTTTGTAAAACACCAGCATTTGGCTAAGCATGGACTGACTTTTGAAATATATAGCATGAAACAACAGAACAGAAGTTAGTTTTACATTACTTAGAACCGATTCTCACTATAACAACTGAAACTTCAGGACATGTAAAATTCATTTTCCATTTTTAATTCTGATAATTATTTTCCTGTTACATTTATACTACTGAAGTTATAATAAAAAGATAACTTAAGAGGTTGGCTGGTATTTGAGGAAATATATCATGTAGGTTTAAAGAAGCATTTTATCTTTTTGATACTAATGTTAAGCATATTCAACAATCAAAAAATAAAAACTGAAAAAGAATTAATATTACTATTGAGTATGTTAGATCCTTTCCCCTGTGGTACTTTGCTGTTGTGTGGAGTCAATTAAAATTATTTTATTTTAGTCATGGTACTTCAACATTTTCTTCTCGATTTACTGTAATGTAACATTTTCAGGCTTAAATTAATTCTAGGGCAACTTTCAGGCTGTGAAAGTTCAGAGAGTATGTTGCTGCTCTGTGACTAAGTATTTCAAAGCCCAGTAGTTTCCTGCTAATACCTAATTGTTGCTGGTAATTTTTATGACTACAACCTGAAGTTGTAGTCTTAATTAAGAGATTAAGAAATATTTTCTGTTGTGATGGCATTGTCATTTTGTTTTGAAATAACACATGCCCACACACATTTGCACTACATACAGAGAGTTTTATTAGGTTTTTAAATAACTGTTTATTTTCATGATTCACCTAAGTTAAATATTTATCCTACCCTATCTACAAATCCCAGTGCAAGTGTTTGGGGAAGTAATAGGGAAGAGATTTTTGCACTAAGTGACAATCGTTGTAGTAGAGCTCTATTGATTTATTTTCTATATTTAAGCCTCCAAAATATTACATACATTTTATCATATGCTGGAGAGGCAGTACTTTTTCACTGTGTTGATTCGCATTTTTATGGTTAGGTGAATGTGTGCCTTTCTGTACTCGCCAGTATTTCTGACTGGCTGCAGTGACACCTACTGATGGCAGAACTGTTGAATTGGAGGTGAGGTTTGACAAGCCAAATCCATGGATTTTCATAACGTTTCAGAAAGAGAGAATAACCCACAAAGAAGCCATTGGCCACAGGCATAACAATCATTCCTAAACTGTTTTTTCTACAAGTTAATCAAGAATTTACATTCTCTCAATTTAATTTAAATTCTCTCAGCAATGGCAAAGCAAGGAGCAGATGTGACGGCAAGACCTGATAAGGATATGACCACTTTCCTCCTTATTTCATACTCATCTCTTCTACTCGTTTCCAACATGTTTTTGTAATAGCAACGGCTCTGCCACCCTGGGTTCACTGCAGACATTTCAAAGGCAGCCACTTGTCTGCTCTCCCACCTCTCCTGCACTTTAGTCCACAATACTATCGTTAGCAAAGAGTACAGCTCTGGCTGCAACCTAAAGCACAACACAATTAACAAAATAATTACTCCAAGTGACACTGCATTCTGCTCTTAGTTAAGTGTTTTTTTAAAAATAACATTATTTTCCAATCTTGGAACATCTGTGACCCATTCACAGGACCACTAAGCAAAAGTAACATTATTGCTGTAAAGCCAAGACCCCCTCCCACTCTGCTCCACAGATGCATATACGTGCTCCCTCCCTCTCTCCAACACACACATGAACAAGACACACATCTTTTTCTTTTTACCTTTCTTACTTCAGAAAAATGACAGGAAAGTATCTTAATTTAAGACTGTGACTCCCAAGGTGCTCATTTTCACTCTGTTTTGGCACAAGATGCCTGCAGTCAGTTTTTTTCTTTTCCAGTGCATCATGTGCTAGCACCGAGACTAGTTTTCTATTTTTCATACTATTTAAGCAGTACATTTCCTCTATTTTATTTTCTATTTCCTTTACTCTTAGAATGCAAAGGAGAGCTGTTCATGCCTTTCTCTACACAGCACGAGTCTTTTTCACTTGCTGTTGGCTCTGGGTCAAATATTCATGCATTATTAGTGTAAAACCTTTGGAAAGTAAAAAGCCACTCTGCTGGGAAACCAGCACACTGATGAGCACGTTCCTTTTGGTAGTAATTAACTGTACTACTGTGGAAGAATTCAAACAAAGGTGTAAACAATACATGAAAATTTACAGCACTACCTTTTTTTTTTTTCACCTGAAATATAAGAACTGTCTGCATGTATATCTTTACTTATACAGGACACACTGAAGTTATAAAGCTGGTGGAAAAAAAAAAAAAAAAAAAGAAAAAAAAAGAGGAACACTAAACATAATTTAAACAAGTAATAAGAACTTAATTTACCCAAATTGTCAAATGTATTGTCGACGTTGCTGCACATGACAAAACTCATCACTTCATCACGATTGCCTTAGAACAATATGACTTAGCTTTGAATAGCTGTCCTTAAAATCTGGCAATAGAAAACAAGTGCAAGGCTCCCATTAACACAATCTCAAAAAGTTAAAAGGAAAAGGAGCTGTGCTCCAGGAACCAATTATGATGTTTGCTACTCACTAGTGCCACCACATGGAGTGATATTTGAATATAATCCAACCATTATAGAACCAGGGAACTGCCTGTAAATAATACATTGTATACCATACTTCAGTTAGACAGCAGAAAAAGAGATATAATTGCCTCTCTACTATGCGAAGCTCAGACTGCATCCTCATGAAAGTGGAGATGTCCCATTTCTAAGAGCATGAATGCACTGTAGTAAAAGAAGAACAGTCAAACTGCTTTATTCCTCCAATAAAAGAAAGAACCATTTGGTAAAAGGATGCATTACACATTTTCTATTTAAATCAGTTTATAAGAAACAGATGTTAAGTTTCCTTTGGTAAGAAAAAAGAGGGGTTATAAATGAATTAAAGTGACTTCTCAGTGGTTCTTCTACTCTTCTTTGTTCCTTGAGGACAGTGTATGTCAAAAGTGAAGTAAATTGAAATATAAGGTTCTACAACAAGCTAGCATAAGAAGGACAAACTATATTTAACTGCCAGTGCCATAAATTTTGCCAAAGCAACCGGTGCTACAGAACAAGAATCAAACATGTGCAATGCAAACGCTTATTAAAACAAAGGAAATGTCAAACATGAAATACTGAAGGTATTTTCCTGTGCTGGCAAACATAGAAGAGAGACCAACATAACAATTGTGTAACAAACCTGCTCTGGTGTAAATTCAGTTTCCTGTTTGGCTGGAGACACAGTACAAGCCGGCTGCAGCACTTGTACAAAACAGGTTTACAGGAAATGTTTTGGGAACAATGCTAATCCAGGCTAGGGAGATACTTAACTACATATAAGACAATCACCCAGCTCTAGGTTTTCTTTGTAGCTCTTCTCAGCATTTGCTATATACGAGTTGTTGCCATTTTTATCTTTTTCTTTCTTTTCCCCCCACATGTCGCTAATATCTTTTTAAAAGCTTTAAAAAAGCTTTAATTAAATAGCAGGCTCTGTGGTCTCAGGACAGTGTTTCACACTCAGCCATTTCGATGCAGGCAGGCTCAGGCTCCGTGTGGGAATGCTGTCTCCCACATGGCTCCACTGAACTCATCCTTAACGATCTACTCCCACTTACCTAACTTCAACACTATTTTTCCTGAGACTGCATTAATGAATCCAATAAATAAAGAATTGTATCACCCATGCAGTATAGACATTAATTTTAGAACAAAACATTAATCAATTTAAATTTATGTACTAATGCAGACACAATCAATTTGAACTTCTTATGACAATTAACAAAGCTTTTGCTACATCCCTAAAACACACTGACCCATCAATTACGGTTTGCATCAAACTAATGCTAATGGTACGTCCTTCTTCCTTAGGCTGTCAGCAGCCTACCTGATTGGTCAACTTCAATGCAGCAGATCAATTAATATAAATTATACATGCACGGAAAGATGGGTTAATATCATAAGTTCATTTAATTAATTGTGTTTGATTAAATGAGGTACTTTCATTAGCCCTCTTAGCCATGAACCATATATACATCATAATCCTTTTACAAGCTCAGCCGTCCAGACACAGACCTGACATTGGGAGCATATTCAAATTACCAGCCGCAGCCATGCAAACCTCCCTGCATAATTAACAACTAAACGAGCTGCAGTCACTTAAGCTGAAAAGAAAACTGTTCACATCAACCTCTCTGATACTGTTTAAATTGAAGATGTCATGGGTAAAACAAAGGTGAACAGACAATGGTAATTAAAAATTAAAAAGGACAAGGGGGATTTGCTACTAATGGAAGCAAAGTGAAAAGAGGGCTAAGGGCCTGGTTCTTAAAAAAAAAGAAAGAAAGAGAAAAAAAAAGGGAAAAAGGACACTGGTGTTAGGTGATTCTGCTCTTGCTCTCATAAGAGTGAGCCAGGGTGAGCAGCGTATGTCAGGCTTCAGAAGGAAAACAATACCTTAGAACAGCGATCATCCTATAACTGGATGAGCTTATAAGAAATACTACATTAACAACAAGGGAAATCCTAATATAGGCACAGCCAAGCACTTTGCTTTTTAGCCCATACAGGAAATGAGCCATTTCTATAGGAAGCATTGAATTTTCCTCAACTTGAAAAAAGTCTAAAGAGCAGTCAAAGACCTGCCTCCTTGGTTCACCTACCTGATGTGAAAGGAATTCTTTACTATGAACTTTCCTAGAAGTAACTTATCTGAGTCCTGACATGAAAAAATACATAAATCTGAAGAAGATTTTCCTCTCTTCCTTGGTTCAATGCCTACTCTTCTAGGCACAGTTTCAATTCACAGCTGTGTTCAAGACAGAGTGAAAGCTGTGTCTCTGCAGCAGCAAGAGCACAAACATGAATATGAAACCTCAGAAGAACTTGCTGACTGGAAGTCAGCAGCATCACTTTGTAAAAAAAATATTGCTGTGATATCCTGATGACATTCTACATGTTAAATACAAAAGAAATGTATGACAAAACCCCACAGATATCTAGGGCTTCCTGCTGTTGGCTCATTATGTCCAGTAAAAATATATATTCATTACTATCATATTCCAAGCAGAAAAGAACAAGTATGATTTTTCAAACCATCAGCATATTATAAATATATTGCAGGGTTTTGTCAATAATTACAATATAAACAATTATTTACTGCAAATCATACTGCAGATGCAATTCAACGAAAGCATTAAGATATCAGGTCATCCTGGTATACCATCAAAAAGTCATGTTTTGGGATGCTTGAACTTTCAAAGTTGATTTCAGCACCTACCATTTGATACAAACCTCATCACAGTGAAATTCCTTTGAATTCATGAAAAGCATTAGCAGACTCTGCCCATGAATGTTGCCCTGTGTAAAGTGGGGAAAGGGCACTCTGTGGTAAAACAGTGTCAGGGGAGGGAAGTGGTAGAAAGACAAAAGAGACTCCAGAGCAATT
Organism: Eurystomus gularis; assembly: GCA_013400335.1. NCBI lineage: Eukaryota > Metazoa > Chordata > Aves > Coraciiformes > Coraciidae > Eurystomus > Eurystomus gularis. The sequence continues at coordinate 52,670 of VZZY01002811.1, forward strand.
TTGACTACCAATTACTTCCAAAAGATGTGAGTTCATTTGTGTTAGCTGTCCTGGAAACTCACAGGAACTTACTGTTTAATGTCGAAGTCATGCAAGTTGCCCCATTCTTGGCGTAGTGATGCTGCACAGAGGGATGCTCTGCTGAAAGATCTCTCCTGTTACATAAATGTCCTTTAAGCATATATTTGGGCCATAAGCCCTTATATGAAAAAATCTCGCTCTGATCACAGTACAACAAACTATTACCTTAAAATAAATAAAAAACAGCAGTTTCTGTGAGAGTCCAGCATTTGGGTAACCAGATTTCTTTGAAATTATTGCAATGCAACAAAATTACTTGCCTTTGTGATGTACACCGAATATTTATACCCTTCTGCACTGTTGTCACATGGAATTTTTTACAAACATTTTTAGAGCTATCATGGGTTAAATATCCCCAAATTCCAACAGGTACTTTATTGGATACATCTGTCTTTAAGCCTGTATATACTTCTAACAAATATTAATAAATTCACTTTATCCATTCGTTAAGTAAAGAGAGTAACAGTAGTTTATCCAGGGAATTGTAGCCTGCAATTCCTTATGCTCACAAAAGTAAGCATAATTAGAACTTGATCTCTTACTACTTTATTTATTCAGGCCATGTTTTTGTTTGAGTACTTTAGTGGAGAAGAAGCTGTAAACCCAAACTTTCCTAATTTTTATGTTGGTGAGGTTACCGTTCTGGGACACAGGAGTGGAACCAAGAAACAAACTGCAAGCCTTCTTTTCATTGAGAAAGAAGGAGAAATAAAGTCTGAGCATACTGACTATCAAATAGTATAGAAAAATAACCCTGCAATCATATTCCAGTGTTAAAAATTTCAAGAATAATCCAAACAGATGCTTAATTCATGTAATGACAACCTATGTCTTGTCGTAGTTTGCCTTCTCTCTTATATACATTTGTTTTCAAAAAATAACCTTTAAGAATTCAAGTCCTGGAGTTTAACTAATCTGCTTTCTCTACTAAAGCATGAATAATATGCCTGAGTATTGCTAATTCAGCATTGAAAAATAAATTACACTTTAAGCCAAACAATTAACCCACAACTTCAAAATGCATCTACATTTCGATGAATGTTGCAAGGAGAAATAATGAGGCTGCCCCCTCTGCTGCCCTCATCTTAAAATCTATGAAAATTTCACAGGATCAAGGAATATTAAATCAAGTTGTTGCTGACTCAAAACTCCATCCAATACCTCATCATAAAAGCAGCCTTACTCCAAGTTTTAAAATTATTCCGTAATGGCTCTCCCTTGGGATATTCCCACAGAACATGTACCACCACACACCCCTGTTGGGACAACACATGTCAAAGCCCTATGTTACATCCTTAGGGAATTACATTGCAATCCAAGGTGACTTGTTCAGAATTTATTGCTAATCTTAGTCTTTATTCCACAGGAAACATTTACATTATCTTTTATTTTAAAAGTACGTTACGGTTCAAATCTCTCTTCTGTGAAGTTATGGAGAATATGTGACCCCAACTATTGTAAGTCTGTCTGTATTCACTGGAGCATATCCAGAAAAATGTGGAAAACAGAACCGACTTTCTAATGTAAAGATGGGAAATGTAAAAACAGTGGTAATAACATTCATAAGCCAAATTGCAATTTAAGACTTTCTCATGAGCTGAATAACAGTGTAACTATTTTGTTTTTCCTTTGCATTTGACATGCAATATTTGTGCTCTGTACTTTCTCTGTAACACATGAAGGTAGCACTGGTATTTGAGCACTTCAGAGAATTCAGAAATCTTCTGGTTTAGGTGTGAGGTTGTCAACAAATGTAGAAGAAACACTGCATGCAGAATTTGCATTTCAACTGGAGAGAGTTTTCTGGTACAACTTTTAAAATTTCATCCAGAGATCAGATCATCTTTACCATAAGCATCTGAGACTTTATTAGTGTACATTACAGTCTTCATGGTTTTAAAGCAGTGTACATCTTCTTAATTTTATTGATACTGTTTTGCTTTTTTGTTAGATTTTTTTCCCTCTCAAAAATATTTTAATGTAGTTTCACATATACACAGGCATTTGCAATTAAAACTATCAAGAAAATATCAGGTAATCCAAAATAAAAACTAAAATAAGGGACCACAGGAGCATATCCAACATATTGTATAGCCCAAATAACATCCACTTTATGTTTTCTCTACTTGTTTCTTAATTTTATCGACAATTTTGCTATTCTATCAGGGGATATTAGATAACCTCCAAAATCTACCAGATAGTTATTACATTTTTATAGTTAAAAATAAAGGTCATAAAAATCCACTGAATGGCTTCCGAAGTACTTTTATAATATCTTTCAACAAATTAACTTGCAACATCTATTCCTCATGCTGAAAGAGTAGCATCATTGTGTATCACTGGCACTGAGATGTTCAAAGCACTGTATCTTCCTTCTGTATTGAGCAGGTTTTGCCCTTGAAAAAATCTTACCCCCAGATTTATTTTTATATATTTGAAGATTTAAAATCTTCTAATTGGTATCCCCAACAACACATCTTCAAGTATAAAAAATTTAATGTTCATGCTTTTAATTCTTGTGAGTTATCCTACAGACATAATTAAAACCTATGCAACTTCTTGCAAAATACACAGTTAAGCATAATATGGGAAAAAGTAGTTCTTTTAAATGGCCTTCATATGCTTACCCTGATATTTTCCTTAGTGAAGACAGGCAGAAGTTTACTGACATCTAAACTAAAGGAGATTCAGAGTCCATGTGCTAGATATTTAGAGTTAAGTCCCAAGCAGTACGACAGAAATCACAGACAATACATCAGTTTGTGGCAGCTCAAAATTCGGACCTCATATAAAATGCACATGGAATCAGAATCATTTAGGTTGGAAAAGACCTTTAAGATCATCAAGTACAACCATAAACCTGCTGTTAAGCCCATTATGGTTCAAAATGCCTATTTAGAAACCAGTCAAGTATTGAGATTCTTCTTTCTTTGAATCAGAGGCTTTTTATATATTTAAAACAAAATCAGACTGCTGCCATTACTTCCAAGCCTGGAAGAACTGATGTGTTATATAGAATTCACTGGAGCGTGCCTTTCTTTCAAGCTTTGTAAGTAATAGCAGTGCTCCAATTTTTGTATTAAATACATAGAAAAAGTCTTGATTTTTAAACCATAAAGAGAACTGAAAGCTCTTTATAGTGAGGATCAGTTTCCTTCAATTGATTTTAAAAGTCCATTTTTGGTCTCAGGATTGGCTGCATGGGAGGAAAAGAGAAAGGGTGAAGGAGAACAACTGTCTCTCTTTAAAAAATCATGAAATTCATTGCAAGAAATAAATCTGACAGAGGAAATAGAAAACTCCAAACTTTGCATTATTCTGTTTTTTGACAAGTGAACCTTTTTCTATTTTTAGTTAGGTTTACATGAGTCTTGTCAAGAATCACTGTTAACACTGACAGCTTTATTATTTCTAAATTTCTTCTACTGTTATTGGAAACACTATTTGCACCACATAGGCTAACATAATTATAACACAATGATAGAGGTGAAGAGAGCAATATTTATGTTCTTCTATGTTAAGAATGAAACTTGGCAGTTCAAGCACTGCATTTTGTAAGCGTACATGTGCATGTACTGGAAGAGGACCACACTTTCCTCTAGGGGCAACAGTTTATAAAGCATTGCATTCAGTCAAAATTTTTTGGCCATAATTGAAAGAAGTATAAAAACATACTGCCTTTCAGTAAAACCTGTCTTATACATTAAGTTCTTTTAAAGCTGTTTAACATCAAACTTGTTCTCTGCTCACGGAAGACACTTACTGGGTTATAGAAAATACTCTAACTTATATATATATATATGTATGTGTATATATATATATATACAAACACACACACATGCATGCTTTTTATTCTTAAATGTGTATTTCAATAACATTGTTCAGTGAGGACACCCATTATAATATTCACCAAAGAAAACTGCCACTGAAATCATAGCTGCCCTTCTACAGGGATTGAGGAACTCATTTTACAAATTTTAAAACCCAACCACACAGGCAATATTACATTTTAGCTCTGGTTGTTTGGGTTTGTTGGTTTTTTTTTTTAGCTGTATTTTGATATGCTATCATCTAAGTTCAGGCAAGCAATGTGAGGAACCTAAATGTAAAGCTCCCAGAACCTGATTCCTCCAGTCATTTACCATTGGTTTTCTAAGTGAAGTGACTGTAGTATGCAGGATGCAGGCAAAGAATAATAGTGCTTACTGGCTACTAGCATAAAAAAGCATGCTAGTAGCCAGTAAGCACTGAAAACTCGAATGCTGTATATCCACAGTTGTAATTTAAAAATGTTCAGTGCTAAATTCTAAACTACATGAGAAGATTTACCACAACTCCATGTAATCTCTAAATGCTTAGAAGCAATAATCTATTAACTTCTACTCAGCTGAAAGCAGAAATTTGATGATTGGAAAAACAGTCCCAGAAAAACTGGGAATTCAGACTAAGGCTAGCCCCAATATGCAGCCATGAGAACCTCCCAGGCTTCAGGCTTTCACCGGCACAAGAAATGCCAAATTAAATTCAGTTAAAGCAAAAGTAATTCAGTGACTGAGTAAGAATAAAGAAGATCCCATGTGTTGTCCTCTGTATTAAACTACTCTGGTCTGGGACTTTCCAAATAGAGGCTGACTTCCCCTTTTTTTTTCACAGTCTGCCCCTGGGCAAATCACTGATGGTCTTATGGATCTAATTTTGAAATTGGGACAACTGTCTACTCCCACACCTCAAATATGTGCTGTCTAATGAG
>VZZY01002811.1:62500-64754 GCA_013400335.1 Eurystomus gularis
TCCCCTCAGAAGAGGTGTGGACCAAACGGTAACATTGCAAGTAGCTCTGCATTACCATGTCCTGAGTGTGCTTCAGCCTGGAGGCAATACTTTTAGGGGTGACCTTGTAATTTTGTTTTCATGACCTCTCAGTTCTCAGCTGCCCTCTTCTAAGAGTTGAGTCCCAATTCTAGAGGGGTGGGGATGGGACATTTGAAATATCATGGCTGGGTCTGTTAGAAACCCTTTGAATTTCTATACTTAGAAGGAAATGATGCAAAATAAATGAAACTATACACCATGAAAAACAGACAAAACAAATGCTTCCCTTCCTTTCCAAAAATATTCAGACATCAGGTGTTTTGTGGGGTCATGGGAAACAAAAAATATGTTGGTGAGGCACACATACAGGGCTCTTCATGTCACATCTTCACCAGAAGATTAAGAAATACAAAAAGAGATTAAACAATATTCTGTAGAAGTTGTGGTATAACAAGTTTTCTTGGGTATTCTGCAGTTTTCACTTTCCCCTTTTCTAAGCAATGCATTTCCACAGTGCCAACAGCTTCCAAAGGTTCAGATACAAAAAATGGACTGTGACACTGTATATTAATACACCTCAGTTCTCTTCAGTTTTCTGGTCAAGGTAAAATAAAAAAAAAGAAAGGTAAGGAGGGAAATTGGACACTGGATGATCATTAGAAGTAAAAGAATGGGCTGAACTATCACAGCATGGGTTAAGTCCCCATTCAGGCTGTGACAGCATGAAATCTCCAGGCTGAAGTTACTTCAGTCATTTGGTTAAAATAAAATTTGAACCGTAATATGGTCTGGCCCCAGGGAGACCAAGGGCTGGTAGCAGTTCACATCCTATCCACTGCCATGCATGTACCCTCTATGTGTATCCCCCTTTCCCTTGTGGATATCAAGACCTCATTGATTTGCTCATCAGTTTAATTAACAAGACATTACCATGTCTAAAGAGTAAGGAGTCAAGTTTGCACTTAAATGCCAAAATGTTAACATATTGAAGGTTTATTTAAACTTGAACATTAAGAATAACCCCATAAAATAAACTTTTATTTAAACTAAAAATATTCTGTGTTTTCTGAATTATGATTGGTAGTTTGTCTCTTGGATGATTGATCATGATCTAAACAGTGCTTTTCCTATTATTTTTAATTAACGCTACAACTTTTTTCTTTGCAAGGTACATATATGCATTGACTTTCTATAGGAAGCAACTTATAGGAACAGTTATTTGAAAATTGGAAACATGCAAGTTTTTTTCTCTTCTACTTGCCAAAATTATCCTCAGGATGCCATAGAATCTGTGCAAGTACCCAGGAAAAAAGTTTAAGACCAATGGATAGCTTCCTGCTACAGTATTTATTCTGGACAATATGTTGACAGAATTACAAGGTGTGGTATAAATCCCTATGGACAACTTTTACTTCTGCAATTTATTCTATTTTGACTAATTCACAGGAATCATGTCAAACTAACTCTTTTTTTTTCCAAATCATACCTTATTAGATACTGTGGACACTTGTGTTCAGATGGTTTTATGGCCTTATAATGTTGAGAGTTAATGCAACAGGTCTACCAAAGTAAGAAAGTCCAAAGGGAGAAACGGGATGACAAAACCACAAATTCCTCTGAGTTATACAAGGGCACTGATACAGAAACAAACCACAACAGCAGGTTTGAGATAGCCACGTGCACATCCCAAGCAGCACGGGGTAATATGGAGAAGACTTAATTATTTTTCATTCTATTAGGCAAACTAATCCCAAAATATTTATCTGAAGTTTGTTTCAGATTTGAGTTAAAAATGAAATCTCATAAAATATTTTTGGTGAATTATTTTCATAGATAAAATGATTAGACAAAGTAGACAGACATAATTTTTAACTTGTTTCCATACAAACAGTACTTAATAAGAAAATTCATTGTGGGGGTTTAGTAAAGTCCCAGCGGGGCTCCGTGGTAGCTGCTGTGCTGGCGGCCAGCGCTGCTTCTCCCCACCCCCTCCCCTCTGCTGTGGGTCAGGGACAGAGAGAGAAAAAAAAGGTTTTAAAGTGCCTTTTTCAGTTGAGATAAGGACGGTTTAATATAAAAAAAACCATAATAAGCAGTTGCAGTTAACAAAACAACAGAAACAGTGAGAAAGGAGCAATACCAAAAAAAAATAATACTGGACAAAGGGACAGACCCGAGCCCAGACACCCGCACCTCGAAGCAGCTGAACCCAGGACGTCAGCATGGTATAGAA
>VZZY01002812.1:0-79422 GCA_013400335.1 Eurystomus gularis
TATATATATAATATGAGATATTTTTATATTAAATTTTAAAAAGTTACTGTCATTGTAATGAAAGATCAACCCTACAAAACAGATAGATCAGGCATGCAATCAGATCCTGTCTTTAAGAAAGTCTGAAAAGTAGTTTTCTTTATTTGCAGAAAAAGGGATTAGTAATAGTGCCAAATCTAAATATTTATCTTGGTCAATATAAAGATATTAAAATAGGCAGCCTAGTATAGTATGAAATTATTACACAGCTTTCTCCTTCAGTGTCATGGAGTCCACCAATTTTAGATCATAGGATTTCATATGTATTTTAAGGAAAAGAGAGTATTTTAGTAAGAAATAGGCTGGTGATGGTGATCAACAAAAAATTACTTTGGAGTGGGTAGTTAAAAATATAAAGAACCTTCTTTTTATGTGTAATTGTTCATGAGTAAAAAATGTATGAGCAAATCCAATTCTGTACTGCTAGAACTCACTGCAGAGTAAGCATGATAGATACAAGTGGTAAGAATACAGTAAGAAAAGAGAACACAGATGATTTGGAAGAACCAGCTTAACCTCTATTATATCTGATATAAATCTTTTTTTGGGGCTGCGTAGGAACACATCTCTAGGGTGGTAAGTTATAAAAAGAAACTGTCTATAAAACTACTGTAAGCTCATATGTAACAGTTTGTTATATAAAAGTGGGGAAATTATAGACAAATTACCAAGCAATAAATTTGACTGAATAACATTTGATTAAAACATTCCCATTAAAAATGGCACCCACATATTTTACAGATTATAGAAGAACTAAAATTTTGGTGAAAGATCTGCAATAAAGTAATAAATATAAGTAAATGTACACCAGAAATGTTATACTACATTCTGCAAAAATAATTTCTCTGTTCTTCATGTAGAATATGTAATAAATTTTTTTGCAATGCGCTTTATTTTCATGGATGGAATAGAATTAGAAGTCAAAAGTATTTGGGAAATAGCTTTCAGCATGATTCAGTCAGAGGTCAAATGTAACCACAAACCAAAATAAATCTTGAAGAGGCTTTAGTAATTAACCCAGGAGGTGGTTTACACTCACCTTTTTACTTTGGACAGACACTAATTAAAAGCAATCAGAGCCCTCGCTGCATTCCAGCTAAGGGAATGATAATGGAACATATTAAAACCCCTGCAGGTGTCACAGAATGTGAATATGACTTTACAAACCAACAGAGCTTAAAAATGATAATTACGATCGAACTGGTAAGACGGTAAGCATTAAGGGCAAGGGTGTCAGACCTGGGCAGGAACTGCATGTATAGGATGAGTAACCAGATAAGCAGGGAGAAGTGAAAATAGATCTCTACTTTTATATAGAGTTGGATGAGTGGAACTGAATTTCCTTATCCTCCATTTATAATAAGGGCTATAAGTTAAGAGTTTACAGATTTCTGTGAAAAAAGGTACTCCCTTCAAACTCATTGTGGCCTTAAAACTACTCACTCTTCATTAATTAGGGCCAAATCCTCAGGAGGAACTATTTAATTTTACAACTTGAGAAGCAAAAAACTGTTCTCAAATTCTGAACTCCTGATTCCACAGAATAGGAATTAATGACTATTCTAGAAAAATCTTTTTCATTTCTAGTCAGTAATTTGTGGATTGATTTTAAAATAAGTTCTTTCAGCTTTTAACTCCTGATGCTGCCTTTGTGCATAAATCTGTTTGCTTATTCTTCCTCACTGTCCTGTCCCTTAACAGGTCTACAGACTGTTATTCTCACCTCCTTCCAGTACCTCCTTGAGAATTCTTTCTTCCATGATGTCTGAGTGACACTAAACAACTGACGAAGGAGAGACTCTGGCTGCTGAACAGCACTGATGTGTATTAATTTGAAAAGACATACAAAAATAAAGTGAACATCCAACACACACGTAAAAATCAAAATGCACCCCATTCCTTCCATATACTCAAATTCTTTAGAAAAATATAGAGCGAGAGCTGACAAGACCTGTGTATCCCTTAACTATTTTATCTTCCTCCCTTCTGTCTCACTGGTTTTATTGTCTTTTTCACTCATTTGAATAGAAGCTTTACAGGTTGTTTTGTACCACACATACATAAGAAGACTAGAGTTCATTGGGACCTCAACCATTCCTCAGATTCAAAGCTCCTGAAACCGGATACAGAAATATGAACTCATTAGTATCCTAATGCAAACAATAATAAACTTCCTATTGGCAAAACTTTGCAGAGACATTTCATCAAAATAACCTTTGATATGGCCTCCAGTTGGAGTATTTTTAAAGCTTCTTATTGAAGTAGTTCTGTTAAAGTGCTTTTCAAAGTAGTGCTCAGCAGGCAGGTGCTATTGTGCAATATGTGTAGTACAAGCTCACATTACAAATGATTTGTCACTCTTAAAACAGTAACTGAAGGGAAGTTATCTTAGCAAGGCTAATGAAAACCTACTGAGTAAGCCCGCCTAAGAAATGCATGTGTTAATATGTTGTCTGTACATAATTAGCAGCACTATACAAAACATGATTCTCTCATTAGTTGGATTGAGACATGCCTTTTTTGGTGATATTTCTATTCCATAAATAAATAAATACTTAAATATTATGGCTTGGACTGTGCTCTTTATTTTCTCATTTATTTGTCTATATGTGGCTACCCACTCCATGGTTTTCATGCACTACTCAGTGCTTTGAAATCCTGTCAAACATTTCCTAAAACATACTTTAAGAAAGGTGGAAAATAAATACTCTCTGGAGCAAAAGTTAAAAAAAAAATAGGGTATTGGAAGTGGAATCCATAGATCACTTCTTGGAGGACACAGCTGTCTTGTAACAGTTGTAGGGAGCAACAGCATTTGCTGAAGCTGATAAAATAGCTAAAGCCAGGCTATATAGAGCAAGACAATAAAACTTCCCATTTACATGTAATCTGATATGATTCAAACAACAAAGTCTTTGAATGTCATTTTCCACTGATACCCTGAAAATCCTCTTGTATCAAAAGCCACTGTTTATATACTCTTATATATCCATTTAGTAGTACAACAGATCTACTTACCTATGCTTCCTTTGTCTACAAAGTCATTTAGTGATATTTAGAAAAATGCTGAGAATTTTATTTCTAGAAAAATACCTTTTTGCTTGTGTTCCCCACAGTTCATGCTTTGAGCTAAATAATACCCTTGAATAACCACAACAGTCAGCAGCACGGGGAGGAATGGCCAGATATCTGACAGCAGAATTTCACACTCTAATGACGTTGTAAAAAAATGCATATAAAGCATCAGGGAGAGGGGTGGGAAAGGAAAGTAAGGACAGATTATATTTAAGAGAGTTAAACTGAATCAATTAGGAGTTCAGAGAAAACACGCACCTGCCATGTAGCTTATCCATTTCACCAAAATGATATTCAAAATCAGGCAATGTTGATATTCCCAGAATTCAAATAAATAAAAAGAACTTCCAGCTAAAGAAATTATTATCCCTCTATAGTCTTTATATAATGTTGGAATTTACAGTGAAATACTAAACGTATTTCATTCATACAATTACTACAAAGACTATATGTGATGCAGAACAGCTTTTACACTGGTTAAGGGATGGAATCTGTAGTCAAAAATAATAGTGAGTTTCGCCCCACTTACCAGTGCAACAGGTGTTCAATGCAAACCAGTGTTCACTCCCTTTGATTTCAATGCATTTTCTCTAGCAAGCTTGTAACAGAGTATTTTGTCACAGTCATTTTTCCAAGCTCTCATAAGCAGCATAAGAGTTTAGGTGAAGGAAAGCAGCAGAGCTGGCTGCGAAGTGGGACTGTAGAGGAATTGGCAAGTGTATAAAAAGTGGAGAAGCTACAAAAATTTATTTTCCGACAAAATAACTCTCCACAAGCTGTGTAAACTTTTCTTACCAAAACAAATACTCTAAAACAAAAAGATTTTACATTTCCAGTGGAACACTCACAGTAATATTTGCCTGTTTTTACTCTCCTGAAGTCTCAACAAAAAGCCAGCAGATTTATGCTTTCTCAATTACCTTGGTCAGTAAACTCCCTCATATTCCTTGACTGCAAATTGGATTTTTAAATTAATAGTCAGAATGAAGAAACAGACCTGTTGGGCTTTTGAGTAACCTTTGTTTTCTTCAGTAGATTCTCACGCTTGCTGCCTAACATGCACATGCACACATACGCCCATCCACCACCCACCCGCTCACATACACACCCTGTCATGTGTGCTCTATTATTCTGACAATAGAACAAAAATTGAGCTGTGTCCGTTGCAACTTTGTGATCTGTCCAGAGAATAATTTATGGTTCGTTACCTTTACCATAAATTTCAAATGCAAAATGGGGTTTGCAAGGACAGCATAAGTGAGACCCTTTATCTCAAGCACTCATTCGTATTTACAATAAGGATAAGCTTTCTGCTGCAGAAGAAAAGGTATTTAGATTGAACACAGTTACAGACTTGCTAAATGAGGCTAGTTCCAGTTGCCAGTAATTCAAAAGCAAATCTGCTGACTGGGCATTAGGACTCTAAAACAGTGTGATCAAACTTATATAGTAAGAAGGTGTCTGCAGAAATAACATTTATAAACTGTATATAGAGTACACAGTACTAGTACATAGAAAATAGATTTTGACTTCATCCCCTGTGTGTAAGGCAAGAATGAATTCTGTCTTCAAATGGAGTCCATCAGAGGTACAAGCAACAGATAGTGGCTTTTAAATCATAATGCAAATCAAGTGCATACAAATTAAAAATCAGAGCAGACAAAAAGTTTTAGATTTTTTTATGTGCTGATTCTGGCTTGCTGAATACATGGGAAGTTATTAAACATCAAATGTACCTTTTTTTAAAAAACATTAACAACACCTTGATGGCAACAGATATTGTTCAAGTGGCAGCTACCAAAAAACAGCTTGAAAAATGGCATAGTACAACATCAGGAACTCTGTAGTTGTACTATGCTAATTCGTATAGCACTAACCAAAAAAATAAGTATATGAATATTCTATTTCATGCTATTGCTATGCAAGCAACAGCAATACAAATCAGCATACAGAAGGATACCATATGTTCTGCAATGAAGAACCCAAAGATATTTTCAAGGGGCATTGTTACAAGACTTCAAAGAAACACAAGACTGCTGGAGGCAAAAGTTACTGACGGATGTAAACATCCCTGTTCCACTCTCCTGCGTCATTACGTTTTTTTGATATCACTTCCCCATCCTTGTCACAATATTGGTCCCTTGATTTATGACGACTGCGCTGTTTGTTGCATTCATTGTGGTCCTGCTCGCGGTCCCTCTCCTTTGAGCGATGCCTTGATTCTTTATGTCTGTGATCACTGCTCCCGTGAGACTCGTCTCTGTGATTGTGATCCCTGTGAGAATCATAGTGGTCACCATGCTCATGTGAGTAGTCCTCCTTTGGCTCTACATAAGCCGAATCTCTGCTGTCTTGTGTTTCTGAGTCAAAAGTTTCTTGCCTAGAAAGGCCTCTAACACCACTGCGATGGTTGTGGTGTTGGCTTGAGGAAGAGCGATGCTGGGATTTCTTGATGGGTTCAACTCGTGCTTCCTCTTCAATTTGTGAACCGCTGTGTTCAGGGACTGAATGGTCATTCCTCTGGTCTCCTTGAGATCCCTGCTATCACAACCAGCAGTAAGTTCACATACATGAAGTGCACACTTAAAAGCTTTACCCAATATAAAATTCAACTAGAAAGTATCATGAAACCAATAAAATTTAAGTACACAACAATCCACTTTGAATCTAAACTAGAAAAAAAACACTAAAATTCAACTTTTACTGAAAATTCAGTATTATAATACAAACAATTCCTTTCACTTTCACCAAAATGGAGGGTGGCACTCGAGTTATTTTGTGACACCGTTTCTCCTGTGATGTTTCTGACTATTCAAGTTAGCAATAATTGCCTTCCACACTCCAGACAAAAAAAGAGCATGCAGAGGCATGCTAGGAGAGGGCAGGTATTAGCTGAGACTTCACAGATGCCTGGTTGGAAACAGCCACTATGGAAAAGTGATTTTAGAGGGCTGAGGAGGTGGATTCCAGCAGAGAATCAAAGTACAAAACCTTACATCTTCTAGAGTAATCATTTTTTTTAAAGAAAAAAAAATGCAATTGAATCTGGTATTAAGTTTGTATTATGATACTAATAGTATCACTGACCTTCTGTTTTTCTCAGCAATAACTCTATTTCTTCACGGTGATTAAAAATTAAACTGACCTCATAATTTTAAGAGCTCAGGAATACAGACTATGGCCAAGAAACGCAGGAGGAGAGTGATATTATCACCTGTAGAATTTCCTAACACACCAATACTATTAAAAGACTGAAATAAAAATTACCAGGTAGTAACAAACCTACTCTTCACCAGCATAATGCTTTGAAATCACTGCAAAATGAACAAGTGGCATTATTTAACTCATTTGGGGGTTTTATTACATTAACCTGCTTTTATTCCCAAACCACAGCCGAAGATTTTTCAAGTGCAATTGCAAAATTTTGAGGAATACTTTATGGTGAAATTGAATTATCCTTCTCACATGAGGTGAAGAACATCAAGACAAAATAATCTCTACTGGAACAAAATTAAAGAAGGTTTCAACACAGTTATACAGGCATTTCTTTGTGAGATTGTTCTGAATTTACAAAAGTCAGTCTAAAGTTTGCCATCCTACGTTCAGAGTTGTCTAAAAATACAGATTGCCTCCAGGACAGCTCACAAACGTATCTTCTTTCTGTATTTCTATTTTGTGGGAAAGAGTTAGGAGAAGGAGGAAATTTTGTACTTCAGCCACAGATCCTGGCAGATGGGTTTCCTGGCAACCCAAAAAGTAAAATGGCAGAAAATTGCATAGGAACAAATCTGTATTTTATCAGAAACTTATAAAAAGCAACGTATTTCAAATCAGCAATTTGATACATTTGACAAATATTCATTTTCTAAGACAACCTTTTATTCTGTGAACTTCCCAGCAACTAGCTGGGTTGCTTCACTTATTCCTAATTTGAAACAAATGGTATAAATGAGAACAAGGTAACAGAAACAGTGGTTGAATTTCTTTTTTGTTCTTGTTTTCATGATACTCAAGATGATTCTGATTTGCCAGAAAAGGAATATAGTAAATGTCAGCATGAATAGATGTGTTCAAGGTGAACAGAAATGACTCAAGAGAGGTGAATTATAAATGAAATGAAGTGAAAACCTAAGGAGTCTGAAGCAATGCCTGTTTTGGATGTGGAAAAACATTTTTATTAGTTCACCACCACAAGTGTTTTTAAGGCACATGAACTGGGTACACAAATGAAACCTATAATCCTCATATGGTGAAATGCCAGATATGTCTGTACCTATATAAATAATCATGACTAATAAAATCTGTCATCCCTGTGGTTTGGGAACAAATGCAAAATTTGAACGTGCTTTGAACAGAACGCTAGTTTTACAAACTCAAATGCATCCTCTCTGCTATGATGAGTATGTGTGGAGGAGCACAATGAACAGATTGAGAACCAATACCTGCAATTTCAGAATAGTGTTAGGGCTGTTGGGATTTATGGGCAAATTCACTGACAGTAACTTTCCCTAAATGTTACAGGGACACTGAATAGATAATGTCTGAATCTGGATTAGGATCTGGCTTCGTGGTTCATAACCAAATTAGGGGTCTGATTTGGATTAGATTCTGCAGTGCAGGAATTCTATGGCCCAATCTCATAATGCTTTTTGCCTAAAATGGAGGTAGTTTGAGATATGCCCATTTTATTAGACAGGTTGTAATTTCAAAGAAGTAGATGTACTTAGAAGTTTAAGGTGTGTTGAGAGAGGAGAGAGAAATCTGTGTCCTCCGAGTCAATTTGGCTTACGCCCTATTTCCACCCTGTGGTCCCTAATTGCTTGCACCATATGTGTGTGAGGTTGCTCCAGTTTTCTTTTTGGAATTAGCCAACTATTTCCCTACAAGAGGAAATCTGAGACCAGTTGTCAGGGCAGTTTACTCCAAAGCTCTCCATCAGATAGACAAAGGGTGTATGGTCTTCAGCAACTTAAGTTCAAACAGTCCCAGGAGGCCTTACACCTTCAAGCACCTTGTGCACGCAATGCACACAGTCAGCATCATTCTATAAAAATACCACTCTGGCAACTGGCAACACAATTACAATGTACACCTGGGACTGAAAAACCACAAAAAACCAATTATGTCTTATGGCAAAGGAGTGCTGCCCTGGACCCAGGGGAAAATGCCTCAAATGGTTTGCAGTGGTCCCTGCAGCCCAAGTGGCTGGTGTCATGGTTTTTCTCTGTAGAGCAGTCCACAAAAATGGCACAGACATAGACTTTAAATTCTCCAGATAAAGGGTCACTATTGAGAGAATAGCTTCAGCCGCCATTATTAGAAAATAAACCCACTCTATTCCAAGACTGTGACAGGCTCAGGTTTGTGATATCAGCTGAAAATGTATTACAGGAAAATGAGACAAAAGGAATGTAAAAGCTCTGTAAAGGAACCCCATTGCTTCTCACTTGTGGATTAGTAGACCTACAAGCAAACTGAAACTGCAAACACATTCTCATTTTTAGTCTTTAAAATAAAAATCTGTTAATTTGTAAGGAGACAGCAAAACATTCAGAAAAGTGTTATTATAACTCTGTATAGTTCTCCAGAGTATGTGGTTAATAAAGTGAGTATGTGAACTATAAATCCACACTGAAAAGGCATAAAAAACTGTGAGCAAACACGTCTACAAAGCAAAGAAAGTTTATCTAGCAAGTCTGCACACAACAATACTGAATTTCATACTCAGAAATTCTTGTAGATCACAATTTTTTCAGGGTGTTTCAGCTCTGAGGATACAAAAAATAGCAGAAATGAGCTATAGCTTACAGTCTCTTTTCCTGCAACTGCTTTTGAAAGCACAAGAAGGAGATACCCTTCAAGCTGGCTGAAGCAATTTTTCCTGTTAAAGAACAAAGCTGTCATGTCTGTGATCTTCTAATGGGGAATAAATTCTTTCACACAAAAAAATTGTTTTTGCAAGACCATAAAAACCCCCAAATTTTCAGCACTTTAATTTGGGTGCAGATTTCTTTTTCACTGATTTTCTAAAAGGAGGCATTTTTCTTAGTCGAAGTTATGAACTCTAACTGACATACGTATGTAATTTATAGGCATATATGGAATTTAGGTGGAAAATTAGATGTAGTAAGCCATTATTTGAGCTGGGACAGATGTATTTTAACACCCACTGTGATCTTTTTGGCCTCAAGACATCACTCACTATTTATAATGAAGTAGCATCTTTAAAGACCTCATTTCATGCCTTGCAACAGATATCCAAAGGAGAGGATCTCCTTATGCTGAAAACCTTAATACAATCACACAGAAGGAGAAAAGTGGGGACATAATACGCCCAAAGTTAAAGGCAGGTCAGTGTGGAGGTGGGAATAAAGCCTGCTTTTCCAGCTCGCCAGACAGCACCCTCGCTGTTCAGAACATACTGCTTTCTCAAGGTCACTCTGCACAATGTGCTGCAGGTTTTATTTAAGAGTTAAACTTGAAGGAAGTATGTACTTTTCAAAGCAATGGCCAATGAATAAAAGAACAAAGGAAACACTGCAAGGGCCAATTTAACCTTGAGACTTCACTAATACAGTCAGTCATTCGAAACCTCTACAACTGCATAGCCTGTGGGAAGATAAGAACAGATTCCCTCCAACATTTGTAGACCTGCTCTGTACATAACCCAATTTGTCATGCAGGGCCTCTGGGGCTGGGATTTGCCTATTAGCAATAGTGTGTCCATCAGTCAGAGAGTTACCAGAGGCTGTAACATGCATAGTATTAGCTCAGTTTTATTCCTCTGATTGGATTACATAAGGCCAGCTATATAAATGCTTGTGGCTGGTACACGTATTACTGGCACAGTGGTGTTCTGGGCACAATAAAATCTTAAGCATTCCACTTCACATCACCATATGTTTTCAGTCAGACTGGCTTAGTCCTTGGAATCAAAACCAGCCCCCTAGTCAAGATGCAAACACATGCTATTGTGAATACAATAGCAATAACAATAATATGCCTGTATTTGTCTTTTATACTGAAAATGGGTGAATGTCTACTGAAAAAGCTCTTACTCTATACACAAGACTAAGACATATTCAGCATATTCTAGTATAGACTAGACTGTGCTCAATGGGCACAGACGACCAACGGGCTTTGGAAAAGGAAGAAGTTGACAGAAAAGAAAGAACAGTTGGCATAAAAACTGTACCTGTAAATTAATATTTGGACCTGGGCTAATGGGAAGAGTGGCTGTTGCAAGTGTGCGAGTGAGGAGCTGGTTAGGTGGATTGCTGCTAGGTGGGTGTGTGGCCTTCCAGTAGGCTTCCAGATAGTCAGCAAGGTGCTCACAAGCATCTTCCAGCTGGTTCTCATCAAGAATTACATCGAACATTTCCTAATAAAGGAAAGAAAGGTTTTAGTGAAAACAACCACCAGCTAAAGGGAGATCAGTTAGAGACACTGATGACCACACTTCTCATTCTTCAAAAATGAACCACATTTCTAATGCTTATGTTAAGATATTTCCCCTTTTTAGGGATCTGTCTTTTTTTTTAATGCAATTGATACAAAAGATAGCAATCATAACTAGCACTAATGTTACACTTGCTAAAGCAAGTCCTCGTGACTTCCACTTAGTAACGCACAAACAGTCAATGAAGGTAGGAAGAAACAGCTTGAACAAATCTCAAAACTCAAATATCCATAAAGAAAGGTTAAATATTGAAGTTTCTAGCTACTGGAACAAAATGGAATAGCAAGGAAAGGGATTCACTTCCCATACATAGAATAACTAAGATAAACTAACAGAAATTAGGACTGATAACTAACAACACTAAGAAACACAAAAAATACAGATCATCCGGTTTTGAAATGTCATACAAATATTAGGTAAATGCTTAGTCACACAGTCTAATTTTAGGGATCTAACATTATGAGGTGAGTTTCATCCATTCCCTCCCTGGTCAGGGAGACAGAAGTCCTCCTGAAGGCAGCTTTGAAAGCCTATGCAAGTCTCTAGAATTCTTCAGTGGCTTCTTGGGGACTTGAGGAGAATAGTCTCAACTGCGATGTTTGAACTTAAATGATGAAAACATTCCTCTCACTCAGCTTCGTAACTATGGCAAATTCCCACATTGGCAACTGAACTAAACTTTCATCTTCTGGTCTCTTACCCATACTCTTGACAGTTGAGTATGCATACCACGTTTAAAATACAGCTGAGTTCTCATCATCTCCATTTTATAGGTGGAAATTGAGAGAATTTGCTTCAGTGCACATCAAGAGAAAAACTGCAGAGCTCTCAGCTATGCAGAAGCCCCACAGGTCTTTGCCAAAACTGTGACCAAGAACACCAGCAGTGATGGGCTGTGGTAACATATGCCCCAGGGGAACTACCCAAACTACCTGCTAGCCTAGCCTGCCAGAGAAAAAGCACAGTCACTAAGAGGGCTCATTTTTAGACCAATAACCCCAAAAGAATTATCAAATGAAACAAATGCTCAATTTGTTCACATGGTAGATGTATTCATCCTAATAACTGCCTGTCACTAGGGCTGTTTTTTTCCGCACCCTTGTGCAGAGCCCAGAGACCTCAGGAGGCATTCTGCAAAAAAGTAGTAATGAAACATGGCCAGGAGAGGGCAAACATTCCCAGAAATTACATAATTAACCTTGTGCTTTAAATAAAAGGCACCTTTCAAAGACAAGACATAATTTAACACTAACTTACAGGAGGACACTGTGCCAGTTTATCAGCTGCCACCATCTGAACATTAAGGTGCTTGGCCTGAGATTTCCCTCGAGATTTTATTAACCTCTGTAAAACCTGTGAAAAATAAGATATTAATAAAAGTGAGCAGATTTGGACTTAATGTACATATATAACCACTTAAAATGTTTACATTTTTAACTGTCCACTTGAGCAAATAAAATTCTTCATTTTCTGACTTCAGGAGCATTTCTCATGCTGTTGACATCCAGAACAAGCTAATTTTCATTTACTTCCCAACCAAAGTGGTTCCTTTCCCATTGGAACCACTAATTTTGTCCTGCTGCCTCTGGTTTTGTTTGTTTCTCAGCGGAAATTCTTTAATTGCTGTCCTGAATTCTCTTCCCATAATTCATTCTTCTCTTTCAAATGCCTCTTCACAAGGTCTGTGCAGGTTTTGTGCAGGTTTTATCACAGAATGAAAGAGTACATTACCAAGATGTGTTACAGTCTACCAATGAGTTTGATACTTATTATGTGAAAATCTTTCTTTCATTTCAGTCTTATTTTGATTTGTCAAACTGTTAGCATTACTTACATGATTGATACTAAAAGCACAGATCCAATTAAAAAAAGTCATTGTATCTACAGCATCTTCTCTAAAATGGGTTCTGGTAACATCAGAGCTAAGATACCTTTTTGACTAATAATATTTCACCATCCAAAGGGAAGCAATAACAATATATAGCTCTGAACTTTAATAAGGACATGTGATTATCTGCATTTAAAACAAACAAACAGAAAGACTGAAACAGTGTGAGTATCAGTAAAACATTTACCTTAGGAGAAGAAATCTTCACGTATACTATAATGGGAGCCAGAGAGGTTTTGCTTAGCTGAGCTGGGTGGTTAATGGTATCAGCATCGAGCACTACCAACTGCAGTGTCCTTGCTAATTCAAAAATCCGTTCAATTTCACTTTGAACTTCAGCTGCAGGTAAGTAGAAAAGCAGAGTTATGAAATTATTAAAAGGAGATTAATTTTAAGTAATGTAAAAATGTGGTAGACTGGCACGTTGCTCCTCATCAGGTTGGCAGGAGTTGTTAGCCATGCATGTCCCTGGCATGCTAGGGAAATGAATGCAACATTAACGAGAGCATTTTGCTCTCAGTTTGTTGCCCTTGCAGGCAGCGCTGCCTGCCTCTCTCACCTCCGCCTCTTCCTGCAATCCCTGCCTGGAGAGCTTTCTTATCATATCCCAGTCCATGCATGTGAGAAAAAGAGGTAAGAATGCTTACTGCCTCCCATGGTAGTCTTACTATGCCATTAATTTCTTACACTTAAAAAATTTCAGCTTGCACTTTAGTCTTATGTAGCAATCAATTTGTTCAAACTGAAGTGCCCAAGATTGGGCACTAAGACGTCCTGAAGCGTCCCTATGAGCAGAAGCTTCTATTTTTCCATTTACTTCAACTTATAAAAGCTCTGGAAAACAGTTTCCTTCATATATTGGTCTCAGTATGGTACCATATTAAAAATTTTCTTACTATGTGTAAACACCTTTTTAAAAAAATATTTATAATCAAAATAATGCTATGGTATCTTCTTCACAACCCCAGCAATTCTGGAAAGGTGATTTTTCTCAAAAAAAAAAAAATAAAAATCTTGTCTTCTGGTAACTCATGCTCCCAGTTCCTTGGCACCCTGCCTGATTGCCAGTAGTTTCCAGGGCAAACAACTCCAAGACAGATGGACTGCGTCCACTTTCACAGGGATGTATAAACTGTCTTCCTTCCCAAATGAAACAAAACTGAATCTTATAATAGCAAAGCCATCCATGAAATGGCATCATGTTTTCCTGCTCAAATCTTGCTATAGGCTGACTTAATGGAGAAAGTACAGAAGTTAGGTGATTTGTGCAGATCTATAAAGAAAGTTACAGAGGCAGACAAGATTGTAATTCATACAGGTTTCACTTTAAAGGCTGTACACACTCCATGAACCAAAACCAGTTTAGATATCTAGCCCATTTAAAGTAAATATTAGAAGATAACTAAAAGAAACTTTAATGTCAACAGGAGGAACCAAAAACTTATTAATTTCTTTAAATTATAGTATCACTATTTTATCTATTCTGCTGGCACAAGCATTACATTGGCTTGACAACACAGCCAATCTGATCTAGCTAGAGAAAGTTTTCTAAAGTGAATGATCTCTTTCAAGAGATTTGAAAGGATTGATTTTTGTTATCTTAGAATAGCAACTGAATAAATTATGTACCATGATAAGGTTGCAAAATTTTCAAGACAGAGCAAATCATCTCAGCAAGTCTCCATTTAGCTTTAAGTCTTTTTTTGTTCCAAATGAATAGGTGACTACTATGATCATTTTATAAATGAAGCAACATCTTAAATGGCCATCAGAAAATCTTTGTATGGAGCTCTCTATTGGAGGAGCTTGATGTTGTTTTGGATCTATTCGAGATCACCTCCATCTGTTTGTAGTTATCTTCAATTTTGGCTGAATACATGCCAATTAGTCTTTTACAGCAGAGAGCACTGAGAGATGTGCATGGTGTGCTAGTATGGAAAGCATCAGTGTGTGCCTTCCTGCTTGTCAATAAAAGCACTGTGGTCCAGCTGCTATCTGAATGAGGACCACATTTTTTAAGACAGAACTTCTGATGGTTCTTGGCACATTAATGATTACATTTTCTGCAACTTCACTGCACAGCAACATTGTTGGAATGACTGAATACCAGTCTCAGTGAGGTAGTAGAAGATAGTCAATAGTCTATCCCTAATTTAAGCCCAAATGACAACTAGAATAAATATATCAGAGATAATCTGTCATACTGTTCTGACAATGAGTTTAGATTGCTGTCCTGAAATTTCAAACCAGGCTCAACACTTCAGTCAGTACAACAATATCAGTTAATGTATCATTTTAAGACCAAAATGGCAAAAAACCCTTCTTTAAGACAACTGCCAGTGTATCATAATTTTGTCTGGGGAAGCAGTATTTGCTACACTGCTGGAAGCACTTTTCTGCCAGTATAGAATACATCTCTGTGAACTAGATTTCCTGCCATACTTTTTGAAACAATCCTTTGCCAGGGCAGAGGATGCCTCAGGGTATCTTCTATTGTGAAACATATCTAGGACAATAATTGCAGGTAACTATGGTCCTATGAACCAATAGTTTCCATCTGAGTCCGAAGATGGAGAGCAATCCTTTCCATCAATTAAAAAGTATTTCAGTGTTTATTCTTCTTAACTTAGGTGTAGGAAAAAAAGTTCAAGGAACTACACTGCATGGCTGATGAACTATGTTGTGCCTCTACCTCTCCAGTAAAGAATGGATGGAAAAAAATGCCACAGAGACTGCTGAAGAGGTCCTGATATCCTGTCCCTTAGAGTACTTCCTCAGCTTCTGGAACAGCCTGCATTTTGCTTGAAATCTTCCATGTACTCTAACTTTTCACTACATATAAGATCGTTGCAATTACTTAAACAATAGCAGCTTCTCTTTTTAGATGACGAAGGCTTTATCTACTGCTGCAGCTTTGGTTTTCATCCTTCCTTAGCAACATCTCTCAAAAAACAAATTCTGTACCTATAAAGATTCCTTCCCAACAAGACACTCCATACAAATTTTCTCTCAGACTTTTGCCCAAAGTAAGCAAAGAACCCTAAATATCATGTGAGGCTAGTAACACAAATATCACTGGTAGTTAAAATGAGGAGTTGAGAACAATGACAGTGTGGTATCTTCCAAGCAGCACAGTAATAACTTAGTAATCTTTCCACATCCATGTATATCATCTATTTATAATAATGTCCCTTCTGAAGTACTAGAGAGGCATAACAGCGAGGCTGCAACAGTTAACTCCAATAAATTATATTTGCCAATCATAATGAGAGGCATAAACATAATTAGATCTACTGTGACAATCATAATGAAATGCTGACAGCCCAGCTACAACACTCAGACCCAGAAATAAGCTATCAAACTTTAAAGTGACCTTACAGTCTATTTGATATGGCCTCAGTTATCAGAAAGGGAACGTATTTTCAATAGCAGGAGCACTCAACTATTTATTCCATTCAATAGGGGGTCAGCTCTAAGAAACAAGTACACATCTCCCAGACAACTTTAAGTATTGCATATTTAAACTTACTTCCCTATATTAATTCCAAATATCTGTACTGTACCCTGAAATGAATAGAAATAGAATAGACAAATATCCTTTGCACCAGTTGAAGCTTACAAGTTTGAAGCAAAAATCTTTAACAGTTCATTACAATGAACTCAAGCAATCTCATCTAAAGTAAAGGCCAAGACACAGCAACACTGCACTGCAGTGCACTGCACTGCATCTGTGTCAATTCACTAATAACAAGATGAACTATGGTGGAATTCAGGGTCACTTATACATGGTAAAAGAACATTCTCCACTCTACACAGTTCGAGAAACACAATCCTTCTTCAAATCTGGGCTGAAAGCATCCATAGCAGCCAGGAGTCACTGGGACACACAGCTCAATAGAGCAGTGGCTGCATCAGCATTGTGTTTTAGGAAGACCCTGATGAGATGGCAGTTTTGTGATGGGGATGCGATACAAAATGGCAATGCTTCTGGCCTGCAAAAGCCAAATAAGAATCAGAAAATACTGCTTATATGCAGCAAAGAGGTTTTAATCTTCAGCAGGAACAATGAAGTTCACATACTGTCAACTGAGTACAGTATGACTTTAACATCCTATTCAATTTGACCTTATCTACTTGTCTGTGGTATCGGTGGCACTGTTTTGTTCACAGAAACAGATTTATAGTTATTACTTGGACTGCAATAGCCACAGAGACAAAGCATTCTGTTTTTCTAAACAGAGCTCCTGACAGTAGAGATGTATAGCATGAAAAGAACATACTTGTGTCAATGCATGTCATAGAAAAATGATTAGCAACACCTTGCACAAATGGCTTTCAAGTAATTTTTATAAATTAAGGAGAAGAGACATCAGTAGCCGTGATTCTTCTTATGCTAATTCTTTTCTACAAGCACACTTACTTCAAAAAAATTAATCACTAAATTCTATGAACATAATTAAATGAGCAGTTTAAGGCAGCCTCAAGAATTCCAAAACAAAGGCAAAAGAAACAAACTATATATCCCCACGCCTTAGAAGCACATAGAAAGTATTGCACCAAAAAACCTGCTGAGAAATGGGTAAAGGTCATATGTGAAATCCAATAAAATTATAAAAGAAAAACAAAAAGGAAGTGATGACTACTGTACAGTTGTGTTCACACACTGCTTAATTAAGAGGTAAATCATGAGCTTGACTGACAGAATTCAAATTTTAAGTTTTGATTTGTGAGCATGTGTGTGTATACACATGCTTATATTGTGGCAAATTCACCAAAGTGTCTACATCAGGTATTGCACTGACCAGAATGCAGGTACTTGGCCACAGTAGGCTATCCTAGACTACATTAGCTGCCTGTGCTCACTGTATACAAAGTGGAGAGACCAAGTCACTACTGTGGGTGATCTGGAAAGCTACATGGTGTGTGAGCAGTCTGGAGCAAGACACTAAGAAACCCAGTATATAAGTGCTTGGTTTCTTTCTTCTAAGGTCTAGAGAACAAGTCTTATGAGGAGTGGCTGAGGGAACTGGAGTTACTTAGCCTGGAGAAAAGGAGGCTCAGGGGAGACCTTATCACTCTCTACAACTACCTGAAAGAAGGTTGTAGTGAGGTGGGGATTAGTCTCTTCCCCCAAGTAGCAAGCAATAGGACAAGAGGAAACAGCCTCTAGTTGCACAGGGGAAGTTTAGATGGGACATTAGGAAAAATTTCTTCACTGAAAGGGCTGCCAAGCACTGGAACAAGGTGCCCAGGGAAGTGGTTGGGTTACCATCCCTAGACGTATTTAAAGGATGGCCAGATGTTGTGCTTAGGGACATGCTTTAGTGGTGGATTTAGCAGTGCCAGGTTAGCAATTGAACTCGATGAACTTAAAGGTCTTTTCCAACCTAAATGATTCTATAATTCTCATCTTCCCATTTCCTCCACTCTAGCACTCTAGGGTTGCTCTGGGTAGGCAGGGAGCTAACAGCAGGGTCATGCCGGGCAGCTGGTTCCATCCCTTCCCTAGCCAGAGAGTTTCAACCCTGTGGTGTCCAGGCAGGATTAGGTTACCCACCCCACACCAGTGGCAATGCTGCACAGAAGCTTCTGCTCCCCTCTAGCATGCCCAGCTAAGAAGGAAAAAGTCTTGTGAGTAAGAGGGAATAAATCCAAGTAAGAGGGAATAAATGATCCAGCTTAGTCCTCAGGCAATGGGCCAGAAGATATCTGGATTACAGGTGTTTTAATCAAATTTCTACTACAAATGTAGTTTTGTGAATATATTTGTATTTCCCTGGTCTCAACCAGATTCCTTAGCCACAAGCTTGTTACATAAAAAGTGAGAGTGGGAGGATGACAATATTTTCCAGGGAAAGTGGCTGCATGTGTTACTCATGCCTCACAGATGGGGCTCCTGCGAGGCATAAGGTAGAAAGGAGAGGAGCATGTCTGCTGCTCTGCCTGGCGCTCCTCTCTGGGCTCCGCTGAAGGAGAGCAGTGGGGTGAGGTCCTGCAGGAAAACAGGGTTTTCCTCTTACGGCCTGTTGAGGCTCAGTTTAGACAGAGTTCAGATGGCCTTGAACGCAAACACACGTTCAAGTGATATTTACAGATACAATGTGATGTTTGGAAACCTCAACATAACCAAGATCTATTTATAACTAACATCTCCTGAAATGCAATACTATAGTCATGTGAAAGCATAGAACAGATAGTGCCTTTAAAAATACTAAACAGCACATGAAAATGTCTACTTCTTTTGGCTAGCAAAACAATAGCACTCATGGAATGGTCCGTCTTATACCAGGTTTAGTCTGGAAGTAAATTTTAGTGGCCTATGAATGGAAAAACTTGAAATCAACAGATTGCAGCAGAAACATGAGTGGATGAGCACTGCCCATGCTCCCTCGGTCTCCCTCTCAGCTCCACAGAGACCACTGCTCCAGGTAGAGCCACAGCCACTCCAGAAGGTCCCATGCAGCAGCATAGGGCTGCTCCCATCATTAAGCTCCCCTACACTCTGTTAGCGAGTAGTTGGGATAGCAAGACTGGGCAAAGAAGCAGTCTAACATTTATTTTGCCCAGGGGACCAAGCATGTGTCTCTGCATCAGAATGGATATAATCACATCAGGCTGGCACTAACTTGGATATTTCTAGACCATGCCTCATTACTCATTACTGCTATAGGCTTTTACAGCTGTGGTCCATACATAGACACTAAGTAAGTGTACCCTAGGTCTGTTGTTTTATTCACGACAAACACAAATAAAAACGCTCAGACTTTCTCACAGATAGGATGTGGAACCACTCCATTGCTGGCTATTCAACCCTTCCTGCTGATGGTGTGCCACTTGCAAAACATTTGTGTATTCACTGAGTGGGAGAGATACTGACTATAGCCTGATGCTTAGAGTGGGAGGTAAAACACGTGGATTCCAGGGAAAGTTTAATTATTATGCAAAGTGCATAACTCAGCAGGACCAACTGACAACCATCATAAAGGTGATCACAGCCCTGTCATGGTGATGGAAATTATAAGGTCATGTCTCTGTTAGCAGAGAATAGAAATGAACCAAGACTTCTTTGCATTCTAGTTAATCTAAACCCCTTAGTCTTGGATAAAATGAGGACCGAAACATCAACTTTTTATTACTTCCATGAGCCTAGGAGACAGAAAAAATACTGGCTCAATTCAACCTACAGGTAAATAGTTTTAAGGGAAGCAAACTGTATTTCTATGCAAACAGTTAACTTGCTAAAAATATTTCATTTACCCATTCAGGTATCTTAGTTAGTATACAAATATCCATAATCTTAAAACATATTCTAAAACATTGCTCTATTGCTTTGTCTCTAGCACGCTTTGCTTCAATATAGTTATCAATCATCTCAGTACCATGAGAAAATATAGTGACATGTTGCTGAGAGCTATCTCTAATTTACATAAATCAAGAATTATTCCCCCACCCCCTGTATATCCTTTGGAAACACTCAGAAAATTTCAATAAAACACCTTGCCAATACAGTATTAAAAATTATTTGTAAGTTAAAATATTGGAAAGTTAGTACCAAACTTCTAATGCAGAACTATCTGGAGAATTCATTAGAGAGACTCTGACCTTAGATGCTAACAAAATCAAGGCTGACCCAGCAGGATAAAAGAGCATTTTGAGTTATGCGAGGCTGATAAACTGTAACAGCTTCAAGATCTTCACGCTACACTTTCCACATCTGTGTGCAAAAAGAAGTGTAGCCACATCCTCACCATGACCCAAAAGCTCTTGGCTGCTATATTACAGCATTCTGATTCGAGGCGGCTTCAGGTTTTAGCAGATTACTTTACCAAATCTGAGGATTTAATACCTGCAAGTGAGAGTTCCGGATATTTGTCCCAGCTATCTTAAAGAAAAAATTATAAAGGGACAATAAGGTTGTTGCATTGAACATTTTTTTTCTTTTCTTTGAACTATATTAGAGCCTTTAGACTTTGGAATGGAAATACAGTCTTGGTTAAATCCCAATTTTGCATTCCTGTTCCACAGCCTCTGTTAATAGGGAAGGATTTTTAAGCTTAGCTAGCACACTTCTATGTTTATTTTTATTTTATAGTTGGGAAAGCTTTTAGCTGAAACTTATCATATACAACAACTGTCATTAAATTACCAAACATGGAGAATACATAGTGACAATATGTATACATATAAATATTATGTGTGTACATATATAAAATAAATTGTTACCATAGTTTCAAGCATTCAACTGGTTTTTCATACAGATATCAAGAAAATAAAAATAGAAGGCTGAAATCTGCACTGAAAATCCATTATTGTTTCTTCAAGCATTTACATTTCATTTTCAGAAGACAAAACTCTGGGATACCAACCTAAGGATGTGAATGGGAGCTCTATGCATTTTCTAGAGACAACTTTCCAAAGGTGGGCACTCAATTGCACGTGCAGATTGGGTGCATGTAATGCCTGACAAGTTACTGCATATGCACAAAGAAAGCCAATTAAGAGATTCCTAGCCCTTTGACTGCAACTGATTTACCATATAGATGACATATTTTACATCAGCATTCACAGGTGTGTATTAGAATATGCAGATTAGGTGCACACACCTTAGGTTTTCCACTGTAAATTTCTAATCTTTACTGTTCACTTGTCAATCTCAACTTTATTTTTAGAATTACTTGAAAATAAGCAAGGAAAGCCAGAAAGACTTTCTAAAGAAATACTTGGCAACACAGTACAGGATTAGCTTTGGTCTCTCAGTGAGCCATTTACAAGAAACACACAGTAGTTCTGTGAGGTACAATAAAGCACTGAACGCAAAACAGCAGGAAAAGTAATTTGCAAGCTTATATACATACCCAAAACATCTGGAAAGGGAGAGCATTAATGAAGCAAAGAATGGAAAAAGCCAAGACAATCAGGTTCTTGTACAAAGCATACAGCATGAGGCAAGGTTATAACAAGTGTAACATACACAGAAACAACAAGAAAAATGTTTGGGTCTTTTTGATGAAGAAATGCAGCACAAGCACAAAGCCAGTTTTTGCAAATGGCATGTGTACATACAGAAATTCAACTAAGCCAATTGGGACTTATTTTCAGGTGAATGAGATTTAACCATTTACTGTACCTTAGAGAAAAACGTCTTTTCAAAATTATATATTTCTTCTAGGCTCTAAAAGAAATGTATCAATTGCCCTTTCCTTAAATTTAGTTCTAGCATTTCACATATTAAACATATAACAGTACTGACAAGCTTTCTCTTCATGTACAGAGCAAGCTTTCATATTGGAGAGGAATAAGATTGTACTGTCCTCCTAAATCTTTATCAGCCAGACACTGGTTTTATAAAATTATTGGATATTTTGATTTTACAGTAGAATATTCAGTGATATCATTGGTTTCCAATGAATCAAATCCCAAGTCTATTTTTAACTGATTCTTCTACAGAAGCAGACTTTGAGTTGATAGGTTTGTGTAGCATGAAGCCCGTTGAGATTTCCCTGTAATCTTGTAAATTCAGTTTCTCATGGAGATTCCTACTCATGATTATCACATTGTTTGTCTATGCTTCCTTGAAATTAATTCTGGATTATCTATTAAATCAGTCCCAAATAATGGTACTCACTCCATTGCTTGCTGTGCTAAGCACAATTATGAATACGCACAATACTGCAAACGTATATTGGGTGATGAGGTAAGTGTTGTTCTCAAAAAGAGGTTCATTTATTTCCAAGAAATAAGGTATTTGGTATTAATATACTAAACATGTTACCTTTGTACTATATTAACTCATTAATAGAGCACTTATTAAAATAATACTTACATAAATCCCAACAATATATTTTCAAAAGTCTAAAAAATAGCCTTCTCTGCTGCAGTTACAACTGCTGCTCACAAACATGAGCATAACTGAGAGATAAATCGGTAGCTTGACTGCCTAGCTGGATGAAGTACCACTGCAGAAAGCTGGGTGAGTAAAAGAATAGCTTCCCATTGAACCTGGGAGCAGGGAGGGATTTGGACTAACATAAAGCAGCTCTGGGGAGATATATGTGCTATAATAAAAAGTTTTTAAATTTAGTGTCTGCTGAAATTCTGGGGGTTTTTTTGCAGTGATGTGGAGAAAAGGCCCTATTATTCTTCTTTTAGACATGGGAAAATGTAGGTAGAGAAAGAATTCACTTCCCAGGACCCCTCAGCAGACCTGCAGCAGGTACTCAAAAAAGAACTAGTATAACCTGAGTCCTGACCTATCGATTTATCTATGAAAATTGTATTAGGAGAGAAAATTATTTGACTGCAGAGCTAATACTAATGAAGTGGGAAGTGCCAAGATTGCTCTCTTAAATCAAACGTTTTGTGGTCTGTGTTATAAGACAGCATGTTTAGGAACATTTAATAAAGTTGTTTCTGTAGGGCTGCTGTCTCAATCAGCAGGCAACTCCATACACTGTCAACTGATAAGCAGCTATTGAAACATTTACTTGCTCTTTATTGTCAAATATGTTTCATGTCTCATTCAGAGCACATTGTTCTACTTTTTCTCTGAAAACAGAATGAATAAATAATTTGTGAGCTATTTTATGGAATTTACTATGGTGGTATTTCACTGACATAATAAAATGTTTTTCACTTTGAAACATCCTGGTCAGGTGAGAAGCTGGAATTATTTGTATTTTCCAGACAGAGAAATGAATCACAAAGAATAATCACAAATTATCACTAATTTAGGAGTGGGGTCCAATTTCAGTAATGTAGTGTCTGATTCTTTGGAGTAATTACCATAGTAAAACTTATATTTAAACAAGAAAAAAGTAAGCCATCCTACAGGAAATCCTGATTTCTGGGAATTCTTTCCTCCAAACTGGAATGTAACCTTGAAGCTTCTTTTGGAAGTCAGTACTAAGACTCAGGACATTCCTGATGCTGCTCTGTAGTGTCAGTATATAATATCGGTACTGATCTGAGAGAAGGGAAAAATTCTTAGAGCTAGGCTGGGAATGCAAAGATTCGCTCCCCAGTTCCATGTCTGCAAAGAGGAGAGCCTAAAATAAGAGGACCTCTGGGGAATCAGGAGCCACAAGTTTGGTTTTTCACAAGGTACCCAACAGTAGCTCCAGTGGTTCATAAAGTACTGTCTGGTTTCCACCGGCATTTTCCAGAGCAGTGCATCACCACGCTACGTGCTGATTTTGATGATATAGATTACTGCTTGACAGATTCCAAACCTGAACCTCAGTCTCAGCCACAATACTTAATACTTCTAAAAATCATGCCTCAAGTATGATTTTTAGAAGTATTTGATTTGAGATGTGTCCTACATCCCAAATACGTGTTTTAATTACTGGCGTATGAGTTCCTTTGTGGATAGAAGACGGCTGATGAAGGAGTTTCCTCTTTATGATCTGGAATTCAATCTTGGATCCAAGAAATCTGTCCTGTTAAAGCTGATTGATTAACTGCCACAAAAAAGTTCCGGCCAAATCACTATTTCCTGTCCTGCTTCCTCTCAAATTTTAATTGAAAATGCCCTATTATGCTTTTAGAGAACTTCATTTGCTTTCCTGCAGTTTCTTGCCTCATGCATTGTACAAGTTTCACAGCAAGCAAAACAGCAATTCACCGAGCAATTCCAATTCCCCACATTAGTTTGAACATTAAAAAAAAAAAAAAAAGGACCAGAGGACTGGTGGAAAGGTAGTCTGCAAACATACAACCAAAGACTGAATCACAGCATACATAACCTAAAGATACTAAGAAGTTGCACAGTTAACCTTTGTACTATTACTTCCTAACTTTTATTTTGTACAACTTGAGTTTGTAAACCTAATAATATTCTTTTAATAGCATTCTTGGTTGACTTACAGCAAATTCATCACGCAAACCGAAAAATAAAAATTCCACTAGTGGTCTGATATCGCCAGTGGTCTGATAATACCTTGATCCCACTCACTACTTGTGCCAACCAAGTATGCACAGCAGTGGTATGTTGTCATCTTCCTTGCGAACCACTGCCAGAAGAGGCCACCTACCAGCAGGCTACAATGATATTTTCTGATGTTGACGCTATTTCTACCTTGAGGTACATTGCACGAAAGCAAGGGAACAGGCTGTAACCCTCCTTGTACTTTCCTTCTTTTGTCCTGTGCAAAGGTTTTCCTCATTGCCTTACAAAAGCAGCTCCCTATTCTGACTCCAGATTTTTTTATTGTATCCCAGTTTTCCTCCCAGTCCACTGCTACCACATGGTTTCCCTCCCTGACTTCCTTCCTGGCTGCTTTTTGTCCTCCCATGGTTTATGTTTGGAGCACAGGCCCTAGAGAAACTTGATCAGTGGGTTCAACTATCCCAGCTTCTACTCCATAACTCCAAACTCTTCCATAATGGATTTTCACTACTTGTCTTTCTCCATTAGCCTACCACCTGCTCTTCCAGTTGAACATCTTTAAAGTAAAAAACTTTTTGCCCCATTCTCCATGCTGCACAGCAAAGTAGGGACTGAAAGCTGAAAGATGAGCATGTTCCTGCTTTAGCTCTGCTTGGCTGCCGTAATCCAGTCTGCTGGGGGAAGGTTCTGCTCAGCATCATTGCTGGACCTTGCCCAGGGAGAGCTGGGTCTTTAAGCAATTCGTATGCAAATCTTGGCATGTGTTAATGGCAGCTTCTAATAATTTGGTCAAGTTTTCTTATTATTTTTATTTTTAAAATTTCAGAAACATGTATCTGACATTCTGTTCCATTCACTACCAAATTTCAAAAACCTGCTAGATAATTAGAAGTGTGGGAGTATTACAGATTCTGAAAA
Source organism: Eurystomus gularis (assembly GCA_013400335.1). Taxonomy (NCBI): domain Eukaryota; kingdom Metazoa; phylum Chordata; class Aves; order Coraciiformes; family Coraciidae; genus Eurystomus; species Eurystomus gularis. Next base: position 25,267 of record VZZY01002812.1, read on the forward strand.
ATGGTTTTGAGGATATTTTAACATTGGTAATATTAATTTTTGCCCTACCTTCATTGTTAAAATTACCTAGTTGCCCTAACTAATATTTCCCAAGATAATAAAAAATTATTTATAAATCAGTTAATGTTTAGAACACTTATAAACAACTGAAAACCTGATATGTAGCAGGAAAACTTAGGTAGTAATAATAGGCCTATTACAAAAACTAGAGATACCGATCTATCTATCCATGTATTTACACATATACATAATCATTGTCATTTTTGGGGGGTCTCTAACTGAGATTTTGTCAGCACTTCTATTTTAATACCTCTAACAAAAAAAAAATACCTTGATCCCCAGAAAAGATGTTGATGTTCTCAAGTGTAAGGTTCTCCATGAGATAAAGGTATATATGATTGGGCTGTATTCATTTTTTGCATTTTTTTCATGTATAATTTTTTTGTGATAGCTGTTCTACACCTATGAATATATTTCACATAGGGAACAGATGATACCTTTTTTACTGCTGCGTATATTTGTGCGTTATTGCACAAAATTGCACATGCTTTGAGGTTCAGGTTAAGAAATTAATCACTGTGGTTCTGTTTGTTCCACGACTGAGTGACCTCCATGCCTATTATCAATTTTCAGTTCTATTCAAAACAAGTGACACTTTATCTTTTCATTAGATTATTAAACAGACTTTGGTAACAAGACTGAAATTCATATAGAAGAATATTCTTGTTGTAAAGATATTCATTATGTTGTTACAGTACATTGGATTTTGATATTTGAAAACACTTTAAAATACGACATACTTGGAAGCTATCAGACTACATGCAAGTAAATATTCACAACCTCCACATAGCTAAGAAGAGGTTTAAAAAGCCAATTTTCAAGAAAGGGAAATGAAACGTTTTAAGTCACTCTAAGAAGGACAGCTATATTAGGCAAATGTTAACTATTTGGTCAAGTTACAGGTGTACTCAGAAATTTTGTAATAAAACAAAAAAATATATATGCATTTAGTAGGATAAATGAGACTCCTTTCCTGTTTCACAAAATGTACAAGATTTCAAGATAGAATGCTGTGCTCCAGGGAAACCAAACTCTCTCAAAGGCTACTAAGAGAAATCTGCAGCTTTGTAAAGATGGAAACCTTGCTGGAGCATTCACCTGCAATCTCAGACATTCGAGTTCGAGTTCCTCCTATTTTGTATTTGAACAGGGACTTGAACTTGGGTATCTCAGGTGAGTTCCCTAACATGAGTAGGTGGACTCCTGGCAGGATTCACCTTGGCTACCTCCAGGTGTTTATACACAGAGAACGAGGCAGCAGCAGCAGTAGAATCTCTGATATAATACACCTCGAGCTAGAGGAAAGGCTGAGATCAGTTTGCATGAGCTGAGACTCCAAAGTGACCACCTTTTCATGTTTAAGGACATCTTGGGATGACAAGCTCCAGTGTAGCCACTTGTACTGTAGATGGTGACACATAGTTCCATCTCCCTAGCTAAGCTTGCTTTTCCTTCTGGCTAGTAAATGTTTAATTACTTGTACAACTGGATGAGCCTCAGTATAAAAAGAGTCAAGTAAGACAACAGATATATATGCTATGAACCTAGCTATATAACTTTTAAAAACATCTCCTCTTTTCCATCCTGCATTTTTTGTAACAATCTCAGCATCAGTTTAAACTATTACAAATTCAGAAAATGTGTACTTTCATTATTTTTTCAAGTCTAATGTCAGTAGCTATCACTACTAGTAATCTAACCAAAGGTAACGCATAATATTAATAATAGCGATAAAATTTCAGGTATTCTGAAACTGTCACTTCTATTTAACCAGAAGAGCATCTTTTCAGATTTTATATACCTTAGGGATGGATACTTCTTCTTACTGAGGCAAATAGCAAAACATCAAAACTGAACATAAGCAGAATAAACCAAAACCAGCACTATATGAGGTCTACCTGGTAGGGATTTGAAAATGATTTCTAGTGCCAGGATTTCTGAATTATGGGAATCATGATTTTCTCACAGCAGAGAGAAGGCTATTTTTAGCTTAGAGATATGAATGGAGAATAGTACACTTTACAGCCAATTTGTAGATAGCATCATTATAGGTACTTACCTAAGCTTGATCTTGTGTTAGATCGCTCTATTATCGCATGCTTACTGGGATTGTTTAATACTGAGCGTTTGGCAAGCGAGATGTCTGCTGTGACTCGTGTAATTGATATACTGCAAAAATAAAATACCGTAAAATAGAAGAGAAAGTTATTTATCTTGCAGGGATGTAGGGGGAAAAATAGACTTGCTTAACACTAGAAGATGGCTAAGACTACAGGAAAAAAAATTCTCAGCAGCACAGTATGCTTCGCACAATGTGAACAGAGAAGAAGCTTTATCTAACTAATACTATTAAAAGAACTATTAATAAGACATCCCCCTTTCTGCACAGTACCAAAATGCAGTACAACCACTGACTGCAAAAAGCTACATGTGACTGCAGAGACAGGAGGCAGGAGGAGGTCAGAGACGAGCTGCAGAAGACGGGACTTCCCTGGGGGCTCCAGGCCTGACGTGGTTAGACTTTGCAGCAGTATCCCCAGTATGAATAGGCTGGTTTCTCCTTTCCCTAATTTTGATTAATTTGTTAAAAGGTACTGAATGACAACCTGGTTTACTTCAACCATACTCATAAGACATACAGGGACATGCAGAGTTAACAGGTAAAGGTAAAGCTTAGCAGTGGAAACTAGTAGAGCCATGTAACTCTTATTTTTATTGTTCAGTTTACTGACATGTTTTTTAACAGAGTGCAAGAGTAACCTATAATTTCCCAGAAAGATCCAGCGATATGCTGGCCACCTAAAAATGAGGACTGCAACACAGAGAAGCAAACGAATGCAAACTCTGGGCTGAGTATCTGGCAGGCTCAGTTTTGTGTTTATGAGAAAAGATGAGCCAAGAAAGAAGTGGTCACTTCCAGTTGCTTGTACTGACCTGCTACATAACCTTCTGCATATCCTACGATAACAGTTAATTCAGTTTGTTTTTCTTTACAGCGTCAATATGCACCCTTTGGATAACTTCGCTTTCAAACTCTCTGGTCTAATGAGATCTAGGGGTCACATTTTTCCAGCACTGAGAGTTAAATCAGACTGATGGCATTTCCTTGTCCTTCCTTGTCTGAATTTACTTGCAATTTAAGAGGAGGAAATGGATTTGCTAAGAACGGGGAGGGTCCCCTCTAGCAAGCGCAATCAGATGCTGTTCATCTGAAATGTAACCAAATAGGTCATTTCTCAACGAGCTCAACATGTGTATATATTTATCTAAAACCCAAAAAAATGTAGCAAAGCCAGAAGTTAATACAGAAAAACAGAATTATTTGCACAATACTAATAAGCAACATTATTTTGGAAATTTAGGCATGATTTAACTTAAGCTAAAAACATAACCAAAGATTGTGATTTCTGGCACAGTTCCACACAGACAATGCTACTGGTCTTAAAATGAAATCCAGCCTGTAATTTGGGGTACTCATTAGTTATCTTTATTTGCTAATTGATGAACACTACAAACTTGTATAGCTTTTTGGGTTTTGTTTTGTTTTATCTTCCTGCCAGTCTTCCTACATACAATAGAAAACAATTTTTCCCTTTTTCACATCAGTTGTATTGAGTGCACTTGTGGATTCAACCTGCCACAACTGGATCTACAACTGAAAATTAGATATGGCCTAAAATACTTTAAGACAGAAAGATACAATTTTTTTCTGCTTGCTACGCTCACTAATTCATTAACTTCAGTTTTCTGAAGATACATTTCTAAGATTTGACAACTCTGACTAATACAAAGAGGGACTACTAAGTGGTTAGGTGTCAATGTCATCATTCTGACTGAGAAAATACAACAGCTTAAACCACAATGTCGGGTATCTTAAAGATCTGAAGCTATTGACAGAAAACATAAAGCTCCGTCTTGAAAGTTGGACAGTACCAGGACAGATAGAATAGTGTTACTGCTCTGCCCACTTCCAAACTAAATAGAACATTAATTGAAGTCACAGATATTATAACAAGACCTTCCCATTTTCTCAATTTTTCCCTCCAAATGTCAAACCAATGCCATATATGAATCTGGGGCTTGATCCAGTAGTAATATAACCATATGTGGAGAATGCAGCTGATGCCTCTGGTCCATGGGTCTGTGATGTTTGAACTAGAGAACATGCCACTGCTTTTACAGATGGATTATCATTTGACATTTGTACTACAGTAATATTTGAAGGCTCAAATGTAAATCATATTGGACCTTGCCTAGTATGCTGTGGGGGACAGGCTGTAACAGCACTCAGACCGAAACCCAGCAAAGTGCAGCCAGTCTGCTACCAAGGATGGCCATATTTCAGCAAGGTTGGGGACTGCCCTCTGTTCCCCAGTAGTCCTTCTGAGACTTCCCATTACACAATTCAGCACTGCTGTCAAACCAAGCTCCCGTCTCAAAGAATCAAGAGTTTGACAATTGTATACATTAGACAGTCTGAACCTTGTATCACTTTTTCCAAGTTAGATGCCACTATAAGGAACTTGAGTTGAGGAGAAGTGGTGGCCCTCATCCAGTTATACAGAACCCAGGAAGCAGTAATGATATATCACTTGAAAAATACTTAAAGTAACTTTTTAAGAATACACATTTATTAAATTTGTAGATAAACATCTAGCAATTTGGAGATTGAACATCAAAGTCATTAAGAAGATGACATCCTTTTTCCAATCTCAAAAAATGCATGCCCCTGCACACTTCCCACTGCAACACAGCCTCAGTGTGGTCTGCTAAGGAAACTTCTAATCCACGCTATAGTCCACTCATCAAGGAATTATCTGCCATTCCTAATTTTCTATGAAAAGAATGCCATCACCTAAACAGGACCTGAACGCAAGTAGATTTGCATTGCAAAATACTTACCGCCCTTCGAATCTATGTTTTAAAAAATCAAATAATGCTTTTTGCATCATATCTGTTACCTAGAAGCAAACAGACAGCAAATTAATAATCACACAGGAAATTCATAATACTCGATGCTAATAATAATGTATAATAAAATTGACACTACATTTTATAGCTGCTCAATAGGATTGGAATATAATTTATTCTTAATCTGAATTCTGATATGAAATACAAATATGCAGCTATTGAGTAGAAGTAAAAATTGTGCAGATTTTTATCTGTGATATAAATTATGTTACTCAGCTTAACTACCTTTTAACATTCAAATACAAATGAAGCACAATATTTCTGTCAAAATAAAATCATTGACAACAATCATTTACCTCATATCCCTTCAGAGAAGGCCCCACTAAAACTACTGGACGCATAGAAGGCACTACATCATAGGGAGGGATGTGCTCTGTCTGCAAAACAGAAAAAGCTTTCAGTGTCATGGCACCTAGAAAGCGTGCTACACATTACTTAGAATGTTAGGAACTCTGAATTTCCAGTGATGTCACCAACACAAAAATGATGGATTCATTAACTTGTTCCAAAAACTGCTAGTACAGGAGAAGGACATTACAGGTTCAGGGATTTATTTTGAAAAAGCTTTTCTTTGATTTTTGGTTTTCCTACTGTTTTCATATTGGCTCTGGATAGCTAAAAAACTTCTATTCTGGAGACATTCACATGTCCCACTCCATAATTCCTAGCTGGTAAATTGAAAAGGTTCTTTCCAACAGTTAATGATTTGAAATAATTTACTCTAGAGCTGTGACAACTGTTTCCCACCAAAATTCTATGTAGGCAAATTATGAAAAAGAAAAATCAAGTGAAAAGGGATGGGAAAAGCATAACATCTCTTTCTATGTTCAGATCTGCCCACTGCTTGAATAAACGTTGTGACACCATTGCAAATTCCCATGGGAGCACTCATAGTCTGACTTCCACATTTGCATCTGCAATTCACTTGCAAATGAAATCAAAATAATGACTGACCAAGTTAGTATTGCTAGAGAATTTTCATAAACAGAGCTTGGGATAGCAATCCCCACTTTGGGAAGTCCCTGTCACCATCCAAGAATGGATTCTGTTAGTATGATATTCACCAAACTACTTACTGATGTATTGTGCACAATTTATAAAAAGTATTTTAAAATACAAAGATTAAAAGATTGCCAGCATCCAAAGATCACCAAAAAATTTTTATATTGTTATCAATATAAAATATAAACAAATTAAACTGGTTTTTTTCTTTAATAAATGGCTATTCAAGAACGAGTCTTACCAGCAAGAGACTTTTGTTTTAAGGGAGGTTTTGGTTTATCTTTGGGGAAAAAAACCCCAAATCATCAACGTGTAGGTGGGAAAAAGGTATGCCAGCTCTATTTTTCAAATGCCTGTATAGTACAAATACATCAGTCGATATCATAGAACACAGTCATTGTTCATTGTTTCTTTACCCAATGCATCCCAAGGTGTTTCACAATAACATTAAAATAAGTATATACATTCCAAAACACAAAAATACAAAGACAGACATTAATACAGTGACAGCACAAAATGCTACACAAGCAGCAGTCTAAAGCAGTAGAAAACAGGGAAAACATTTTTGTGAATATTTTTCAATGTAATTTATCTTATTTTTTGTTACCTGTAGCGTCACCAGATAATCAGTAACATAAGAATGAATACCAGTGCCCAAGGCATCATAAGCATGTGAAATTAGTTTTTTTATACAGTGCAGAATCTGACTCAACACATTTCAAAGCAAAACCCTGCAATTATGCTGTACCAGTATCAAAATACAGCCCTCCACTGTCCTTGTTAATCTTACTAATAATCTGATAAGTGTATTAGAGATAGATCCTAAGAAAAAATCATTACAGATGTGTTTAAGTGCTTATAGCATGAGTGTCCTGATGCAACAGATCTTCGTCTTACTGTGGCTGACTCAATCGAAGATATTCATGCTAGAAGTTAACTAGCCATTGAAAATAAGGGAAAGCACAGAAATTACCATATTTGATGGAATATGGGGTATTTTAAAAATATGTTCTGCTGAAAGAGGCATTTTTTCTCTCTAATCTTTACATCTTGAAGTAATGAAGCTATTAGCAGAAAATTGAGTAAGTGTTACCTAATGGAAGCATTAAAGTTCTTTAGTTCTTAGTATTAGAGAATCTAATATTTTCTAAGGGACTGGCACCAAGCTATATAGCTTTCATTTGCAGATTCAAGTTCAAATATCAACTCAGAATAAAAAGTACTGTGATTTTGACCATAGACTTTTGCTCAGTGTTTGACTATGTATATTAGTTTGGGATGCCCATCCTGTATTCACTGTAAATGTCAGTATTACAAAACCCATTATAGCCAGTAATGATTCTGATATGAAAGAAAAGAGGCACCACAGAATCACAGAATGGCAGGGGTTGGAAGGGACCAGTCCAATGCTCCTGTTAAAGCAGGTTCACCTAGAGCAGGTTGCCCAGGACTGCATACAGGTGGGTTTGAAAGAAGAGAGAGATGGGACTAGCCACGATCCAGGTCCAAGGTGGTTCATCTAGAAGCTGCACAAGATGCTTAGGCAGCCAGCATCCGATACATGTCAATATGTAATGTTCTTCCTTAGCATTTATATTTGGTTATAAATATGATTAAGTAAGAAATTACTCAGAAGCAAGAAACTGCTGTTGATTTCCACAGCCGGCTCTGAATGACACAATACTTAGCAGACCCTACTGAACTCTGGAATTGGAAATTATCCAATATTATTTAAAAGAGTTCAAGAAGAAAAGAGAAAGAGAAAAAAAGTTTTATGTATTAAATATGAAAGTATCCACAACATGTGCAACAGTGTCACTTGGTACTGTTTATAAGCACTCAACAGGCTGTTGTTACCTGTAGATGTAAGAGACTGGTTAAAAACAAATGAGTAAGTGCTATGAAGACTGAAGATTTAAAAATTAAAAAAAAAGAAATGTGGTATTTCATTACATAGTTTGGCTGCTACCTAATGTCTTGATAACTTGTTTCAGCAAAGATCCTAGAAACATATTGCATTTTGTTCTAATAGGATGCCTGCTGCATAATTCTGTAAGTTATCTGGGTTTTCTATGAAGAGACATTGGCTCTTCTGGGAACCATCAGTACCCTTTCCAATAGCTGAGATACTAAAAAAGTCTGACTGATGGATGGCAAAAACATTTGGCTGATAATTTATACATGACAACAGGAAAACCTTAAAGTAAACTGTCAAAACAAGTCTGTGGTTTTCTACTGGTCTTGTTCTCCTGCAGATTTTGCACCTAGTGAATCAGAAGTTTAGATACTGACTAAATTTAAAATACAATGGCTTTACAAGTACAATTTGAGTATCTGATTAGATTCCAATAACAATATCAATAGACTGATTAATAAGGAAAAAAAACTTGAGGAAGATAGAGATTAAAAGAATAGGATGCACTAGAGAGACGCATTATATTGATTAGTTAGAAAGAACTTTCTCCAACTTTGAAGGAGGCTAAGTGTGTCCTATGATTCCATCAAAAAGGATAAGTACTGTAGCAGAGTTTCACAGATGCACTGAACTTGGTACTGTTTGTTTACTTGCATTGAATCCACCAACAGCTTGTCATTTTCTATCTTAATTCTAGAATAGCTGACTTGTTAATCCGGGATAATAATGCTAATGATGCCAGTGGCAGGATAAACACAGGTAATGTTGATATAAACTTACCGATTTCTGCTTCTGCTTAGCTACAGCAGCGTGGAAAAGAAACAAAGAACAACAAAGCATGCATGTTATTGGCTTGTCAAAGGACGCAGACAGTTAACAGGACTAGAAATGTGACGCAGTGCAGGTGAGCAGGTGGACAGATGGGAGCTTGGAAGTCGGTGTTACCTTCTTAAAGAAGGGCATTCTTTTCTCTTTGGAGTGGGGTGATGTTACACTGTTTGCACTGGGTTTGGGGGAGCGATGGTTTGCTGGAATATCATTTTCTTCTGCATCTAAGCCAGTGGCATCTATGTCTATAGCTATATACAGACAAACAATTCAGAATTATCAGATGACAGGGAAAGTAAAGACAGGTTAAAAGGAAATAACAGGTAAAGAAAAATAAAACTGTCCAGAGTAATAACTAAACAAATTAAAAAAAATAATAAACCATGAGTATAAAACACAATAAAACAAAGGGAAAAATTTAAAGGTGCAATACATTAGGATTAGAAGACAGAAGGCAACCTGTAACACCCACTATAACATTTTCTTCTGATCCCTTTTTACCCAGTTACATCAAACACACACAGAATTACTCTAACAACATAGAGCAATGGCCAAGTTTGTTCTTGTTACACCAGTGTTAATCCAAACTAGTTCACTGGAATAGATAAGACTTTCACCAATGTAAACAACAGAACTTGGCCAACAACACTGGAAATATTTTATAGTGATGAACACTAACTCAAAATTAGTCTCATCAATTGAAATTTGAAATGTCGCTAGCATGTCTACAGGAAATTAAGAAACAGAAGAAAAAAAAAATCACTTTTGAAGACAAAATCAGCCTGATGCTGTTACAACAATATCTACATTTATCTCAGGCTGGACTACAATTGGCATTTTTAACCATTTTAACTAAAAATGCACAGTAGTCATAAGATACACTTATTAGAAAAATAAAAACAGACCTACTAATAGTGAAAACTAAAAAGGATGGGTAGCAGAAGAGAGGAATTGATTCCAGCTTGACTCAGAGACCTGGATCCTGTTGTGAAGAGTGAGGGCAGGGCAAAATGGAAGTGAATAAAATAAACCACTGCTGTTCAACCTCTACGCCAAAAGAATATACAGCATGTAAGACTTATACCATAAACATAAAATGTTTAGCAAGTAAGTAACAGCAGTTCAAACAAAAATCATCATCAACTGAGAAAAAAAGACATTTTCAAAATGCAAAGCTGTGTTATCCTGAATGCTGAGTCTGGCAGATAGCTGCTAACTACATCCAAAACAAAATCAAACCAACCAAACAAGAAAGCTTTCTTGTCTACAGAGCTTAATCCTGATCTTAAGTACTGTATTAAATTTGTTCTCAGAAAGCAAATACGTACACAAAAGGGATCCACAAACATGGTGTACATCAACTTTGTGTGTAAAGATCTTACTACCACTTGACACCCTCTGGTAACACATACTTATCTTGCCATGCCATTATGTCAAACTGAATCTAACTCTAAATGGATGCGTCCGCAGTATCATTTATCCAAACCCATAATTAATCACTGCAAACTATTATGAAACCACCATAATGAGCTGCTTTCAGATGCTTGAGGAGCGGTACATCAACTAATACAGTGGCATATACTATTAAATTATGCAACACAAATATTTCTGTCAAGCCTATGTGCAGCTACTGATTTAAGAGATACTTGGGACAGTGATCTCTTCACTTTGAGTAAAGTATGTTTTCCCATTTGAATTATCCACAGATCTAATGCCATGATGCCTGACAATTCTTGAGTTACAGAACTGTGCCTTTGAGCCTGCCCTTGCCAGGAAAGCCTGTGAGTAGTTCCACACCCGGTTTCTATACTCCCGCTCCTAAAAACAGCCACAGAAATCACAAAATGTTTTTTTCTGGCAACACTGTTCCTTCATCCTCTTCGTAAGTATAAAAATATATTATATTTTCTTGAATACAGGCCAGCACAGATGCCACAAATCACTCATAATAAGGCATATTAAAACTCCTGCAGTTCTATGTTCAACTAAAATCGTCCGTAAAGAAAAATCAGGACTGTTAAATGTTCCCTGTAAAAAAAAAAATGCAGCATTTGATCAACTAGATATCAGTAGCTCCTTTTATCATTCTCAGTTTTCACGCTATGCAACATCTTCCATGATAGTTCTTTTACTGTTAATTATCTTTAGTTCATTGGGGTTTTTTCAAAGTCATTTAAACCATCATGCTCACCTAGTTTGGTGACCCATGAGGACTGTATGCATTGACCACTATATCAATATAATATTGATTATTTAAATGGCTATGAACCTCATTCTCCTTCGTTTTTCACTGGTCCTTCATCTTGTTTTTTTTGTTGTTGTTTTGTGGCACTTGTTTATATTTTTTAAAAAATCCCTGACTCAAAGTCAAAAAACAAAGCTAACTTATTCAGGTAATCCCTTCAACTCACTAAATAATTTATGCATTTGTCATTTATTATATTTTCAAAAAGAGGATGCATGGGAAATGTACTTCAAAGTCACTTGAGTTCTTGTGTTAGTAACCAACTATGCTTATTTCACCCTTCCTGGGATGTCTTAAAAGAAGCCATAAAACCCCCTGCAGACCCAAAATCTTAGGATCATAGAATAAACTAATATACACTATTCATAAATATTCTCCAAATGCTCAATGTAACTGAATAAACTTTACCAGATTTCCTTCTCCAGAAAACCATGTTTCTGAAAACTACTGTCTGAAGAAACAATTCAATGCAATAAAAATTACAGGATGCCTAGCAATCAGTCAGTTGGTAACCTAAATATTCTATCTGTTTTCGTATTTCCAAATTCTGTGTAACATTCTGGAAATTTTGTATGTATTGCTCTCCAAGTGTTTTTAGGATACAAAAGATTATAGCATTTCAGATTATCTAACTATAACACTACAATGGAGGTCCATGCACACTTTTTACTACAAAAATGCTGTTGTTGAAAAAGCGGGCCTTAATAGTAAATTTAACAGTTTAAAGCCATCATAAAATAAAAGGCTAAGGAGTATTCTACAGAGTTGTGATGGACACATATTAGTAAACTAAAAATATATTAAAAACAAAAAGAGATGTAGGGAACTTTAGTGGAATTCTGATAAACAAACTGCAATTGTAATAAAGTTGTTAACACTCATGTTTTCACAAAAAATACAGATGTATTCTTCAATTCATTTAATCCAGTGAAGCTACTCCCATAACTTGACTGAATTCCTCTGTCTTTCTCTTAATGTCTGTGTAAATACTTTAAAATCTTTAAAGATCATTTTAAGATGCCTGCTCTGTAGACTAGGCTCCGCATAAACTAATATGGCTTGAAAATACATGTCTTTGCCTTGGTAGAAAAGGCACTAACAAAATTCATTAACACTTTGGGGTGTTCAGAATGCATGTTTCCTCTCTCAGGAGAGGGCCAAACATCCAGCAACGCAGCAGCTGAATTTAGTAAAATTTTGGTTGTTGGTTGGTTGGGTTTTTTTTTTGTAATCTTCTGCTATTCTGTTTTTCAAGGAGCTAATGCCACTTTCCTCCACCAGCTTGTCATGATCTGCTTCATATCTTTTGAACCCAACCTAACTAAAGTTATATCTGCCTGTTGATGCTCTAAATACAAAACAGGATCTGTGAAACATATGTCACAAAAGGCAAAAAAATATTCAGTGTGCTAGACTTATGTGAAGTGCATCCTCATTATCAGAATTTTGAAACTAAAAGTTCCTGTTACTATAAAATAATGCCATTATTGATGCTACTGAAGGAATCTCTTGGGAACTTTTATTCTTATTGCTGCTTTTTCTCATGTACCAGGGGGTATTTCTTGTTCAGCAGGAGTGCTCAGACCAGACCAAACGTTTAACTATCCTACTGCAACGCAGTCTCATCTTTTTATTATGTTTTTGCTATAAGACACCATGGTAAAAGCAAGAGGACATTCTGTGCCATGTCATTGCCTGAACTTGCTGGCATTGACTCCATTACTTCAAATCTACCCAAACCAGCCTTACAGGGCAACGCAACCACCCACTTTATACGTATGAAGTACAGGGAAGAAGAAAAATGTATATATGAATTTTAACAGATTAGGTGCATGAGTCTGTAAATTGAAGGGTTCATGACCTACTCACCAGATGATGGAGGCGTCGATTTTCTAGAACTAGGAACGATGTCACCCAAACTGGATGAAGAGTTTCCTCCTGATTTACTGGAGTAAAGCAACAAATTAGTTTGAAGTTTCATAGCTTTCTCAGTATTTATTCTGGTTTATTTATTACCTGCCTTCTCAATGAGCTACTAGCTGAGAGTATTTCTGGCAGTGGTATAAAATATACATCTTACACAAAATGTCTGCACATTTTGAGGACTGAGGAACTGCAAACATCAATCATGCTGCTTGTTCTGCTGTGCAACTTCATTCCATTGCATATGCTCTCACTATTTAATGATCTTAATGTGATCCATTATTAATAAGGCTACTAATATATAATTATTAATATTACTACACAATACTAAGACTAATTCTTAAGCCAGTGAGTGTATCTTTTTCCTTTAACAGAAGAGTTATTGGTGGCTCCCTAATGAAAAAGATAATTAAAGTACAAATTCTTTTGCTGTCTCAATACAAGGTAGCACTTAGGAAAAAAAAAAGTCTCTCAAAGATAAAGCAGTCCAGGGTTTTGTCAAGTTCTGCTTTGTGAAAACCTATCAAAGTTGTGAAAATGAAACAGTATTTTTAGTCATTTTATTTCAGTTACCATAATGAGAAAAGCAATGAAAAGAATATATGAAAAGCTATTTCACTCTTCAAATAATTCATGTGATAGTATTCATTTCCACTTTCTCCATCTTAAAATATTAATAAGCACTAACTAAATGTATTGGTGGCATAGGACAGTGTTATCTCCAGCGAGAAGTTCTAGAGAATGGAAGCCTTTACAATGTGAAAAGGGACTGAAGCACTGGGTCAGATTTGGCTGTATCAGCACCGCCATGAGATCGCCTACAGGAAAGGCATTTCTCTGCTGGTGAACATGCACCCTGGCCTACACCTAGTATAGACATACACTTCAAAGTCTGCTGCCCTTCCTATTGAAGAAGGAAAGCTTTTCTGGCTTCCCAAATATTTGCCAGCTTTTTTCTCAATTCCAGGTCCATCCCACTCAGACATACTGGAAATATTTGTTTCCTCTATACCCAAGGGGAAGCAAGTGGCATTTGCTTCCACATGTGTTAATGCTTACTGGAAAACTACTTTATTAAGAATTCTACAGTAAAGATGACATCATTACTATCTTGCAGTATTCTTCAGTGCATTTAGATATCAGGTCTTTATTTTTACGTAATGATGACTGCAGTCAGAGACAACAACCGACCTGACATGAAACTTCCATCATAAAATGCAGTATTCTTGAAAGCTGCATGTGTATGCAATGAATTTGATGAGACCAAAACAATATTTCCCTAATAGCTAACTAAAAGGCACTAAAAATAAATTAATCTCAACATTTTCTGTAATTTCTAAAATCAGCTTTACAGGTGTTTAGAAATTGAAAGGCCATGAAAAGAAGTAAGAAATGCTGAAGAATATAGGGAGACCGATTTTTAAGTCAAAAATTGTGCTTGCACATAGTAGATGTACTAACTGCAATGTGCATTTGCAAATTTTTTTTTAAAGTAAAATGGAATAATAGCCACTACAGACCCCCAGTTAAATACCTACTTTCTCTCTCAAACAGCAATGACATTAGCTATATAAATAAATATTACTTCCTTCATTCATTCAAAATGTTTTTGGCTGCCAATTATAATAACTAAACAGAATTATACCATACACAGCATTAATTTCCAAGTTGTGTCACAGTCAATGCTACTATTTTTAATGATTTGTTGTTATTACCTGGAGTAGAATTTTCCTTGTTTTGCCTTTTGTTCATGCTGCAGCCTCATGTTTTCTAGTTTGACTGGGCTTGGTATGAATCCTATTTCACAGCCTTCTTTTACCAACCGTCCTATCCACCAGTCATTATTAAATTTCTGCAGATAAAAAAAAAAAAAAGAAAGAAAGAAAGAAAAAAAGCCATGTAGGAAGAAATTACTGTATTTGAAATCATTTTGTTATTAGTTTTAATTTGCAGCTAAGCCATTTTATGTAATTCTGCCCTGCAGTTAATCACCGTACTATGTTATTAGAGCAATGAAGTATTGTGGTAATATTCAGAAATATATTACAACAATTATACCTTGCAAATTATTAAAATGCTACAGTACTTAAGCAGAAACCTTCCTTCATAGACTCTGTATGATTCTCCTTGGCTGTTTTTTCCATCCATTTCACCATCATTATTTTTTTCTGCTTCACAGTCTTTCCCCCTCATACATGAGAGCTGCTTTTGTTCTTTCTTGATATTTCTCCTTGGTGGACACCAGAGATTTCTTCTGATCTGCTCCTACCCACTGCAACAATTTTTACAGCTCTGTAATAACCTTTTCGTTCTTATTCCATTATGTTTCAGATCTCTATACAAAATAAAAAATAGTACTTCTCAAACTCCCCCGCTTCTGTGAACTCACTAAAAATTTCTGAAATATGAGTACATTCATCTGCTTAGATATGCTCTACTGCATACATGTCATGTGACTTGTATCTTAAAAAACATTATGATAGATCCACAAGGAATGGGTATCTTTGGATAACTAAAAAACCTGACACTTATACAAAAGCACAAGTCCAGTTAACTGAATTTCAGCTATATGAAATATGAGGTAATGACTACTCTAATTGAATAATATTTATTCATATACACACAGGGGATTTTGTTTGTTGCTTTGCAGGGGTCTGTAGAGTAGAACTATTTGCTTTTTCCTTTATTATTTATCACCATTTTTTAATGAGAATAGGTCTCTGTTCTGTATGGTCCCACATGCAATACTCTAGAAGTTCCATGGGAATAACTACTGTCAAATACGAATTTTGGATAATTTATATTATTTATGAAACTATAAGAGAACATTTGAATGGGAAGAGAAGTTGCCTTCTTGAATCTGAGGCTATGAATGTAGATACTATAGTGCGAGCAATTCTTTTGAGTAGTTATAACGAGTGTACAGTTAGTAGTAAAACATGTAAAAAGTGTGAGCTCCTATGAAACAGAATTAATTTCATTAAGAATTAAATGTCAGCAGCTTAATGATACTCTATCTAAACTGCAGTATTATCTTTAATTTTGGCTACTATAGAAATGTTGTGATGCTTGAAACCAACTTTAAGATATTTAGCTAACGAAAAATAAAGGCTAAAATAAACACATTTCTAAACTCATTAAATACAAGAGGATCTGTAACATTAATCCAATGAATGCCTTCATAAGTGAAAATACCAACATTTACTAGGGAGCTAATCTGGAATAGCAGTTCTCAAAGCTCTATTAGACAGAAACATATTGAAATCATAACCTTTTATTGCACAATGCTAACTAAAGATATGCATGGGCATTTAAAATATGTTGTAGGATAATACAGGTGGAGGAAGCCTACAGCAATTGAGCCAATGTAGGTCGCCATTATATAGATCTGCTCTGCGGTATACATGAAGTCTGCAGAAGTGGTATCATTAACTTAGTAAAAGGAATAGATAATTTAAAAGCACCATTAAATTAAAATCTGAACAGCCACAACTTTTTTTGTGCTGTCCTGCAGTACAACAGGCTACTACACATCAACATTACTTTTATTATAATTGATAGAAATGCTAAATCCAGAGGAATTTTTTCTTCACACAAAAATAAAAGCATGTGGAATTCACTCCTGCAAAATCTCAAAGCTAAATGCTGTGTCAGTATATGAAAAGGAGGATAAGATATTTTTATAATAATTCATACCATATATAATACTTTCTAATTTCAAAAAGCAATAGTGGAAATCCTGGTACTATGTTGTGCAGCTCTCAAGGCCCTGGCTGGGGTGAGTGATTCTCTAACCACCTGTGCTTGAAGCACCAAGGGAAACACAAATATGAATTAAATGCAAAGCAGAATTATGGTCATGCATTAAAGCCTCAAGAGATGTAGGTATGACTGTGATGCAGCACATGTTTCTTCATGCAAGAAGGAATCCTTCATCTTTATATGTACTTAATTTTAATGAATGTAACCTAATAATGAAAATAAATTTCCCTCATACGCAATCACTGCAGTACTTTTCACCATTGCTCATGTACATTCTGAAGTCCTTCTTGTTTGAGCCCTCTCAGCAGCACAAATCAGAGAACACTCCTCACAGACAAGAAAAGGACAGCATTGATTCAATACTGCATTATTACACAGGCAAAAGTTATCAAAGATTAACAGATTTCTTCATTTCTAGTAACCGGATAGGTATAAAATATAAAAGCAGCACTGCATTTTATAGTCAACTACGTTTTCTTGTACTTTTAATCTGCATAAATAATTGAAGTTCTCCCAGCATTTACTGGTAGCACCAAAATTACCGAAGGTGCAGTATCTAGCTGGTGGGATACAGAGCCCTGAAGAGTGAGCAGGGCATGGCCATGGAAGGGGGGGGAAGACGTGGCTGTGCAGGGAAGGGCTGCTGCTTAGGGCACCCTTATGAAGAGGTTCAGGTCTCCCAGATGCAACAGCTGCCACCAAATGCAGGACTACAGTGTCCAAGTCCAAGTACTCCTTGCAGGTCCCTTCCCACCTCTCCATCCCAGCAATGCGCCTGGCCTGTGTGCCAGGGTCCCTTCCACAACCCAGCTCTGGCCTACCACCACTTGATAGTCAATTTTCCTTAACTGCTTAAAGAGAAAACCAGGTATTTTTAAAGGCAGTTAGCTCTACTATGCCTGAAGCTGCAAGAACAGCTCAGTACTACATGCAGCCACAAATGTTACAACTCAGCTGAGCTAAGCTTCCTTTCAAGGCATTTCTAGAGATCAAGAAAAGTTCAGAAAACCTTTTCTTCTTCATTTTCTCCCATGCATATTTACATCTATGTCTAAGTTGTGTTGTGAGGGTAAAAGCATAAATTATAACAGAATATCTGCTAACACTGTGCTGCTGGTTCATATGGAAACAGAGGTGAGACTTGATGTGAAGTCTGAGATTACCAGCTCATTCAAAAAGCTGGTGGAATAGAAGACTATACATAATCATTTAATCTAACCAAACCAAGATGTATTTTCCAGTGCTTCCAGCCTCACTGGAGAATGTTGATGGTTTTCTTTTCCCAGGACTCTGTGTCTGCTCATCTCTACTTTTGTCACAAGACAAAGCAGAGCAATTCTTTTGCACTGTCATCTATATATATATATATTTCCTTCATTGTGTATGGTTTGAATCCAAAGTATCCCCTTTTTGGGTGTTTAATATATATGGAAAATGATGATTAATCATCAGTATGAAGGCACGAAAAGCTCATTTCTTGTGTTTCCCTAGACTCTGTCCACCTGTATTTCTACCTGTGTATTGGGAAGGTTTCTCGCTTCTGCAAAGCACCTGCACTACCAGAATTGTTGTGCATTGTCAATCTTTACTGAGCGGTTTTGAATAATCTAAAATGGAGCAAAGATGCAATTTCAAATGCATTTCTAAGTTGCTCTCATTCTTAAGCTATCTAGTTCTTCTGCTATAAATTTCTATTTCCAGATGGACCATTTTCTGTCAAAACACAATGGAATATGACCAGAAGCTGGAAAATCTCATAAAATGAGAGAATCATTCAGAAGGAAGCAGCAGGCTACTAAGGATGCCTATATAGGAAAGTTACCAAGTTAATTGCTTTGGATTGTTTTGCAGGGAGCAGAGAAAGAAAACTACTTTGGAAGTCTGAAACTTAAAAAATTGAAAATTGTCAAAAGCAAACTACAGGAAAGAAATAACCAATGCAGCAAACATCAAGTGCCTTTTTTGACAGTTGCTACATGCATCTTGAAAGATCACATCAGTTCTTCAGAATGTAACTGTTAAAAAAATATTGTCTGTGCCAGGGAAGTAACTTCAGCAAAAAAAAAGGAGACCTGAGGGGTTAAGTGAGATTCAGTCACACAAATAAAAGAGAATCAATCCTTGGCTGCTGAATCACAATGAACCCTCAGAGTACTACAATGGTAAAACCCACAAATATTTTATCATTGAATATGTAGATGTAGATTTTTAAAGCTCTAAATATAGAGAAGAAAAGCACTTGCTTTCCAAACTTAATTAATTTGATTGTAAGAAATTTGTGCAATTATTTTTATAAGAATAGTATTCCAAAGAACATTCAGTTCCTTGTAGACAGTTACCTTATATATATAACATTTGTATAGTGCTTTGACAATGTGAAGTGTTATCTTAATGTTAAGAAACAGTAGCACTATTACTCAAATAGACCCTTGAAGAGATTCATTTACTCTTCTAGCTTTACTTACTTCTTTAACATGAAGAAAATCTTTAGCCTCAAATGAGATAGCCATGCCTGGGACTGGAACATCATCATCGTGAGCTGCACTGTACCCAACATTCGTCCGAACTGCAAATGCAACAGGTTTTGTCTGCGAAACAAAAGAGTAACAGCATGATTTCCCTTGCAAATACGTACATATGTACAAACGTATACACAAAACATGGTTTCTATAAGTTATCTTTTTAAAATAATAAAAATTACAGAGAACTCTCAAAGCACCTATGTAAAACATCACAAAGCACCACAGTTACTTACCTCGGTTATTTAATATCAAAACAGTTGATAGAATATAAGTTTTTTTTTCTAGCTACTAGCGCTCAGAATTCATTTGGGATAAGTCAAATCAGTAATTATAAATCATAAACTAGTTGGCAATTCATATACTATGCTCCGCTTGAAGTTTTGCATGCCCAGATCTATGGAGGAATACATGCCAGCCCTCAAGTAGTCTTCAGGGAAATAACAATTTAGGAGGAGTGGTGCCAGCAGCTGCCTGTGACCCCTAAGCAAGACATCTCACTGCAGAGCCATTCGGAGAGTGCAACAATATGCCCTCACATTGTCAAAATACCAGCCACTGAGAGATTTGCTGGTTACCGTAATTCATAGTACAACATATACTGGTAACTGATACCAGGGGGATACTAGATTTTCAAAAGTTTTATTTTCAAGAAGTAGCTGCAGGAAGAGTCAGTGGCCCCCCTGATCCCATGACCACCCTCAAGCCTCTTGCACAGCTTCTCCTTCCAAGCCCCAGTGATGCTGAACACCTTTAGGCACAGGTACAGTTAAGATGCTAGTAAAAGCTGCCACCCAGCTCATCTCAGCCTATAGCTAGAGAGGGCTTCCTATTCTCAGAAGTATAACCAGAATACAGGAGAACAACCTTTATTCTGGTTTATTCCATGCAAAAGAACACCTTGAGCTTGCTCTCCTGACAGTATTCCTAGGACCTACTCTTGTCCTATCCCAGGCTAAACTTTGAACTCTCCCCAAAATCCTCCACACTGCTCTTATGTTGTAGTCTCATGTCTCTTTACATTTGGGCTGGTAAAATATTTTTAAAGATGTGAACTGAGTGTTAGAGGTGCTCACGAGTGACTGAGGAAGGCATGACATAACTTTTCATCTTAAGATACACTAGATCTTCTACCAGAGAACAATTTTAGCTTTATTGGTTGGTATCCATCATCACTTCAGCTTGGCTAAAAATATGTTATCTTCCTGAGATGACAAGTAAAAAAAAAAAAATCATTTTCTATGTAAGGAATTGCTTCCATTTATTCTCCAAAAAGAGGATATGAAAATGTATTCCCTACTTCATGACAGCAAACTTGAATACCTGAAATAAAAAATCATGCTATATTTTTCCGATTACCAAAAATCCCTGCCTGCTCCCCTCCAGGATTAGTCTGACAACTTGCACAGTGCTAGAGGACAGAAATCTGCCACATTAAAATACATGATAAAGTAATGAGGCAGAGATATAAATAATTGTGAGGACAATATCATGCCACCTGGCCTGGAAAGGACAGTTGGAAATAAAGGGAGAGAAGGTTCCCTGATGCTTAATTTAGGTCTAATGAGCCATAAAAGCCACAGGGCTGCAATAAAGCAGATTTTAAAACTCCTTAAATAGGCCTGTATTTGAATGAACTACCACTGTCAAATAATTTATGTTTAAGTGCACATTCTAGGCAGACTTTTTAATTTAGAAGGAGAAGCAATAATGTCTTTACTAGCAGTGGGGTCAAGAGAGTCTCTGTGCGCAGAAGTGAAACAGGTAGTTTCAACGGAAATAAATTTTGGAAGGGGATTACAGAATGGGCTTCATGTTTATGTAGTACTCTGGATCTAAACACGTATTTGTACAAAGAGAGGATCGCGAAATTATTTTAAAATATTTTATCTCATCTGTTCCTGCTTCTGAAATTCGTGGAAAAACCTTAAGACTCTTAAGGAAGGTTAGGTACAAGAGCTCTAAAGACTGAAACTGGTACCATTTAAACAGGAACTTATTTAAACTGGAAAGCCTATGGCAAACTAAAGAATTAAATACAGTGGACTGTATTTATGGGTTGAAATAACACATTGCAACAGTTCAATGTCTTGGTGTTTAGATACAATTAGAATATTGCAAATAGACAATTGCTTTTCTTTCTAGGTCACCTGTTTTAGGAAAAAAATTACAATTAACAAATTAGAGTACTATGTGAAATGCAATAAAAACATAAAAGGACAGCAATTTTTAAAGTGTCTGTTTTCTTTCAACAAGAAAAATCCTGTTGTTGTTGGAACATGCTTGCGATGTTACTTAATAGATATAGGTTATATAAACAACATTATAATATTTGCACTGTGCAACAGAAAGATGTTCAAAGCAAAAATAACGTTTAAAAAATACAGAGACACAACTGATAAGTGGATCAAATTCATCTATGAACAGGAAAAGTATGTAGAAAATATGTATAACAAGGGGGAATTAGATTAGATGAGTTCACTAGCTGTTCTTATTACCTACCATCCTACATTAAGAAATGAAAGCTACAATCATATATAAAAACATAATAAAAAAACAAAAGCTGGCTTAACTCATTGTGTTGGGCATCTTTCTTACACCCTGAGCTCTTCCAGTGTACTGCAAAAGGAGTTTAGGCATGTAACAATTTCCTGGACTCCAGTATGAGAGAAGGGTATGCAAATTCTAGGCACACATGTCCCTTAATAAGCCATTAGTACGTTCACCTTGTCATTACACAGATGAACGGTTAGAAAGGCATCAATATATGATTATGAATTCATAATGACAGTTCTGAAAACGGGTATTTCTTAGAATGATCATCTAAAAAATAAAATTTGGTGAGTCCTCCACATCAATTTAAAAACCTTGCAGTGTTGATGCATCATGGGCATCTCCACTTCCTAGGAGCTAAAATTCCTATCTTATTCAACTCCTCTACAATTTTCTCTGTTGTTACTAGCACTCAGTTGCCCTACATAAAAAAGAAGAGCTAGCTACTACAGAACTAGGCATGCCACAAAAAAAAAAGTAGTCACACAGGTGCTGATTTCAGTGATACAAGTATCTTCCTTAAAAATAAAAGATAACTTTAATTACTGGGGTTTAATATTCACACAAAAGCCCTCAAGTTTTCTGAATTTAAAAATTACAGACTAACAGAGTTGACACTTTCTATGCTATTATTCATTTCAATACTGAAAATGCAGATATGAATAAGCATTAAATTGTCAAATCTCCTAAGCAATACTTCATCATTAAATAGTACTGCACGGAACAAATAATTCGATGTTATTAAGAAAGATATTTTCATAAAGCATAGTAATCTGTCATTCTAGAAATATATCTCAGAACAAGAATAGAAATATTAAAAACTATCTTTGTCAAACACTGATAATGGGGATAATATGCTTGCTTATCCATTCTCACATTTGCTATATCCTCCAGCGAATATAGAAAATGCTCAATAGAGTATTGTGACTTACTCCTAATGGTAACAGTGAATGAATGACTTTAGGCCGACTAAAGACTTCAAAATCTCTGCTGCATTGCAACAAACAGACATCTTCAGCAAATTAATGTCCTTGACATACTTCTTAGAAGTGACCTGTAATTTCCTATTATAGGGCAACACCTGACTATGAAGAAAAAGAGAAAAATGGAAACTACTCCAGAACTATCTTAACATGAAAGATAAGCAGTAGGTAAAAAATCCTCGTAATTTTTCTGCTATTAAAAAATTAATGCAAAACTCTGAGTAGAAAAATAAAGCAGAACATTGAGCTACAGATATTCACAGAAACAGTATGTCCTATTTTAAATAATTGTCATACTGGTAGGAAGGGAGACTCAACTACCATGGGATCAGACTACAATAATTCATCTAACTGAATATTTAAAACTAATTAATTTATAAAAGTTAAATGATAGCCTTTTTACATAAATAAATAATTCTGAAGGTTTCAGAGAACTGTCAAATTAACTACATTTTATTTTCTTGAACTACATTGCCTTGGACTGAAAAAAAAAATCCAGTTATGTAATTAGGGCCTTACGTTAAAAAATATATATATATATATTTTACATATGCATATCTGTATCTTAAAATATATCTAGCATTTGCTTATATATTCTACAGTTCTAAAATTAGACTGGGTCAAAACAGCAGTTAAGCACTTTCTGTTCATTCTCTAAATCTCCATGAAAATGTGATGGCAGTTTAGCACTCAGTTAATCCACAGGCTGGACTACAAGGACAGATGCTCCCAGATGTTAAACAGTTTAACATTTCATCTCTCTCAAGAGAAACAATGTAGCCTGAAAAAGTTCACTTATTTTCATAATGAACATTTCCACCTTGTTTTTCTTCCTCCTTCCCATAGAAATACAACATTCAACGGACCAAATAACCCCACAAAGAGAACAATAACTAGACCACAAACGTTTCCATCATCTGTACCACTAACGCAGCAGGGAATACGCTCTGGCTTCTTCATGAGCCAATTTCAGCTTCTGATTTAAACTCAATATAAATCAATAAAACCTTTCCCATCAACTGTTAAATCGACTTTGGCTGTACAGATTTGGTAACATATAAATTACAGTGGGACTAGAAGACATTACTTAATTTTTCTTTCTCCATCTGGATCTCACTTCTTTTGGTTCACAAGTTACATTCACTTTATACAGCTTCATGCCAACTCTCATTAGTAAGTCAATACTATTTACAGTATGATTATACTCTATTACTTATATTACCTGACTTGTTCCGTGACTAACTTGTATTGAACACATACACAAGCATTTACACATTGTATCTGCCTCAGTTAATTTGTCCCTTTAAACTAGTTTACATCTGCTTGGTTGAATTTGTATTCAAGAAACATTTCACCCAATAGCAGAGCAAAATAATACAATCTGTTTTCTAGTGATGTAGTTAAAACACGACAGGACCATTTTTTTCTGTAACTCATTTCAGATTTTTTTATGCCATGTCATAAACCCAGTGGATGCAGACCCCGGGGATCCCAGCCAAGGAGGCAAATTTTCTGACACAGAATTTCCTCACAGAACAGGTCATCTCCCTCACGGCCACTGATTTTGGGAATGTTGTTTGATAATTGAGGTATATCTATTCCCCATCTACTACCAGAATGTAGAAAAACAGATTAGAGCATTCTCCAAACCATTTTTATCTATACCTGAGGTCGTCCTATGTGAAGCAATGATTCTAGGGCTACAGAAATACAAGCAAGGCTTAACACTGCCTTTACTTCCTTCAGCAGTAGGTGATGAGGATCTAGGGTTTCTGATCCACATCATTTCTCACTCTATTACAACATATCCATGGTAGAGGTAACAGTGGATTTGCACCAGTTTAAATGAAACCAGAATGCTAATCAGAACGCATCTTTTACGAAGGCAAAGCCAGCTAAGTCAAGAACTGACTCAGAAAATGACCTGTTATCATTTTGACAAAGTACTTGTTGAAGTTGACATCTGTGTTAATGTTCAGAAAATTTGTCTCAAAGCAAGTCTCCTCGTCACTATTTCTACATAATGCTACACATCCTTCATCATATCTGCTTTTCACAGATACCTGTAACCGTACCCTGAAACCAAGGATTTCTTTTTCTCTTGGGTAATGAATATAATGGGTCTCTCTTGAAACACTACCAGGTTTGCATTCATGAAAATTTAAAACACCACACAATTTTTTTCAGCTGAGGAAAGATGATATACTACTGAACTTTTCATTAGTAGTCTTGGTAGGGAGTAAATAGTCAGATGACGAACTATGCTTAACACTACTTCCACTGAGTATCTCTGTACAGAGTGTTTGGGCAACAAGCAATATTAATATCCCAAAAAAAGACAAAGGTCAAAAAGTAATGTGATGGCCTAATAACTGCTGTCTTAATATATGTCACTTTATTTGTCCTGCTGTTGACTGAGAGTCAAATATATAAAGCAAAAGCAGTTCAAAACCCGGATATTTTACAGAATTACATTATCGTCATGATTATTTTAAAGAAGTTTACAATGTTATGAAATATACAGTCATAAAAGCAGCTCAAGAATGCAAAAATAAAAATAGCAGAAGAACTTTCCTATTTTATTTTGTACACTAATTTATACATTTGTTTCACAAGAAACAAAAGACATTCACCTAAGGACACAACTAACTCACGGGTAATTTACATCCTAAATGCCAATTGTTGCTGGACCCTCATTACAGAGAAGTCATTGTCCAACCTCTAACAATAGCATCTGCTCAGTAACCTCATTGCTAAGGAAGCAACAATTTATGGATGTCCCAATAGGAAATTAGAATATGCCGGCTGTCATTAAAAGCAGCAATCAATAATATGACTTCCCACAAAGATTAGGTCTTGTTTTATTAGCATGAGTGTACATATCAGACAAGTGTAGCAAGATAGAACCACGGAATAATTGAGGTTGGAAGGAGTCTCTGGTGTCACCTAGTCCAGTCCAGGTCTGGTTGGATCAGGCTGCACAGGCCTGTGTACAGGTGACTCTTGACCACCTTCAAAGACAGACACCACAACCTCTCTGTGCATCCTGCTCCAGTATTTGACTGTTCTCATGGTAAAAAAACCATACAGGAACTATGGTTCACTCATATATCTGGGTGAGGGACAAAAATCTATTAACGGACAACCAATACTGGATATTCCAGTACAAGGAAAATGAAGTGTTATTACATGTGGAAATCATCAATTTCCAGTTTTATTGTAAATGGTCTAAAAAGGACCACTCAAAGGTGTTTAACTGCTAGCTTGGGGTGTGTACGGCATATACTATGATTTCAGGTTAAGACAGCGGTTGTGTTACTTTCATACAGCAGATAGCACTGCCCTCATAACCATCTAATGCATGAGGCTCGAGTCTTAGATTACTGCCTCCCTGTGCAAGGTGCTGTACTCAGCACTTTCAACAAACTGATGGAGCTGAAAAGCAAAAGTACAGTGTGAGAACAAAACACAGTGAAATTGTAGCTAGTAAGCTGCAGCCTGAGTACAACAATGGTATAATGAGATTCAAAGTCTTCTGAATTATTAAGGTTTTTGATAGCATGGATCTCTCCAGAGGGATTTGGGAGAGAAGTGATCAGCCAGAACATGCAGTTCTGGAGCCAGACTTCATTACTGACTCAGACATCAAGAAATTGTTTGATCTGAGTACATTTTTCCACCTACTTCCAAAACCAAGGCAGAGTGAACTATGCCCAGCTGTTATCAG
The DNA here is from genome assembly GCA_013400335.1 of Eurystomus gularis. NCBI lineage: Eukaryota > Metazoa > Chordata > Aves > Coraciiformes > Coraciidae > Eurystomus > Eurystomus gularis. The sequence goes on from VZZY01002812.1 coordinate 51,755, forward strand.
TGCTTTCATTGCTACCTTACAAAGAGTTGTCTCACCGAATTCTTGCCTAGAAAACATCACAACTGCTGCTCTCCAGAGCTTGACACTAATGTGTACCCTCCTGTAAGAGCAGCCAGCAAGGAGACATGCCCATTACATAAGCCACCACCACAACCAGCCTTCCTCTTGGCTTCTCTAAGCGGACTCTACATGTTGCTGCACAGGAAGCTGTTAAAGCGTAAATGTGATTTTCCCTAGGATCTGGATCTATTGGTGAAATTTGCTGAAGAAATCTCTGAACCCTTCCAGTTCCCTGGTATCTGTACTACAGCAATGCCTGCTCTCAACGTTAAAGAAGGAAAATTAAACACATCCAGATGGTAGAAAAGAGAGTCTGCCAGATCCATTTCTTCTTAACAACAGGTAGGCTTAGGGGAATTTTTTGTCCTCTAATACACTCAAGAGATACTTTTGTTACTATTTTAGCACATCTTCACATACAGCTTGAAAGTCATGCTTCCTACTTCCTTTTGCGAAATCATATTTGAATAGAGAGTCACTGATGCTGGTTTACATTCAGCTCAGGAGGCAGCACAGACTGAAATAGCTTTAGTGACGCACACGGAGCTTTCTCATATGAGCTGGATCTTTTTTTTATTAGAGCACAATGCCAAAACCCATCGGTGGCTGTGTGTTGTCTGCATGCAAGCATGCCAGCAAGGTGGCTCTTTGGTACCACCCACTTGGGGCATTACGGCAACAACTGGAAACAGGCAGAGCTGAAGAAGTCTGTTTGTGCTTACTGCAAACATGCTTATTCTGGCAGCAAAATCCAGAAGATGAAAACTGTCATTTGCAATAAAAATACTGTGCTGGGATTTCAAGTTCTTTTTTTCAATGGCACAAGTGAGGACATTTTATGCTTATGAGACATTTTAAGCTTATGAGACAGCATTTTAGTAGATCTTAGCTTTTTGGCTAAATTGAGATGCCTGTAAAGAAAAGATCTGCAGTAACATTATCAGGCTTTTCACAAACAAAAATTCCCCAGGGAAAGCATAAATCTGTGACACAGAAAGCTGAAGTAAACACTAAATAAATCAACAATGCAATGGTTGGTTAAAAATGTAGATACTATTATCAAAAGCTCCTGAAAAAAAGCTGTATAATTGAAAATGTTTCTTAATTCAGTATTATGCATGCAAGTTTTATTGCTAATTCCAACATTTAAATCATTTTGGACTTCAATGGGCTCAGAAAGTCTCTATGACTGCTAGAGCCAAAGGTTAATGTTGTTAAAGCATTTCACTTTTACATAGTACATTAAGCATGTGTTTTTTAATAAACTATGCTGAAAAATTCTTCCTTTATTAGAAACATACATTCTGTAGCTAGACTGCTCTATTTCCAGGAGTTATATGAATATAAGTTCCAGGGATGATATTTTAGAATTTGAAAAGTCAACTGTTGTATTAGCTCTTAACTAATATGCTCAACAAAAACTGAGAGGTTATGTCAGCACATGGTAAACAGTACAGCTGAATCAATGCTCCTGCCCCTTTCACATTATTACATTTTATGGCCACAGCTTATGTTATCGTACTCTTCAACTGAGTACCTATTGTTCCTGTAGATCTTGCTCTATCTGAGCTACTTCTGATACATAAATTCAAATGAAATCTCTACTGCAAATCTCCCTGACAACCTAGATACAAATTGCAGAAATTATAACACATAGCACATACACTTAAAGCTGTGCTAAAAGAACATTTTCTAAAGTTGAGAGTTAGTTATTAAAGTTCAGACATCCAAGAAAGTGGAAATGGAAGTATCTTTAACTTAGGGGAATGGTGGTGGTATTCTTAACTTAGCCCTCACTATGTACAGTATTACAGCACAATCACTACCTTCATAATCATATTCTCTGCCACCTACAGTACTATATCTTGCTTGCATGCAGAAGGGATCTTCTCTTGTGACAGATCAAGAACATATGAAATGCAAGGAGCTCTCTATAGCATCCTATACTCCTCCAATGGATAAAATTTTGGCATCAAAGAGTGAGGCTCACCTAGTTCAACAGTGAAAGGTAAGCTATCTCTATTTGAAAATGGCATGAATCGCCTTTTGTCTTGCTTTATCCTCCAAGCAGGGAACTAAAGCATCAATCCCTAGTTACCCAGGCATACCAAATCCTACCCACTACTCAGTGTAATGGATGGAAGGTTTCTTAAATTTGTCACTCAACATTAAAGGAAACTTTTTATCTTAGCCTGTGACGTAGCAGCCCAGCTGCAACACTATAAGGACAAACCAATGCACAGCATTCAGATAGTTCCCGCACAAGGCCCAAAAACCCAAGAAAACATTAGACAAGTGAATACTTCTCTCCACAACGTTCTATACAATACTGGACCACTAAAAGAAAGAGAACAAGAAAAGAGAAACAAAACAATCAGTAACTACTTGTTATATATCATCAGATTATACAGTAAAGACTACAGCACTATACATACCTGTACAGGAAAGTTAAGCTAGCATAAACCACTTCATATCTTTTATTCTCTAGCTTTGGAGCACCTGGTGTTGTGTAATTAGTTTGGGGGATTTAAAATCTAATTTTGTGTGCTGTGTGTGCAATTTTCTACATTTAAGTAAAACCAACAACAAAAAGATCCCTTAAGTAATACATTTCTAGTGCCATGCTGACATTTTCATACACCATCAGTATGTCTGACATCTTTATATCTGCTGCCAAAAACTCCTTGCAATTTCAATCACAGAATTAACAGACTGCAAGTGGTTTAATATTCTGTAAGAGGAACAGCACTAGAGCTGATGCACACTTTGATGGTGCTCTTCTCAAATATTTGCTGAAAGCAGAACAAATATGAGATGTGGGAACTAAAGCTATTTAAAGCAAAGCCGATCAGTAGCATAGTTGTATCTGAAATTTTTCTATCTTTTTGTTGTTTTTTTAAATGAAGTTTACCTGAAGCTGATACAAAGCATACAAAATATTAGGCCAATTATCTTAATTTTGGCAAAATTACAAACAAAAGATGAATAAATTCTACGTCTAACTTCTTCTATTATAATTCTCTTCTATCTATTGCAATCCTTCTTTTGCCTTTTGGGCAAAAATGCACATCTTGAGTCCTCAGCCTGGCCAGGCCATCACTGTGGCCATGCACATCTGGGAGATGAGTGAGCACTTACCTCTTCCCCTTCTCTTTGTATAGAAGAGTTCCCAGGAGATTTAGCACCAGCAGAGCTGCTGTTGCACTGCAGTCCCCCTGACCCATCATAAGAAGAGTCACAGCCTTTCTCATATGTTCTGGAGATCCCTTTTTGCCAGAAAAATTCTCCAAAGATTTAGAAGTCAGTTAGAGCAGCACTAGGGCTTCTCTGCCATAAGACAGGTACCAGGCAGAATCATGCAGGGGGGAAGTTAACCTAAGAGGGGCTAAAAGCCAGGCTTTGGGCCATTCTTCAGCTGAGCTGTGCCAGGAGCAGCCCATAATCAGGGCCTAAAGATTTATGAGAGTTCTTAACCCATTCCTGTCCAAAAACATTCTCTCACAGTAACACACTAGAAACAGAATTACATGCCTTTAATATTTCCTAATATTCCTATGTACTTTTCCTTAAGACATCTCATTTGGATTCCTTGCTTGGAGCACAAGATAAAACAGCTTTCCCTGGTGGGTGTATGAGATTGCAAGAATGAATTGCTGTGACGATGATATCCTTGCAGAATGTATTTTACAGCTGGTGCACAGCTACTCATCTAGCCAATAGATGAAACATTAGCTGGCAATAAACCTTACTCTTATTATAGTCATAGTACTGCTAAGGTTTAATTTCAGGTTGGACGCAGCAAGAGTTATTACAAAAGCATGAAATAAAATGACACAGAATTATAACAATTTTCTCATCGTAAGAAAAAGAGACATGGCATCAAAATGCAAAGCAGCAGTAAGAATTCTAATTTGGGTTTCTAGACATTTTTAATTTATGCTACTTTCTTTGGCTCAGTGGACTGAATTTTCTGTAAGTATGCAGGGATGTAGTTTCCTAGGCTCAACCAAAGGAAGGGGGGGCAGCCCATACTCAGTCTTACCAGGGAATCAACCCGAGCAATACAATACCCTTGTATGATACAGCTGCCTATATACATACAGTTGTTTCATCCACAGAAAACAGGTATTATACATCCTAGCATCTTATTCATAGGCAGTTGTCATCTACATGCTTAACATTACACAGGGCTTTACATGCCTTCACCTGCTGTTGCAACAGGGAAGTGACTGCCACTGGTGTAAGAATCAGCCCCTCTCCTCTCCAGTCCCCGAATTGTCTTGTTCTTTATTTTTTAAGGCCTAGTTTATAGGCCCCTTACCTTTTTTTCCTCTTTCTCTCCGCTGGTCTTATTTTATCCCAAAGTACCTTTTGCTATAAAGAATTGATACATCACCAACTGTGTAACTGGTGATACAGCTTTGGGCATGTAAGCATACCCCAAGACTTTTTGTGCATCAATGCCATTTACATGCAATACAAAGAATTAGTGGACAGCAAATATTGTTTGCTAAAAAGCAACTAAAACTCTGCATACTTTAAAGCTTCTAAAAGAGCAATCTTAAAATTCAGTATATTTCCTCTAGTATCAAAAGTATGTAAAATCCATGACTATACTCCAAGGAGATCTGTAATCCTTTTTGAATTGCTGGTAGTCAACCAGAAGGTTGTAAATGGACATTACAGCATAACTCATGAGCACAAAGTGATGCTGGGGATAAAGGAAAAGAGATGGTAGAATTCCGCTCTTTATCTATTTTTCTTTTAAATGAATTTTATTAATAGAGATATTCTATTTCCATATTTAAAGAAATTAAGAGACTGGAATGAAGCTTAAAAATAGATTAAGCTGCAATGATGTTAAAGCATTCTATTGTTATAAATAAAATCTGTTTACAGGATATGGAGAATAGAGAGACAAAATAAAATCAATAGGTTTTATTTAAATAATATATTTTAATCTTGTTTTACATTTGTATTTTATTCCAAAGAAATGCTCTTCTTTGCTAGTGTGAATAACTTAAATTGGTTGACTGGTGTCAAATTCAAGATTTCTAATACTTGTTTTTATGCCTTTGTACATTTTTTGAGTTGGATATTGGAAGACAAAAGCATGTTTTAGTGTTTTTCATCCAAAAGGAATCATTTTCTTCACAATGGGAATAAAAACTACTTAAAATGAGTAAATATAAACACAATATTAACTTTATGCAGCTTTGTAATGTTTACATTATTTTCATGTTACATTAGCTTAAGTTTTAAAATATTAACTGAAAAATAGCACTTAATAGAGCGCATGACATCGTGATGGGTTTATAAAGATTGGTTTCACATGAAACAATACAGATTGTGTACCTAATTAATCAGCATCTTTTCATTTGTTAAAAACTGAAGACAGCTAACTCATCTGTTTAAAAATCACTAAACAATGTACACAATTTTTTTGCTGTCACTTTTTGTTCTCGCCAATATGGTAACTGAAAGGAACTGAAAGTCCACTGCATAACACAAATCATGTCTTAATTAACAAAACAGAATTGTGGGATAATTTCATAATTAGAATTTAGATAAAGGAGATATATTTTCTGGAAAGGAAAAGAAAGATGTTGCCTAGCATAATAAATATGTAGACCTTCTCTAAGGTTCAGAGATAGACTGTGGGATAGGCTGCTGAAAGTCTGTGACTTAAGGATAGAATTAAGGAAGGAAAAAAAAAAACAACAAAAAACCCAAGGAATGGAAACAGAAGAGACATGTTATAAGCAATCAAGTCTGGAGAAGATGATAAGGATTTTGTCTGAATAATTAGCAATCATATAAAGACAGGTCATTGAATTAATGGCATATTTAAAGATTGGAGCCAAGCAGGATAAGAGTAACACCTTTGAATGTGCTGGAAACCACAAGTGGAGAAAACATATTAAAAGGGGCTCTTCTAGGCTTGTTTCTAACCAATTGGTAGAAACTGCTTAAGAACATGAAAGTGGTAAGAAACAAGTGTTCATGAAATGAAAAAACCCCTCACCAACGAGGAAAGAGTGATAACAGGAAAATGAATGCAATGGTCTCTGGGAACGCTGATTTTAATGTACTTTCAGTGTATTCTCAAGTATAACTGCTTCCCATGGGAAGCAGTTCTCAAGGAAAAAAATAGTTCAGGCAAGTGACAGGTCCTCAGTGAAATAATATTAAGGGCACAAGCACAAACTAACCTATATGAAAAAAAGATAGAAAGTACGTAACCTGAAACTTAGGAAAGAATACTAAAGGAGAAGTTCATATGAATACAACAGAACCAACAAACAAGGGAAAAAAACAGTATAAATTTATATACAATTAGTCAGCAATATTAAAAATATTTTTCCTCCTGCTTTTAATGTATATTAATAATAAAAAGCAGATCAAGAAAGGAGTTCTCTCACCCAAAGGAGAAACCTAGAATTCTGTGTTCCTGACAAAGCAAAAATACCATGTATATTTGGTTCAGTGTTCAATTTTTAAAAGTTCACTATTACTGCATATTTAAATGGGAAAAACCCCAACCAACCAAATAAAAACAACAAAAAATAAAATCCAAATCCCTCAAAATCACCCTGATGATGGAGTAAAAATTAAGGGTAGAGAAAGAAAAGCACAGTTGAGACAGAAGTTAAATAAAACTCCAGCTGTAGCATATTTCACTCTGATGATCTTTGAGCCATAGTAAGTGGCAAAAAAGCACTATGACAAATGGAAGAACAGTTGAGATGACTTCAGTTTCTAGAAAAACATAATTAAAAAAAAAAACCATATTATGAGAAAGCAGACGATAACAAGGAAAACCTCTATAACAAAATATGTCACACAGCCCTAACTTCTTTCTGTAGGAGAATACAGAGACAGCAGAGAATCTTCTTTCTGCTGGACTGTCTGATGCTCTGAACTTTGCTGCTCTAATAGTTCACAAGCAAGCTTTAAAGGTATTGCTGAAATAAGGGGACTGCACAATGGATTGGAAAAGTTAACGGTAGGTTGCCATCAAATATGGAATGTGGATTAATTGATTTTCTGCAGCTTTGTATCCCTTTTCCATTACTATTAGTATTTCCATCAACTATCTGAATCATGGGATACAGAATGACCTTCCTAAATTTACAAATGGTACTGAACTAGGACAAACTAAAAGAACTGTGGAAGAAAGTAGCAAGACTTCAAAAACTGTCTTTCTAAACCAGAAGAATGATTCCAATGAAAAACAAACCACAATTCATTCAGGAAAGCTGCAGATGACCACACAGCGGTCATCAACTTCGTAAATAAGAAATGGTTAACTGACTCAACGGTTGTCCTAATGACAGGATTTAAGGACTGGATCACAATTAGAAGTGACATCACAAGTGTGAAAGACAGTAAACCATGGAAGATGATCATGCAAGAATACAGCCCGCATGGCCCAAAACAATCTTTCAACATGATTCAAGGGGCTGAGGCCTCACCCAGCACTGCTGCACCACCTTCGACACGGTACTTCAAAAGGGTGTAGGAAGAAGAGGAATAGTTTGGACAGGAACATCAATGATGATTAAAGCTGTCGAAAACAGTAGGGAGAACACTAAAACATTACTTTCTAACTGCCAGAGAATTTAAGAATAAATTACACAAATATTTATAAGGAATTGCTCAGGTACAACTCATCCTGAATTGATGTAGAAGAACAGACTTCCTGGGAATGCCTTGAAATCTCTTTAAGATTACTTATAGATTATATTTTATTGTGTGAGTTCTTTCACATTTACATAAGTTTATTTTAAAAAACAAAATATATCAATCTTATTAAACTCAACTCCAGTCTTTGCCAACTATTATGTCAAAACTCATATATTTAACAAAACTTAAATATTAAAAAGGGGGGAAAAAGGAAAAAGAACAAGAAAAAAACACAAACAGAACAGTAACATGAACCACCAAGAAATGGGCTGTAAAACTGCACATTCAAAAAACACTCAAACTCTCTTTGTTTCACTACTTCCACTTGCTTGGTCAAACTCATGCTGGACTTGATGGAGTCACCAGCACAGCTAATCTTTTTGCTCTTGCATAACTTATACTATCATTTTTTATGAACAGAGATATTTCTAGTGAATTATTTTTTACCTACATTTTGTCCCCAGAGCAAACAGACAGGCTCTACACAAATATAGAGTTAGTTAATTATCCTTTTTCTGGTACTCTATGAACTTCTCATGTGTTTATTAATGTGGCATCTAAATGCTATATATGAAAATTCAAAGAAGCGTTCATATGCAGCTCACAATGGCAATATCCAGGCAGGGAGAGAAGCATAAAAAAAGACTAGACCCAGAGTGACAGAAGGGAATATTTATTTCTTGGATCCTAGAAGAGATGAGGTGGAGTTTACTTCAACCAAAAATGTTAGTAAGTTGCTGGGCAGAAAATAAGCCTTAAAGAAAAGACCCGTCCCACTCAGGGCAGAATTCACCTTCTCATTTTGAGTTTTCCCCATTTCCCGAAGTTCATTGCTCTAGTTTACGTAGTTTAGGGAGTTTTGAGCAGGCTTCAGGCTCAGATTTCATCAAGAATTCTGTTTTGTTTTGTTCCTGTCAGTGAAGTAAGAGAGGGTCACGGTAAAGGAACTGAGTCGCCAGAAGTGAGAGGCGAGGCCTTGTGTTCAGGCAGCTCGCTCCTACAAGAAATGCTGACAGGCCTATTTGCTGCAACTGCTGCTCAGTTTAGACAGTGACAGTACTAAGTGTAGAGGGTGCAGCTGTAGAGTACAGAACCAGGAGATATGGAAGGAGCTGCAACCCAGGTATCTCAGGTAGTGAATGTGATACATCAAACTTCTGGGAAGGAGTAAGATGGCACATAGACCAAACACCTTGACATTCATCACTTCTAGACAACCCAGATCATGAGACACTACAAATAACTTTACTGACAAAGAGACTTAACTTCTAGGTGGTGTGGCAGCTTCAAGAGATGTGAAATAGAAGGGATACCATGTAAGGCTCCTGGATGCCCCCAATGGCAAAAAGCTGTTTCCCAGATACAAAAAAGTATTTACTACTAACACTTAAATATATGAAAGGTTTGCCCACTGTATGAAACTGAGTGGAGAGAAACAACGATGTGCTGCCTCAACAGTCAAATAAAAGGCTCTATTTGCATTTAAACATGTCTTCAGAAGACATAGTTCACACCAGTACAGTTCATACCAGCCTGTGCTGGAATAGCTCTGGAGTATTACTGACTAAGTTTGGAGCAAATAAAGCTACAAGGAAACTTGAAGAAGTAGTTACAGTTCTAGTTACAGTTTATGGGAACAACTGGAAAAATAGCAAAGAAAGGAAGCGAAGAAAATGTAAAAGCACTTGCAATTGGAGAAGTAGCACATTAACCTCAGTACTGAGGTTGGTTGTAGGTAAAGGACAGCACTCTGCCTCACGTAGGAACTTGCCACACAGGCTGATGGGTGTGGGGAGGATACATGCCTTGGTGGGAAGCTCAGGCCAAGTTCCTCAGCCCTGTGAGAAAAAGGTTTATATTGATACTGAAGAGACAGTCCCCTCCATGGACATGCAGGGGGCAATCCACAGAGAGAAAATGTCACTCAGTAGTAGCTCAGGTCAGGTAGCAACCTATTGAGACACAAAAAGTGTGGAAAAATGGCCCATGAAGCCCCCTGTGATCCTCCACAGTATGGGGGCTGCCCATGTTTACAGGGAAGAGAAGCAGATGAAGCAGATCATGACTGTGACAGGGGTATCTGTGAGCAGAAAAGTCACAAAAAGACAGAAACAAAGTGGGAAGTATGTCAGGAGGTAGTAGTTCAGAGGAGCCAGAAAAATAGCCAAACACCCTGGATTGCCGAACCCAAAGGACATTAGCAAGAAGTCAACATTAGTATTCATCCTTGCCTCCAGAGTCAACCCACAAAATGTCTGGCACATAGAGAAAAGCATCGGGTATCTCCCATTTCCAGGCTGTTCCCAATCCTAAGGCCACTAGACAGCGCAATGATTTCAACACCCACACTCCCAAGAAACAGGCAGAGATAAGGACAAGAGATGTGACCAAGTTGGTACTAAGGATGGCATTTTGTTTCAGGACTATATGCTGCAAGGGAAGCTAACACAGAAAGGGCAGGTAACCATGCCTTGGCCTCCACAGGCCAGACAAGGAAGTGTTAGAACTTGCTGATCCAAAGCTTTTTACGCTCACCAGACATGTCACATTTAAAATACCATGAGGACTGATGAAACTGTCACAGAGGAAAAATAAATAAATAAAAGGGCAAAGAAGAGAGAAGAAATGATACAGCTTAAGCTGTGAAAAGAGTGTTAAGAGAGAAATTTATGGGACACTGTCTTGTCACTTTTCTTTGAGCAGAAGCTGACTGAGCTCGCTGGGCTACTGGCAGCAGCCCCAGCACATGCATGAGTATCACCCTGCATCGCAGCACTGCTCATGGAGAAAATTAGCAGTAGTAGTGGTAGACTTGGCCTTTAGCTTTACCTCTGACATAAAGAGCTCTCCCCAGCTGGCAAAAGAACAGCAGCCAGCAAAGTAAGAATAGAGCCTTTTGCTCAAAATATATTTTAAAATTCATGCCCCTTCCTCCTTTTCCCTGTGTACTTCCCCCTCATCACCTTCAACTGTTGTGCCAAGAATTAAAGGAAGGCCATAAGCACATCCAAAGTGCAAAACTGTTTACTGTCTGCCCTGGTCTACATAGCTTGGCAGACCTTCATGTGTTGCACCCAGGGGTCACAGAGAGGAAGAAAAATCCAGTAAGTGACTGGAATCTTAAATTTAGCGTCACAATGAAATGCAGCTACCAAAGTAGCTGAGGTATTCTGATGGACAGTGGTTTGGCCTCAGTTCCACAATTTTGTCACACCTCCCACCCACCCCGACTGCAGCACTGCAGTCAGGTGGGCATGAAAGAACTAAATCCTGGCAAGCACAGCCCTGGGTGGCAGGACTGGCCCTGGCTACACTCCCAGGGCCAGAAGCAGCTGCTGGTCAGGCAGCAAGTGTGCCACCATATATGTCCGTTTGGGGGTTTCTCTTGTATAAAACTAATTAAAAAATAAATTTCCAGTATAAATCCTATCCTTCCCAGTTGTTTGCACTTTTGTGACTGGAGGTACCAAACAAACACCACGTAACTTTTTTCACCAGTTACAACCGTAAATGGATTCCTTTTATTTATTCTCATTTTATGTTACAAGACAACGGCAAAACATATAAACAGAGTTTAAGTTGGAAGGAACAATTTTATTCTCCCTTTTTTTATAGTCCATCTTGGTATAATGTGTTCTGGCCATGTAACTCAATGTTCTCATAAATCCTCCAACGCCCAACCCTTTCTGATTTACAGGCATCAGTATTATTTACTTACAATTTTTCTTCTTTTTTGTTCCCACACAGGATCAAATTAGCTATTTCTGAATTCAGAAGGAATAGAAGGATATTGGTTTTATATTGGTCTTTGCATAGAAACTGTATTTCTTTTTCCTTCTGACATTCAGAAGCACTTGAATTGTGGGAAACCAGCAGATCAAAGGAAAAGTGTGCCTGAGACTTCTACACTGGATGCCCAAGAGAATGAGGCTCATGGCATCATACTCAGAGGCTGCATGTGACTGTGCTCTGGTCCTTGCCTGTGCAGCCATCCCACACACCATGACCTCTGCACCCATTAAGTTTTCAGGCTTTCACACAAATTTGATACAAGGAATAAAGACTGTATCTAGCAAGTTTTCATAAGTTTTGCCGTAATAGGTGAGCAGGAAAAAGCCAAAAAATTGTAAACAGTGCAACTACATTTTGCAATCAATCAGAAGTCAAAGTCACAGGAAAAGAACATCTGAATGTAGTACTGGAGAACTCCTTTGTTTTGACGGTAAGTAGAGTAACATGACAGCCTCAACAAAGAGAAATTCAGTATGAAAAAGAGTCCAGGGTCTACTAATTACATATATTATCCTAAATATCAAATAAACTTTCATATTAAACTCAACAGAAGGTAACATCACGACATTCTGCTGTGAAAAAGCAGTGTTCTTTCAAGCAACTTGTGAGAGTGTTTTTCTGGCCTGTGTTACAAGCAAGCAGTGTAGAGCATGCTGCCTTTCACCAGCTTAGTATATTATACCAGATTTGAAACATTAGCATTGAAAACAACCAATGCATTCCTCGGGAAGCAGAAGCTGTAGCTGACCCAGTAACCCTTGAGAAGCTTAGGAAAAGCTTAGAGCCTTTAAAAGCATAGCAGACACAAGCACCATCATAAATATTGTTTCCTCTCTGAAAAGAGAAAATCCTACCACCCCAGTGAAAAGACCTTGGAAGTCACATCCTTCTCAGAGAAGGATATTTAATCAGACTGCTGAGAGAAGCACCATCCCATGGGACACAGAAGGGCAGGGACCAGAGGGAGGGGACTTTAATTCCTGGGAAAATGCCTCATGAGGTCAGGAGATTACTGATGATCAAGCCAAGAAAAGGGACACAACTGTTCCCAGAAGGAAGGGGGAAGAAGCAAACAACATAAAACCTTTAAAGCTTTTTGTTCAGCCTATCAAAGTGGTCAAGCAAAGGGTACCAGTAGCTAACCAGCTTTCACATTCTACAACTTCACAAACCACTAGGCCCCCCCGACTTGTTTATCTTCTGTCATTATTTCATGATCTGTTTGAATTGTTTTAAAGATTTTACCTTTCCTGGTTGTTTTTTGTTTGTTTGTTTGTTTTTTCTCAAAAAGATCTGCCACTTCTACACATGTACCAAAAAATGAACACTGTAGCCGTTCGCACAGCATGCCTTCCGTCTTCCCACCAGGACATCCAGGAGCTCTCCAGCTTTAACCACATGCATTCTCTTGGCCCTCACAGGCCTTGTTGCAGCTTAGAGAAGTTCCCAACAGGCTCCTGCGTTTCACTGTCCTGACCTTATTTCTCCAGCCCAGGGCAAAGCAGCAGCCAAAATGTCAATTGCTTCTCTGGCTGCCTAGCTATGTGTGGAAAGGACATGATCCCTTTCCACCGCCCAGTCCAGCTTCAGCCTTTTCAGCCCAGCTGCTCTCTTTGCCTCTGGCAGTCCTGTTCCTCAGAAATCTCTACTGACTACTGCAGTGCTCTCACTGACTGCCTCCAACCATTCAACATTGCATCCCTGATCCTTCCTGGCTCCCTGGTTTCAAAGACAACAGAAACTAATATCAGTTTTTGAGCTAAATTTCATGGTTGCAGTGTTAGAACATCCTGCCAACATTAAACAACCTTACTAAATTCTGCTTGCTATCTTTGCAGGGGAACAAAAGTTAATGTGATTCCTTGGCAAGTTAAAATGAGCACTATCAGTCTTGGTTTTATGCTGCCCTTTCAGCACAGTAATACCTGACAAAACCTTATTGAAGTATATTGAAGCATGGCCATCTTCCACATGCATGGTCAAGGAAGACTGAACAGCACAGCAAACCATGACAACAAATTACTCAAGTGAAAATTACAAATATGATCTGTAAAAACAACTGAGTAAACACTGTACTTGTCTTGACCAAAATGCAGGTTATAAAATTCTTATTAAACCTAATGGGAGTTCATGTGAAATGGCAAGGTCACAAAAAATGAAGTCCAGATCCTTAGAGCTGGCTCCTGCCCGAAGGGACAGGGTGGCATGGCTCTTGGCTCTGCAAACATGCCCCCATGGCAGCAGCTCCCAGGGGCTGCAGCCTACTCAGACTCTGAGGAGGATTATGCCTTCACACAGGGCACAAACCTCCTCTTTTCAACCTCTTGTATAACTCAAAATACAAAATTGAACAGATAGTATGCGCATTATTTAATTAAGAGAATACTGTACAGGACCTTAACAAGACAGTTTAGGGTTAAGTCTAAGCAGATCTTTCCACTAGTACTGTTAGGGGAGATGCTGCTCTGTAACCTTGGTTGTGGCATGGGAAAGGCTACTACTGAAAACTAGCTAAGGGAAAGCAATTCAATATCTCCTAATTTTGTAAGCAGTCCATGAATGACAGACCCCCAGCCTCTCCACCCCTGTCTTTTGACCACTTTTCTATTAATAATTTTCTATTTCTAACATAAAAAGTGAAATTGTGCTACAGGCTGCGTATTTTTACATATTGGAACAGGATAATGAAGTAACTAAGCTTCACTGATTAGAAGTTATAAACTTTATGCCTCAAATGATGCTTAAAAATTTATTTGGATTAGGGAGTCATAGTTTTTAATCAAATTACTAGCAAATGACTTTTCTAAAAGTATAAGAAACTCAGTTTTGTCTCTGACATATTCTGGCAGACAACTTCTATATCCATCAGAACATTGCAGGACAACTGAAGTACAACTCACTAAGATATAGTAATCTGTAGGGTAAAATTCAGGTACTATCATGATAGGAGAACATAAGTAACTAATCAACTGCTTTCGAAGTGTGATAAACCAGCTGCTTTGAAATTGTATCTATTGCTAATTTCAAATAAAAATGTGTTTTATGTGATAATCAAATGACAGTGCTCAAAACAGAAAAGTCTCTTTTTTAAATTGCATTAATTCACCAGTAACAATCTTGCATTTAATACGAGAGTCTTGATTTTCCATCCAAGTACATGACTATATAATCAACTCCAGTTTAGCAGGTTCTATTAGTAACCTTTGCAGCTAATATACTAAAATGTATCAATGGTGAAGGCCATTACTTTAATGTAATAATCATAAATTCTTTCATTTGACATTAGTGCTGGACAAAAAAAATAACCAAGCATCACAACAGGTAATTAAGGAAACACATATATAACTTCAAGCGTGAAGAACATTGCAGTGAAGAACCAGTCTGAAAAGGGAAGTTGGTGAGACAGAAATTCTGAATATATCTTCCAAGGAGGAAAACGTAAATCTTTTCCTTAAAAATAGAAAATTACTAACGTACCAAATTCTTACTGCAATCATACAAACCAAGGATAACTAGTGAGCATGCACAGGCTACGACCATGGCAAACAGTTTTGTCTGTATTCTCCCTCTGAAGTGTAACCAGCCTAAAAAGCATCTTACCATCGGAGCATTTCACCATGGAAAAATGTTGCACAGGTCTAAAAGGCCACAATGAAGAAGCTTATACTGCTACTTGTATGTATTCATGATTGACTAAACCTTGAAGTTCACAGTAGAAACTGTAAAGTCACAGGTATTAAGAGCTGTGATGTGCTCTAAATATAGATAATTCAGGTCATAACCAGAAGAGATACAAACAGTCCTCTGAGATAATTCTCATGTGACACTGGTATTACTTTAAAAGGAGTATTTCTGTAATAATTCTTGATTAAATATAGAAATATGACAGCAGTTCCTAATTCTAGATGCTGTGTAGCTTTTCTGTAAGCTTTCTCTTCACACAAAATTCTGGCTGTGTAGTCACTGGACAGATAGCACTAAGGCTGCTCACAACAAAACTGCTTTTCTTCTTGGACATTTGGATCTTTTAAAGATGTTTTCTAGATATTTTCTAGAGGTTTTCAGAGATGCAAACTCACATCACGAATAAACAAATAAATGAGGCTATCTATAGCCTTTGCCACAAAATGGAAATTGATATCATCATCTTTCTAAATGTCACTAATCACTTAACATTTCACCTATTAACCTCACTGTCTCCATTAATTCCTAGAACCCTTGAAACTCATGAAGTCAGTAATGTGCTGGAGTGTCTAAGTTACTTGCTGAAGTTATTCAGATGAGATTTGAAATGCAGAAACGGAGATGTACAGATGGCTGCATGCATGAGGAGACAGTTTTCAAAGGTGAAACAATAAGGAACATTCACATTTCTCATTTCCCTTCCCTGTCAACTAATGGCTTTGTGAAAGCAAGCGAGTAGTGTTGCCAATATGCATAATTTTTAACTCTTTGATTCTTAAAGTCCATAATCTTAAAATTTTATGATTTAATTACAATCTCAGCTCTCATTAAAAAAAAAAAATTAAAAATAAAGTGAATATTATAGTCCTTACAATTGTGAAAGAAGGCTTAAAAATATATCCCAAACCTTGCCTAAAGGCTCAGAAACTTGGGAGTGCACTTAACAAATAACATTTTTTTTTTTAGTGTTTGGCTTCATGACTTCTTGAGGTCTGCCACCGGGGAAATTGCAGTTACTTCTCTGATCTTTTTTCCCCATTTATTTCCTTCCCTTCATTGCCAGTTGATCACAACCTATGCTTCTCAGATTGCCTGTATTTTGCTTTTCCGAAGTTCTTTGGGGTCCTCTCCTTCCTCTGTCTCAAAGGGCACTCTCCACGTTCTCTCCCCCTTCTCCAGCTAACTCTGTCAGGATTAACTGGATATAGCTTTCATAGTTTTGGGGTTTCAGTGCTTTAGCAAGAAGATATTAACTTAATTTATGCTGCAAGCAATATACCAAAGTCATTGGCAACTCACTGTCTTTAATGTGCACAGAACAGCTGCAATTGTGTGTATATGGTAACTCATATGTTATTATGCAAGAAGTTTTCTTATCTTGAAAATTAGGCTTAGTAAAACAGAAACCTGCCAGAACTTACCGTATTTACATAACAGATTGAGATAAGACACGCAGGATGAACAGAAAATGGTATCTGAGGTACTACAAAAGAAGGTAACAGTTTTCAGACTGTATTTCCGTAGGGTGAAAGATGAAAGACCACTGAATATCACAATAAAAATATTACAGCATTTTTAAAATCAGTGAGGAATGAAAGAACTACAAAAAGTTTGTAAATGAAACCCAAGAGAAATAAGTCTTTAAGAAGTAGGAGGCAGAGCTCTTGCACAGTGCATGGGCAAGAATTAAGAGTACTGGTCATGCAAGCTCTATCAAAGTTATCGGAAGTTCACCTAGAAGTCTCCCCTGAATCCATCACATACGTTGCACTAGACCAGATCATTCATGCAAACTAGCTACAATATCTTATCTGAAAAAACCAGCCAAAACAAACCACACCAAAAAGCAAAACAGAAAAACTCCAGATACATACAAAAAATGGAAAATGAAATCAGAGATTATACTATATACTTTTGTTACCTGTTCAGCATTAGCACGCAATGCATGCTAAGGAAGGAATAGCATATAGCCAGGCAGATCTAGGGAGTGAAGGAAGATATAAAAAAGAATCTACTTTAAAAAAAAGTCAACAAGTGAAAGAATAAGAGGAAGAAAGAAGCAGCCATTATTAGGAAGCCCAGGCCCAAAAGGTTGCTTCACTAACTTCATGTTTAGTTGGCATAAGTGTCCAGAGCCCTTATATAAGTGTTCACTAAATCAGATCAGGTACTTTTTTTTTGTTTTTTTCTTTATTTCAACAGATAATTCATCAAGCAAAATTCTGTGTGTCCTAAATGATGCAAAATTATCTGTGTCCTAAAGTAAAGGTGAGCATGTGTTGTATAAAGATATGGAAATAGTTCCTCATTGTGATCTATGAAACATTTTGACTCGCCAGGGTAAATCTTAACACCTAGAGAATTCAGCACGGAATCGTTAGAGCCATCTTAGAGTGGGGAGAGAGGGAATGTTCATGCCTTGAGAGGCACTCCAGACAAGTAGCATTGTATCTGAGAGATTTTCTGACTACATTTACAGTCTGTTTTTATTTATGCTATAAAATGGAACTTGTCATTTATTTCATGTGAATTCAGCTCTGTTTTCCACACAGGACATCACACAGACGTGATTTGACAATCTGCTAGTTGAAACATGAGTAGCTGCTTTTAAAAATTCTAAGACTCGATACTTGAAAACAATTAAATTTGTGTATACACAGACACACAATTTTAGCTCTGGAGATGTGTGTGCATCTTTTTGAAATATGAGCCATGTATCAAGTACAACTGCTGTTTACAGGTTGAAAACAGTCTCTGGACAAAAGACATTCTGAATTTAGAGAAAATGTTGATGACTTACAGAAAGGCAAACAGAATGGGTTAAATGCCCAGTTTATCATGAGAACATTAAAATCACCAAAGAACTGTAAGGAAATCATACAAGTGTGTATTTGGAAAGAATTCACACACTCAATGGTCCCTTTTCTCACTTCTGGAAAAAAGCAGCAAGTTCCTGCTCTGTCTCAAGCCATTGTGCATTTTACCCAACTTGCTGACTGACTAACAAACATCTGAATGAAGGCAGTCAAGAAAGACCCAACAACTAGACTAGACATGAACGGTACATGATGTGTATTGTCTACGCAGCTGGCTTTATTTCCACATCTGAGGAGCCAAATACTGGTGAAGGAATTTCTGCAAAGGAGGTCATACCCTTCCCCTCATAACTTCCTCTCCTCTTTGAACTCAAGAGACAGCTCTTAAGATCTGCAAAAATGACATTTTCTTACTGTGATGATTTGTGTCTCTTTTTCACCTGTGGCAGAAGCAGCTCCCAGCCCCTCCTCATCCCCTGCATCACTACCTGCCTGTGGAGAAGCTCCAGCTGGGCATGGAGAAAGGCAGCAGGCTGCCTGGGAGTTAATGCGCCTCATCACCATGAGTAACAACTAGAAACTTCGGAAGATGGGAAAGTATTAGGAATCTGAAGAGAGTAACAGGCCAAGTAAAATATATAGCAAGATGGAGATAGGGTAAACCCACCATGAAACAGGGCTATTGTATTAGTACAACAACAAAGATGTTCATCTGGATGCAATCCTCTGTTGTAATGAAATCTAGACAAACCTTGCATTTTAGAAAATTAGGACTAGTCAATTTATGTCCGTGTATAAATTAGCTTCCCCCTCTATAAGGTACTTGTTCAAGAAATAGAGAAGTAAGTGAGATGAATGGCCCTAGATCAGATGTCATGTACTGATTATTTATGAAGTGAAGCAGAAGTCTTTTAAGATGTACTTTCATGGGTATTTTAATAATGAAACCGAACTCTTATTCAGAATGTCCTTCAGGCCAGTTTTATGCATACTTTCAATTTTTCTCAGCCAACATTCTCATCAAAATTAAATGCTGTCTTCCCATGATCTTCAAATCATGTCCTCTTACTCCTGTTCCAAAACCACAATTTTGGATGGCAATAGGTTCAACAGGATCACAAAACTGATACAGCTTCTACCTATTTTTTCCTCACTATGTTACATTTAACTCAAATAGTTCTGTTTTATTTCACCACACGGTCACATAAAAGCTTTTCAGCAAGAGGGCTGGATGGCAGCACTCATCTACAGAAAATACTCCACAAAGTTTACAGCATTAACTGATTAATGCAGTCCAACAAAAAACTGAAATAACTGTGAATAAATTCTGCTTATGAACATGTTTAAATACAATATATTTGAAAAAAGTTTCTTTTTTCAATGTACACCTTTTTTGGTCGTTGATTTCATGCCTTTTTTAAGTAATTGTGAGATAAAAGCACTTTGCTTCATGGACTACATTTTGACTTAAAGTTGAAAGAATTTCTTTCACTATTTAATGTGCAGTAATTCACTGTAGCCTACTAAGAAACAGACTTCTTTCACAGTCACTGCAGGCTCGTTTCTTTACCTGTATCTATTATTTACATACATATATTATGCATGTAATAAGTGCCTGCTTTGATAGACATTCTAAAATGATCAGAGTAATTTTTAAAAATTGCAAAAGTATATCTGCTAACTTCTACTTTAACTAGGCTAAAGATAATGACTAAGCCCAGGCTTGAATACAGAATCATATTACAATTTAGACATTCAACAGTAAACAAAATATGTTACTCAAAACTGGCTTTCTGCATATACAGCCTACCACCTCACAACTTTAGGGAAAGTAGGAATGATTTTGGGGCCCACTTAATATGAGGCAGGTTTTTTTTTTTAATAAGTTCTATAATGATAATGAAATATATTTCTATTCCTCTGAATTTTACTTCAAGATGAAATAATCTAAACATGATATATGTGTTACTAAACAGATCTGTTCAATTTGCTTTGTAACGAAGCTGACCCAAGGAACTCTCCCTTTAATGAGGCTGAAACCGGGTCTCAAATCAGCTGACTGGGAGCAAGTCAGTGTCAGTTTGGGTTTAAGCATCATTCACTGGCCATGGCTGGCTTTTTGCACGCCAGTCTCAGTTGGCTTTTAGCAAGGTTGTTAAATCTTTGAGCTGCTGGTCAAGGAGTAGAAACAATTTAAATCTTTTCCATGTCTAAAAGCAGACTTGAAGAGAATCTGGTGTTAAAGCTTCTGTTGGCCAGCCCAGGGGTGGACACTGAGGAAGCATGTGTTGGGACTCAGAATTGAACAAAAGACAAAAAATAAAATAAATCAGAAATATTTGTAGAATGCTCAATGAATATTTGTGAGCTTTTATGCCCTCTGTCCATTTCAAAATTAAACAACTTTCTGTAAACACAGAATGCCTCAGACAACGCACAGTGAACCACAACTGCTTGTTACACCTACAGACAATGTCAAATGGATTTGGCATTGGAAGGCACCATAAATACTACTCAACAAACACTATCATACAATATAGGTCAACCTACAGTCATACAAACAGCCCTACTTTCTCTGAAAAGCTCAGACAAAGCAAGCATGTCAAGAAAATATTGGCAAAGGATGAGTGTGGTGGGTTAACCTTGGCTGAGCACCAGGTGCCCCCCAAGCCACTCTATCACCCCCCCCCTTTTTTTTCCCCTCTCCCTCCTCAGCAGAGCAAAAAGAAAGGGAAGGAAAATAAGATGAGAAACAAAAAACACTTTAATAATAATAGGAGCAAAAGCCAAGCGAATCTGCGTGCGGAAGTGAAGGAAAACAAAGTTTTATTCTCTACTTCCCATCAGTAGGTGATGTTTGGCCACTTCCTGGGAAGCAGGGCTCCAAGACGCGTAGCAGTTGCTCTGGAGGACAACGGCACGGCCCCCCCCTCCTCCTCCTTCTCCCTAGCTTTATAGCTGAGCTGACGTCATATGGTATGGAATATCCCTTTGGTCAGTTTGGGTCAGCTGTCCTGGTTGTGTCCCCTCCCAAGATCTTGCCCACCCCATCCCACCGGAGGGGGAATGTTGGGAAGAGCCTTGGCGCTGTGCAAGCACAAGGTGTGATAACACTGGTGCGTTATCAACATCCTTCTAGCTCCCAGCACAGAACACTGCTTGTATGTGGAAAACCAGCTCAGCCAGACTCACTACAACAAGCAAGGCACTAGTGTTAATACCTTCCATTACAAGTGCATTTTATGCAACAGAGATGTGACACAGGTGGTGCCTGGTTTAGTATAATCATTTTAACTATGTTTTCTATTTTTATTATCCTCTCTTTTTTACCCAAAATCAGTACATGTTTCAGTCTGACTGAAGACAGCTGATATTGAGAGGGCTGTAAAATAGTAAAAAAAGTGCAGAAACAGCCTGAGAGTTCAACAGAGCTCTGTGACACCCTGAAACACCGCTGACCACCACACCCAGCAATCTCTTTAATATGATAGAATGATCGATGCATTGTAGCAGAGATGCTTAGTGCTATAATAGTGTTTAGCACCTATCATTTGGTGTTTTACAGCTAATTAGAGAAGTGTTACTCTCCGCACATAAAATTTCTTTGAGTGGTATTCAACTCATTGCTAAATTTGACAGTGTTATGCAAGAACATGTGCGTCCTCCACCCCTGCAAAAGGTTTCTCTCCTGTGCATACTTGACAGTGACTTCACGCAGGGCCCAGCATTTGCTAAAGCTGTCCTCAATATAGTTCAATCAACACACAGCAGCTACTCAACAGTTGCTAAAGGAAATCATGCACTTAATTTGCTGGGTCTTCAAAATTTTCTCTTCCTTTTACTGTACTAAAGGCCTCTTGAAATGAATATGTGTGACTAGACTGCTTAATTAAACTTACATTCTTTGAGCAAGATAAATTTGGGGTCTTAGACTGTAGGTAGCTGCTTAATTTACTGGTTAAATTCAAATAGTATGTTCTGAACTGCCCCAAAATGTTATAAGACATTTTCTTCTATTTCCATTCAAAATTCTTCCACTTAAAAAGAGCATCAATATATTTCAATAATTTGATGAGACCTCCTTCCACTTATTTCCACCTAAACTTTCAGCTTGTTAGCAAACGTGTTAAACAAGTTTAAGAAAGAAAAAAGGTCAGGACATTCAATGTAGACAACTTGTTTCTGCCAACATATTCAATGGCTTGTAGTGATAGGACCCCAAGCAGAATGGCTTCATAAGAAGACTGAAAATAACTGGGAGCAAGAGAAACAAATTTAACTCCTTGCTATAAATCAAGAGAAATGGTGCCCAACATAGGTTTCCCATATTTCTCATAAATGTTTAGATACTTCTTAGCCCCAAATTGGAAGATAGATCAGTTAATGAACTTTTCTCCAGCTGTATGAATGCTACGTAAATCCTTGTGTATACTTTGTCATTTTATTTTTTTTTTTACTTCTATTTAAAATATTCAAAACAAAACTACACATTTCAATGGGGAAAAAGCTGTTTATGGGTTTTGACATGGAAGTTCTTGAGTTAGCTGTGATTTATAGACATTTCTGAAAAGAAATGACTTTACTGATGAAAATCAAGACATCTTTTTCAGAGCTTTTGAAAACATTCAACATAGTATTTTTTAATAAGGTCTAGAGCTTGCTGCTTTTATAAACAGAATCTGAACAGACAGTATGATAGCAATACTGCCATTGAATACTCTATATGAGCATCTAACAAACATCTCACAAAACAACTATATGCTTTCTGCAACATCTCAAGGAAATGGATTTATGACCTGAAGTTATTTTGTTTTGTATACATGCATAAGAAACTTCATGATATTGTTAATGCAATTTTTAAATCATTTTTCAAAAAGAGAACCATCTCTGTGTTCACAATTAATAAAATTTCTACTGTTAATACACATACTATGAATTTTAGTTCATACAAACATTTGACAATAAGATACAATTATGGCATATTTAGTAGCCTTTCAGCTCTGCAATTCCAAGCTCTTATAAAGGGGTTCGCTTTAGCAGGCCCAGTTTAGTACGTGGAGTTTTTTTTTTTCTGACAAAAGACCACTGTGGTGAGAGCTTCAAATCAGGATTAAAACATACAGGGAGAATCTGTGGGAAGTCATGTACAAGGACAGACATTCAAAGTGCCTAGAATTAATGATCATAGCTTCAAGAACCCAGTGATGAATAAAACACAGAAAAAGGTATAAATAAAATGTCTTTGTGATTACATGAAAGATGCATACAGTATGATACTGATATTATATGTTCCAGCTTTTGAATTACGCTTGTCTTTGTTCCTGAGTATGCAACAGTCCTGCAGTAACGACAGAGAGCCTATAGCTCATGAACACAGGGAAATTGCTGCAACGTGCACTGAAGTTTAATGAGAAAAAGCAGGTTTACTTCTGACTGTGGGAACACAACTATCCACCAGATTGCACTAGGCAACATTTCTGGTCTGGATTTGCCAAGGGCATTCAGGAAGAAATATTGAAACCTGTCATTTTTGAGACAAAAATAAGATCTTCTCAATTCATGACAAAGTAGATAAAGCAGATACATTGAAGGCCTTACTGTGGCCTGTCCAGCATCTGAAGGGGACCTACAAAAACGCTGGGAAGGGACTTTTTACAAGGGCTTGTAGTGATAGGACAAGGGGTAATGGCTTAAAACTGGAAGAGGGTAGATTTAGATTAGATTAGTTCTTCACTCTGAGTGTTGTGAGACTCTGGAACAGGTTGCCCAGGGAAGTTATGGCTGCTCTATCACTGGATGTGTTCAAGATCAGGTTCCATGGGGTTTGAGCAACCTGGTCTAGTGGGAGGTTGCTAGGACAAAGGTTGGACTTGATGACCCTGGAGGTCCTTTCCAACCATAATGATTCTGTGATTCTGTGAGGTGTCCCTGCCCGTGGCAGTGGGGTTTGAGCTAGATCATCTTTAAGGTCCCTTCCAACCTAAACCATTCTATGATTCTATCATTGTTTCATGCTCTTTTACATCTTGCTCCTTTCCCTGGGATTAAGTAACAAGAGTGTAGTCATGTCCCTGTTCACATCAGACAGCTTCTGAAGAGAAGCCCTGAAGAGCAATCAAATTCACTTACGACTCATAACAATAAACAGCATGTGCTGCTGTATCAGAAACTAGGGTCAGCGGAAGGTTAAGTGCAAGATCCTACCCCAGACAGGAGAAAATGGATTTCTCAGCTGAAAAGGGTACAGTTACTTTTTCAGTCTTGTGGTATGGAGCACTCAGACGCCATCCACGTCCCCATGTCACAGCACACTGCTGACAAGGACATTGCACCACACTCACTGTGGTTAACTGACCCGGCTTACCAATAACGCTACCAAAATAAATGAACTGAGCAGCTACAGATGGAAACATCTTTAACTAATGCTTTGGAGCCAAAGCCAATGCCATGAAACTATGTTGCCAGAGAGATGCAGCACAAGTAAAAGGCGTAAGACTGGCAAGTCTGAGAAATGCAAGGTTAAAGTTGAGTCTTTCAAACCTGCTTAAGAATCTCAATGTTTAACTCTCTGTATCTCCTTCTTACCATCAGATTTTCTTCAAGCTAAATCACAGAACAAGGCTGTATGAATCAATCCACATTACATCTGATCCTTTCCAAAATTATTTTGCCCTGTTTACCCTTCCCTAACTCCCCCTTGTCCCCATGTCCTCAGGTCTATACCTCAATCACAGGCTTTCAAGAGAAAGAAAAGAGAGGTTTGAGAGCTTTCCTTGGAGATTTAACCCAGCACTGAGCCTAATGCCAAGATAAGCTCTTGCTCTGAAAGGCAAACAGCAAGGATAGTTATTTGCTGGGTGATTTAATGCTGAGAAGGGTTTAAAACTAGGAGTAAGAAATCTTTCCCTTTCTGAGGAACAAATATGGGTTTCAATTGCTTTTGAGTTCACACATACATAGCCATGTACAGCAACACAGCTCCATGGCTTATCCTCATGAGAATGAAGCATTCATCTCCTTTTTCACAAGCTGCTGGAGTAGTCTGGATCCCCAGGTCACTACCACCTGAGTGGCAAAACACTCCCACTGGAAACACTCCCACTCTTCTGCCTCATCTTCCTGTCAGGGAACCTAATGTCATACCTGTAGAAGATAGCTCAAAAGATGGAGAAGCAGCAAGAGAAGGCAGGCTCATGCTCAGCCCACAGCAAGTCTGGTTCACTGAATACATCAGGGCTACTATAGAGGCAGAAAATAACAAGCAATACAGTTGAGCACTTCCATGGTGGCTTTGTGCAACACCTCAACTGGATTAAACTACCAGGAGACACCAGGGGAGAGGGCAAGGAAATTTGTACTTTGTGGGTGAGTCACGTGCCTCACTGCAAAAAGGGAATAAAGGGTCAAAATAATGAAAGAGCTGGGATAAATGTAGAAAAGTTCCCTTATAGCTCCTGTGGGAAGGATACTTTCAGCTGTAATTTGACTGCTACTAAAAGTCAGAAATACATTTGCCTTTCCAATTACAGCCACTTACAAGTGCTGATTATTAAAAGAAATATGCACAGCTAACTTGAAGATGGCAGGTTTCTTCTCATTTTTATCTCGGGAAGTGTTTATCCTATGACCAACAGAGATGATCGAGAGTTATAGTAAGTTCATATTTTAATGCCAGTTATTGGAGGTAGTCAAAAGAATAAACAAAAAAGTAATATAACAATTGTAGTGTACTAGAATTATCCAAATATGGGCAGAGAGGAGAGACTAAGTAAAGTAAAGCTGGAGATAGTAAAGAAAAAGGGAGAAACTCTTGGATTCTCTCTGGCAGTATTAATCTGAATTGTCTGCACAGTTGTATCGCTTGACATTGTATCAATTTTAGAAACTTAGGTACTATTTGCATGTGTCTTGTTACCAATAAACTTGGGTTAAAATAAAAAATCCTGGATGAAATAATCATCCTCTTTATCTATTTAGAAAGGAGAAGAAGGGTTTTTATGAGAAAAACCTGCAAGAAGTGATATTTCAGCAGGTATACTATCTCATCTAAAGCTTGAGAATGCCACCTGGAACTTATATGTTAAGATTTTTTATCAGATCCAATAAAAAGATTTGCTTGCTTGCTCGCTATTAGAGCTGAACTTGTTCAGTCAAGTTAAGCAAAGACAAAACTAGGTAGTTGTAGAAGTTGTACGATTAAAAACCCATTGGTGACACATCACAAAAATAGAGGGAAAAGGGTAAATTGTTATCCATACTTTCACAAAGGATAAATGTCTGCTTAATTTTTGATATTTTGTGGCAGCCTAAAATGTATCTCAGCATATATATTTTATCTCAGGATTCATTATCTTAAAGGTATAAGACTGAGGGTTTGTGCATTGCATATTCTGTATCACACTGAATTTGGAAACACAACCCAATGGAATACTGGAGGAAAATGTCAATGCAGGATTGGGGGTTAAATATACACAGTAGGTGTTCAGAGGTTTCTTTAGGCTCCACAGGTGAATGTCAGGGGAATTTCATGCTGGTTTTTGCTATAGGACATGCACTGGCTTTACACACAATACAGATGAAATGAGGGCAGGAAAAAAACAGAAAAGCATCAGCGGGGGCTTCTCTGAATCTTGATGTTTAATTAATTTCTCTCATGCTATAAATTATGCAGAATCCAGACACTCCTCATAGTGCAAGCTGAGTTCTGCACTTAAAATTTTGCTAACCTGTGAACATAGAGTATTTTCCTCCCAGATATCACAGATTTACTTCGGGCTTTCACTGATTTTTCTTAAGTTTTATACAACCAGTGGCTAGTTTATGTAACTAATATTAAATTTTCCAAAGGCAACACTTTTGAATTGGCATTTAACTTCAGTCTAATTTTGTACCAAAGCACTCTACTGTTACCTATAGTTAGAACTCATTGGCATCTTGCATGTAATGTTATAAAAATAGTTGTAATTATGAAAAAAGATTACTTTTGAATCTTCCTTCCATTATTTTCTTTTTCTGATTAAGGATAAACCCAAAACTACAGATACATGTAGGCTTTGAGGTTTTCTTGTTTTGGGTTGGTTTTTTTTTTCTTCCTTCCTTCTTTAAAAAGGGTAAAAAAGAAGGCCCTGGAAACCACCGACCTGTCAGCCTCACCTCTGTGCCTGGGAAGATCATGGAACAGATCATCTTGGAGGACATGCTAAGGCACATGGAAGACAGGGAAGTAATCCAAGGTGGTCAACACAGATTTTCTAGGGGCAAGTCCTGCCTGACCAAACTAGTGGCCTTCTACAATGAAGCAACTGCATCAATCGACAAGGGAAGACCTATGGAGGTCATCTATCTGGACTTCTGCAGGGCCTTTGACACAGTCCCCCACAACATCCTTATCTCTAAGTTGGAGAATTACAGGTTCAATGGGTGGACTGTGCAGTGGATAAAGAACTGGCTGGATGGTCGCATCCAGAGAGTGATGGTCAATGGCTCAATGTCCAGATGGAGGAAGGTGACAAGTGGTGTCCCCCAGGGGTCTGTGCTAGGACCAGTGTTGTTTAATATCTTCATTAATGATATCAACAGTGGCATTGAGGGCACCCTCAGCAAGTTTGCAGATGATACCAAGCTGGGGGG